>JAPMOR010017487.1:695614-811503 GCA_026543865.1 Argiope aurantia
TCTACGGGAGCTAACAGAAAATTAGAGAGATACATATTGCGTTATGACTGAAGGCCTTTATTATATTATGAGTGAATTATATGACTATCAAAATTTGAAGTTTTAAAATATTTTGATGAGGAATCTATTGAAGTAGGAATTGCGTTAAATATTTAATTATTAAAAACTTAAGCGAACATTAAGATTGGCTAACCGACTGATCGCTAAAGTCGGCTAGTATAGAATAAAAAAAAGGCAAAATTAGTACATTAATTGAAGCTGGAGATCTCTGGTTTGATTTTTCCCCCCTGTAAATAATGTACAGTGAAGTAGAGTTTCGGAGATTTGGATGGGGGGGGGGGGAGATTTGGTAAAGGGCAAACAACCATAGATGACATATCTAGGCGTTATGAACTTTCATATGAAATACAAAGTCTTAAAATCGAACCTGTGGTTGGGATTAGCGAATTAATTCTCTGGTTTTGATTAATTTTTTAAAAATGTATAGAATTTATAAGTGGGAAAAACAGAGCTGAATGTACACGATTAAAGTTTATTTCTCTTCCTATTTTTGAAGCTCCCAAGTCTAATAATCTGTACAGTTGTGCACCAACAAATACCCTCGCACATTCATTTTTAACATTAAATTCATTAAGAATAATGCTTAGAAATAAATCGTTTCATTTCAATTAAATTTCCAATGCTTTCCTGCTCTGTTCGCAATTTTTGGAAAAAGATATTAAATTGTGATTGCTATTTCATACTATTTTAAGAGCCTTAAGTCTGCGGATCAATTTGATTCAAGTCTGTGATATTTCTAAAAATTGAAGCATAATTGTAACAGTGGATATGATAAGAAGTTGATTAATCCAGTAGTATATTATATGGATTAAATATATTGATATGAAATAAGAGTTGCAAGTATAATAAATTTAATGCCGGATTTTAGTGTATTAATAAATTTGTTTCTTCATTTGCTTTATATATTTGAAGCTTCCACATATAAATAAAGAAAAACAAATTAATACATTTAAACAAGAAAGTAAAATGTTACACAAAATCAACGGCAAAATATTTGTATAAGTATCAATACATTGCAAAAAGAAGTGAAGTGTTGGCATTTGGTTGTACTCTAAACTTTTTTTTTCTTACTGTTTACTACTTTACCAAATAATGTGAAGCAAGGATACACAATTTTCATGCCTTTGTTTTCAGCAATGAATGTGAATGCCTACGATTAAATATTTAAAGAAATAATGAAAGCAGCTGTAACTTCATTTCAAGAATAGAAGGCTTTGTTGTAGATTATATTTACAATTAGGTTTTGTTTTTTAAATTATTAATATGAAGGAAAAAATCGTTTAACTATTAAACTGAAGTCTCAAGTACAAAATTAAATGGCTCAATGATATAAAAGGGGGATTCTGAGTTAAAGATTGTGTAAAATTCGTTTCTATGCAATAAAATCTTTCTTAGTCGTTGAAAGCGTCATAATTTTGCTTGATTTCCGGTGAATTAAAAACAATTTTTATAAAATCATATATTATCAACTACCAGCAGGTGATATATAAGAACTCCAGGTTCAACGGTCTGTCCTGAAAAGGAACACCAGGCACACAAATACGCGTTTTCTTATTATTTTGCGTGCATGTATATTCTTTCATTTATCACTTAATTTGTTGTCAGAGAAATTAATAAATTTTCTAAAATAATAGTACAACAATTTTTAGAAATTTGAAAACTTTTTTTTAGAAAGTTTTCTTATTGCAGTTATGAATTATAATATCTCTTTTAGGTGAATCGTACATTACTGATATCCAATGTGCCTAAAGAACTTTGTGATGAAAGTATTTTGTTATCTCATTTTCAGTAAGTATGCTTTTTTATTACACTCTGAAAACTGCATTGTAATATAGTTTAAATTTTTTAGAAAAATTGTTACGAAATTAAAAGTCTGTAGGTGCCTTCCGTATTATGAAGTGTTAAAACGGTTTTTTTTTCCTTGTTTTGTTTTTTCTTGTTTGTAAATTATATATACTGCACTCAGTGTTATATACAACAAAGATTTTTGTTGTTCTTGTTTAATTCACTGTTTTATGTTATCATAGTGATCTTATTCATTGCTGTGTTTTATGCCAGACTTTATCTTTACTTGTAACTGTCTATTGAAAGAAAATAATTCCTCTTTTACTAAATATTTTAATTTTTTTTTGCATTGGTGCCAAGAATCTTAATAGCTAATGTCATAAAATTTTTATCGGTTGATTTTTCTTCTGAAGATGTCGGCTTAGTTCTGGTCTTTTACTTTTTGCTATAAGATTGCAGTGTAGGTACATTTTATTTTAAAAATGTGCTTATTTATAAAAATTTTCTAAAACGCTTGGATTTTAGGTATATATATATATTTTTACATATGTATGTAAAATATTTAAGTGATGTATTATTGTATGGATAGATATTTTTTTAAATACCTTATGAGAAATTTTATAAAATATTGCAAGATGGTGTTATTTTCATTTCAATATAAATGTTATGTTATGATATTTACAAATCTAATTTTAAAAATTGTTAAAACTTAAAAAAGTTGTTTATTTTTTTATATTATAATGTGTATGCTTTTATGTGTTTTAACAGAGAAGCATATCCAGAGTGCCATGTTGAAAAAGTGCATCTAGCTTATGATATGAGGACATTAACAAAATTAGATGCTGCAAGGTATTATAAAATTCTAGTTTTATAAATAACAATAAATGTTTCAGTTCTTTCTTGTAGTTAAGAATGAATTAGTGGACTTTTTAAAAATAATTCTGTAATATTAGTTTTTGCCATAAATCTTAGATCCTTTTGGCAAGCTTATAAAAATGTCATTAATTTTCAAGAGCATGTGAAAATTCAAATGAATTTCATGATCAATTGTTAATACTCACAAGAGAGTTATTAAAAGGCAGATAGTGAAAGTCAATTATGAATATTTTCACAGATTCAGATTTTTAGCATACTTTTTGAAGTGATACTATTTGTATTAATTAATAAAACAATTAAAATGGAACTATAAAATAAGAAATCTAACTTTAAAAATCTTACACCAGCACACCAATTAAAAAAAATTGGTATTTTAAGTATAGCATGCAGTATACAAAATTTCAACATAGTAATGCTTAAGTATATTTAACAAATAAGTAGTCTTAAAGAAAAGTGTGAGTGAATTGCATTTAACTTTTTTTACCTAGGAAGTTATCTGAGTACCTATGCTATTAGTTTAGACACAGCTTTAAAAAAATATGCCAATTGTATATAAGTAATTTGCCTCCCTTGGATATCAAATCTGGGTCATATTTACGCAAGCGATTTTCTAACTATTTAGGTTTTGTTAGATACTTATTATGTAGCCATATTCATTTTCAGCATATTTACTATATTGAAAATGAATATGCGCAATATTTATATTCATTTAGAATCTTATCATGTCCACACATTCATTTTTAGACTTTAATGTTTTATAACAATTAATTACAATGGATGCAGAGATAGGCTATTACAGTGGATGCTGAGTTACTCTACTTTTAGATTTAAAGAATGGGAAATTTTACGTAATTTTCAATTAAAACAGTTTTTAAAATAGAATTCTGATTTGGAGTTTGATATGAATCTTAACATATTTTATTATATCGTTCGTAAAAATAGTTTCAATAAAAGTTTTGCTCATTTTTATAAAACAAATTCCAACGTAAGTAAGAAGTTAACA
Source organism: Argiope aurantia (assembly GCA_026543865.1). Classification (NCBI taxonomy): domain Eukaryota; kingdom Metazoa; phylum Arthropoda; class Arachnida; order Araneae; family Araneidae; genus Argiope; species Argiope aurantia. Next base: position 699,339 of record JAPMOR010017487.1, read on the forward strand.
AACGGGTATTTTTCTTCATATCTTCAAATATTCTTTATTTTTCCATTATATCAATTGATTGGATATATATTATTGATTTTTCTAAGTTAGGAAATTCGGTTTTCAAATCATATTTATCTTTTGAATAAAACAACATTTTTAAATGCATTTACTGACTTTTTTTTATATTTCTTCTTTCTTTTTCCCATATATATTTGAAATTAGCTACTAGATATATCATGGGTGCCCTTATTACAATATTCGAAAATATGCAGAAAAATGACGGAACGAGTAAAAACAAGCCATAAAAAATGTGTTTTGTTTTATTTTATTAAATACTAGCTGCCTTTGGCGACCACCTGGTTCGCCAATCTTAATGCTTGTTAAAGTTTTAATAATTAAATATTTTATGTTATTCCTACTTTAATAGCTCCTTTATTAAAATATTTTAAAACTTCAAATTTTGATAGTCATATCATTTACTCATAATATTATAAAGGCCTTCAGTCATAACGTAATATGTATCTCTCTAATTTTCTGTTAGCTCCCTTAGAATTTATGCTTTAAATTAAAGTGGAAATGATTAATCTGAAATTAATATAATAATATTTTTACTGAAATATCTCGAGAATTTGTCAACAAAATTCTCTGAGATCATGAGCAGATCGATTAATTAACAATGTTTGATTTTAAATGCATCAAACACAAAGAAAATAAACAGAATAATTAAAATAATCGGTTGAAAACAGGTAAAAAAACTACTTAAAAAAACAATGTACTTAAAAACTATAAGCATATACAAAAATTATATGACTAACATAAATACAATTTAATTACAAAAGCACAAAACTTGCCTAAAAATGATTTAAATCAAGTCCACATCCGTTGAAAATAGTTGTCAACAATCAGAACACAATGCGCATGCGTGAATTTTCAACGCCAATTGTGGTAACGCTACGCAGATTAGAAATTTTTAATTTCTTTTATTCTGTTTTATTTTAATTCAAAAGTGCTTGAAAATGAATCTGAAAGATCGATTAATTAACAATGTTTAATTTTAAATGCATCAAACACTAAGAAAATAAACAGAATCGTTTGAAATAAACGGCCGAAAATATGTTAAGCCCATCCTTGTTAGCATGGGAGAAAAAAATGAATCCTTAGTAATTTGGCGGTGGGGAATAGAAAAGATATTTTGGCGGGAAAGTTAGTTTTTCATTAATTATTAAAATTCTAATTAAAAATTTAAAAAAAAGGGACCCCAGGGGCACATTTCCGACCTCCAAGGTATGCATGTGCCAAATTTGTTAGCCGTAGGTGGAACGATCTGGCCAATAGAGCGCCAACACACACATTCATACACTGAGCTTTATATAAGTATAGATAGTCATTACTATTTCTTGGAAATTTTGTAGTGACAAAAAACATGCATTAAGAGTGGAATATTAGAGTTTATACTAGAAATATTGTTTTGAAATTACAAAATTAACACTTTATGTACAATAATGTGATAGACATATGCATCAAATTACTGAATTTTTAGCTTCAAGTTTGTAATTATTAGGCAATTTAAAATGCTGAATTCATTTAGAAATGTTCAAATAGCTTAAACATCCTTCATATTATTACAGGCATTAAATAAAATAGTATGCATTATCTAATTAGGAAGTTAAGTAAAGTTGTAGATTAAAGACTTAACTTTTAAAGGGAAATGTAAATCCATTAACACTCATGAATGGTTTATGACATGATAAACGATAAACAAAATGATTTTTGTTTATTGTTTAAATCTCTTCAGTTTGACCTCTTCCTTATGACAAAATTTAGATAATCTTATAATTTCATTTTCCATTTTTAATAATAGAAATACTATTTGAAATCCCAAAATTTTATTTCAGATGCCAGTTTAATGCTATGAATACAAACTTCAAAATTATTGACCAAAGCTGTGTGTTACAATCTTTGGTGGATTTCTTTAATTATTTATGTTATAATTAAATTAAACCTTCTTGAATGTTATGTTTTATTATCTGTTATCTGAATCTTTGGCTAATTAAATTAAAGTATTTAATAACAAATCCTGTGTTTCAACAAAAGAATTTGTTTTCTTAATTAATTTTTATTTCCTAAATAATTGTCAACACAAGTAGAAGAAAATTTATTCTACAAAAATGCTGAACATAAATTATCTGTCTTCGCATATATCAAATTTATTTTTCTTCTGAAATATGTTTTGATTTTTTTTTCTTTTTCTAGAGAAACATCTACTCATGCTAGGTTGTATTGTGAAAATATATTGAAGGAAACTGGAATTCGGCCAAAAATGAGGCCGTATTATTGTGGTCACATATGTGTTTGTTCTAGATGTGAGCAAGTGAGTGGCGTGCAAAAGCAACTAAAACCGATTTATTTACTTCTAAATGTGTCAAAAATTATTATTTTTATTTTATTATAAATAAAGGCACTTAAATGGTTTTTAAATATCTTTTACAATTTTTATGAACTTTAACATGTTTACAATTGCTTTAAAAAAAAATTGAATTAGTGGTGTAAAAATAAAGGTTTTTAATTAAAACATCTTAAAATTGGAAACATTTCTTTATTTCCATAATTCCTACAAAATATGAAAAATATGTGCATTTTAAAATATCGTAGTTTAGAACATAAAATGTTTCCTAATTTATATGAACTGGATTTAACCTATATCCAACTATTTGAGCAGTAAAAGACCATCTGCAAATGAAAAAATGTTCTAAGATAAAATGCATGAATTATAATATTATAATAAATGTTCTCATCCTAAAAATGGAACACCGTTTAAGTAAACATATCAAATATGTTTTCCTTTCTATTGTATCATTGATGTGTAACATTTCCTATTGATAACTTAAGCCTGCAGAATTTGTATCTTTGTAAAATTTATTGAAATATACATGCGATATGTGATTTTTTGTCACCTTAGGTAGATGCTTTGGATTATTATGCAGAAGAAGAAAATGCCTTAGCTACTGCTGTAGACCGACAGAGATCAGTTTCTCTGTTAAAACCTGTGGGGCTTGCCTTTGTTACTCTAAAGACTGAGGAAATGGCGGAAAGGTAATAAAATTTATATTGTGAAACTACCAATATACTACACATATAACGTTATTTTTCAGATATTTTGCTCTTTAATTACAAAAAATATATCAATAAAGAAATAAATAGTATGAATTTTAAATCAACATGTTTTTTTATGCTTATATGCTCTTATTTTTATTGGTACATCTTTCACTGAAAATATGTTTCTTGTATGTTTTATTCATATGTTTAGAATTCTTTTTCTAAAATACTAGAGGATGTGCCCATGTAGATAGGTTGTTATTCTGCAAACAGTCTCATATATGACTGTCACAGATTAGCTAAAGAACGTTATAGTATAAAATCTCATGCTAGCGGCAGAGTGCTTAAAAATTGTGGTTCTATATATCTGAATTTAATTTAAATTCTAATTAGTTTCCTAATTTTTATCTTAAATTAGTCCATGCTAACTTCAATCTAAAATATTCTTTTATTTTCTGATCGAGTTTCCATATTTTTATTTAATAATTTATGCTTAAAAAAATTGCTGACACCATGGAAGTAAAAAGGGATAAAAATACTTATCACTTAAACATCTTTTTAAAAGACAACTACGATTCTCTTACCTAAGTCGGCACGTGGTAAAGAAATCCCTGTGAGAATCTCATAGCAAAATCACTGAAGGGACAAATTTCTCTCTCTATGCGCTTGTGTTACGACGTCGACCGACACAACTTTTATCTCCTCTTCCCTCTACCTAAGATGCCGCCCGAGTAAAATAAATTAACAAAAAACGGAATTCGTTTGTTCGCAACAGAATACAAGACCAAAGTGACAAATTTTTCACTTGAATGATTTCACTAGATTGCTTTGATTCGTACCGAGGTAGTAAATGCAATCTTGAAGAATTCAGTAGGTGTTAGGGATTTTTATTCCTTCACTAGTGGCATGGAAAATTCCAAGTAATTTTTTAGAAATGATTAAATAAAAAAAGGTGGACATGGATTAGGAAATAAGAGAAAATTTTAGAATGAAGTAACATGAGCTAATTTAGATAAAAATTAGGAAATTAATTAAGATTTGAATTATTTTAAAAGATATAAATAATGTAATAATATATATGACCATAATTTTGCAAATACTTAGCCGAAAGGAAGAAATTTTTGGTATTTAACTTCGATATATTTCATCCAGGAGATATAATTTGTACCAGGAAAAAGCAAAGATAATTTTATCTTTATACATAATTTTCACATCTCGACACAAGAGCATTAATTTAAAATGAAAATTAGGAAACTAATTATGAAATATCATTACTTGTTTATGTATTGATATTTTTAATTTTAATTAAATCTTAGTTTCCTAATTTATATATTAACATAAAATTATATTAGCCCATATTAATTCTAAAATTTTCATTTATTTCCTGATCTAAATTCCACTTTTTATTTAATTATTTCTAATACGCGCTCTAAAAAACTGTTGACCATTGTATTTCTCACCCCCCGAACGAAGGGATAAAATTCCCTAACTTCTACGGCGTAGCTTCTAAGATACCGAAAATTCCCTTTCACTTTTCATTAATAATGCATTTTGCCAAGCATAAACACTAAGTAGTAAAATAAGAATATAAATAAACGAAAAATAAGATTAATGAATTTATACAAATGTGTTTGAGGTATTAAAAATATTGCAGAATTATTGCATAAAAGAAAATTAATCAGACTTAAGAATGATAAATTGCAATTCTGAAAATGTTAAAATCCACATTTCGGCCGAAATGCAATGCCAAATACAAACTAAAAAAGAAATACGAAAAATTACCTTTGCTACAGTCCAGCATAAAAAGATGTAAATCAAATGTGAAAAAAGTGTTCTTTACCTGCATAATATTCAAGAGTACTCAAATTGAAACTAATCATTGAAATCAGATCGAAGCAAATGATAATCTTCTAACAGAAGAAAAAAAAAATGCGTTTTCAATTACTGAATCAAAGAAGAAAAGAAAGGAAGAAAGAACTCGGTGCTATCCATATGATTGTTCTTAAACACTTCCGGGTTGCTTATATTCGTTATTCGCACACATTAAAAAAAAAAAAGACGGCAAAAAAGAAGACTAGATACCAAAAAAGCGTTACGAACATGTGTAGTCATTACTCCTATAAACTAATGGGGTCAATTTACGTTACATAAAAGTCACATGACGCCTTCGAATACGCACGCCTTATGAAGTTTATTCGTATTTAAGATGATGGTCAGGCTGCCATTAGAGTATTCCTTTGATGCTTATTATTTTTTTCGATCTTTAATGAGTTATAGAATGAAAGAGGTTTTCCCTGCAGATTGTTAAATTGTTATGCATTTATAAATATATTTAAGCTTCATTTTGTTATGTTTTTATGTATGTACATATTTTTTTTCTCAGTTCAATGGAACTTCCCTTGTGAAAGAAAATTGTTTTACATGCTTACGATGCTAATTCTCGTGCATATTTCCTCCAAATTAGTGCTTTCACGAAACTTTTTTTTATCCGAGGAGTTATTTTAGATTAGAAAACTTTTTTATTTATTGGAACAGATTGATGGATAATATAGTATAACGAAGCATTTCCTTTTTTTTTATGATTTTGAAATGAAATTGCTTACTGTTAATTTTTAATGGATGAAATTAGTGCTTTATTTATTTGGGATAATGTAAATCTTCCTTACCGAGGATCTGTATACATTGTAATACTTTGTAAATGGGAATTTTCTAATTTTTTAACTCTGTGTTTGAAGATTTAAAAAGTATTTCAAGTAAAGCTTTTCAAATTTTATGACTTGAGGATATTTTGAAAATATCATATTTGATGTTCCTATTTCTGTAGCGTTTTCAGATTTATTTAAAATAAGAGTCTAATTCTGCCCAGTTCGTAACCAAATGATTAAGCAAAATAAAATCATTTCATATGTAAACATGCCATTTTATTGTTATTATGAAAACTAAATCTCGATTCAGAAAAGTAAAATATTAAAAAAAGAAAAGAAAAAAAACCTTTTAAAGTTTGCTGTAAACATAGGCTCTGCGGACGATGATTACTGTATGTATCAGTTAAATTTTAATGAGTTACGAAGTATGTGCCAACTTTAAGGCTCTCTAGAGGAAGATGAACAACATTTTCTTGCCCCCCCCCCTTTTTTTCTACAAAGATAAAAAAAGACAAAGATTTTTAAAAAATGCTTGTTTTCACAATAAAAATACAAAAATAAGTTTTTATAATGAATTAAGATTTTTCATAGTTTAAAAAAAATGCTTAGAACAAAAATTAAAAAAAAATACTTTTGGTTAAAGCGAATTTTGTAACAGATTTAATTTATAATGTATATACGTAAATTTTTGAAGTGCATTACGAAATTTAGATTTATAAAGAATCCTATAAAAAAAATTAAACAAAAAAATGCTTTGAAAATGATGCCAACGTTCTATTATCTGCTCTGAATTTTAAGTTTAAATAAATGCATTTTTTAATGATAATAAAAATTAATATCTTAATGGGACCGTAATACCGTAATTAGATAAATGCTATAAAAGATGTTTAAAAAGTAAATAACGTTTAGCATCTGTTGCTGAACAGATACATTCGGAGTTCAATTATTTGTATGATTTTTAAAATTAATTCATAAAAATATTTTAAAAAATTATTACAAAATGTTTTTGTGAAGACGCTTCAAAAGCCAAGACATTCTAATGAAAGAACGGAAAGAGATATTATAGTAAAACAAGAATTATCAAAATGTTAAAAAAAAAGTATGGCAAACAAAAGGGTTTTTTTTTTTTCAGAAAAAAAAAATATCCTTAAAGAATATTCCAGGATTTGTTAAAAATATTATTAAGAAGCCATAAAATAGAAAAAATTATAGAAGACGGTCAATGGACTAAACGGCTGAAGAAAATAGAAGCTATAACATATAATTTGTAATCAGTTTTTCAAAATTAATTACAAATTTTATGTTACAGCTTCTTGAGGGGATTGAATATTCCCTATCAAAAAATTCATGGCCAGCATTATAGAACTTTTTCCATTAATTCATTTTTTTTACAAAAAAAAAAAAAGTTGTTGTTCATAATTTGCATCACTTAAAAACCAAAATTTATATCTTGCCCCCCCCCCCCTTTTTCCCACTGTAACTACCAAATTATAAATTATTTTGTAAGAGCTGGAAGTTCAAGTTTTTCTTCTATAAAGCAAAAGTATCATGTGTGGGGGGTGGAATTATATTTAGTATTTTAAAAATTGTCTGAATAAATATTTTTCAGTACAGTTTTTTTAGTATTTAAATAAGGTCTACCGAAATGTTATTTTCATGCTGATGCACTTTTTGCTTTTGATGTATAAATATGGAAAAGCGATTCACTAAAGGTTTCTCTATATTAAAGAGCAAATGTTAGTGAAGAGCTTAAATTTTAAATGAAATCATCCTGTCAAAGGTGATTCTTGCTGTTAAATAAATATTTTAATTATATGGATGGTAATAAAAAATGACAGTAGCAAGATGGTGATTAAAATGAAGGTTAGGATGTAATCTAAAATCCAAAGCAATCAAAGTATATTTAATTTCACTTTTAAATTCCAAAGGAGTCTTGTAACAACCTTCACAGTCATACAGAATTTAATAATATGAATAAAGAACCCTTCATAATATTTTGCCAAGGAAAATGACTCTTATATTTTATCAGTAGAAAGAAATATTATCATACAATAAGGCTAATTCTTCTTATTTTGGTCAGAAAAACAGTAAATTGTTTAAGATTAAAATAGTTATTATTCATTATTTGCGTCAATACACTTTGAAATTTTTTTTATCAACCTTATATTCCCCATGATTAGAAAAGGGTTTTTTAATTGATTTAATTTTGGAATTTTCTTTCTCTGAAAATGGAAAGAAATGAGTATATGTGTTCATGTATATTGTAATAAACGTTGAAATTAGTTGAATTCTCTTTCTCCACTTCTAAGCTGTTCTAAATAAAAATTATAAATTTCATCTTGTATTTCTTTGGTAATTTTTAAAAATTAAAACTATACACTGTTCATTTTTGATAAATTTAATTACAGGGCTCTGTTTTGCAAAATTCCTTAAGGGTCATATTAGTGAGATAAAAAAAATCTATAATTTATTTCCATCATTATGCAGTTCTCTTCTGATTCTAAAGATTAATAGGTGACAAAGAATTTCGCTCAACATTTATGTACATATTTATAAATAATAAAATAATAAATCAAGACAAATTAATTTATAAAAAATAATCCGATAATTAATTTATGGAACATGTATTATCAATTTCTATGATATTGATGTATTACAGATTACACAAACTAATTTTGCAAATGAATAAAAATATTAATTTACAGAAAAGCTTATATATATTAGAAAATGATATAAAATGAAATGGAAATCATTGTATCTAAACCAAAAGCTCAGAGCAAATAAAAAATATAACATATGCTTTGTACAAAATAGCTTTATCAATCTCTTTCTTATTATTAGATTCGTTATCGCAGCAAAATAAACCAAACTTTATCTTCTTTGCGTTACGAGCAGATATTCTAAATTGCTTAAAAAGGGAGGAATATTAATTGGCCCAGGTCATTTGGTAATTGTCACTTGAACATGAATTGACCCCATTGTAAAGTAGAAAAAAATCATACTTTTTATAAAAACTGAAAAAACAACTGTGAAGATGTGTAGCTTTAATAATCGATATTGAATATGCATTGCACAATCACTTTTTAAAAAGTTGTTTTTGACTATAAGAAAATAATTATTTTGACTACACAAATGGATTATGTTTTTGATTGATATAAGATGATCTTACTCTAAAGAACTTACCGAATATTTCTTGTTTATTTGTAACATGTACATTCCTATTTCTAAATTCATAATGACAATTCACAGTTACTGGAAGAAAGATTTCAAATCATTTACAGTTAATAATTTTCACTGTTGTAAATTTCTGCTTGGATTTAAAATTGATGATATTAATGTAAAAAATTATTATCGGAATGAAGTATTAATTGTTAGCAATGTAAATGGTGAATTGTCTTTATATACACTTTTTTTAATAATTAGAAAACATAAAATATATCATTGAGACAATGCTTAGGTTTTTTTTTTTTTTTTTTTTTTTTTTGCAAAATTGAATAGGTATTTGTTAATTTTTGCTTCACCAAATACATGATTTTTTTCCCTTCAAAAATACTTTTTGCTCAACTTTTTTATGGATACTTGTTTTGTTTTGTTGATACTGTTTTGTTGTTTTATTTGTACATCCATTAATATGCTAGTGAAAGTCAAGCCTTAGCACCTATTTAATACTTAAAGTAATGCAAGGTAAAAGAGTAAAAATATATAATTTTTGTTTTGCCTTCAATGAATACGTTACAGGTAGTTTTGTTCAAGGAGGGATCTATAGAATGCTATATTTGATCTAGTAGGCATAAAATGTAATTTTTAGCTAAAATGTTATTTATACCCAGGGGCTGCCTTTAGTAGACTGGATCGATTGCTTCCAATAATTACAAGCGTCAAATTGCTACAAAGAATGTGCTCTAACTTATTCAAAATAAAATCAAGTATCGGTTTATTTTTGATAATTTATTTTATAATTTTGCGACCCAGGCCTTTCATCCACAATTTGATACAGATCTACGATTTTGGTGTACAAAACTCATACCAAGTTCTATTTATCTAACTCATTTCATTTCGGAATTATCATATTCATAACCAGACTGGCATAATTCTATTTTTTAGAGTCAAATTGGGCAACGCCGTGGAGATTCATCAAACTATTGAGGCCTAATTTTTGATTATTGTTATTTTCTTTCTATATTTTGTGTACGGGGAAGTATATGTATAGAGTAGTAGCGATTTTGATTGTTCAATGCAAAGAAAAGGGAGACAGGCAAGGAGGTAAAAAATATTTTCTTGGTAATACATATATTCTTAACATTTGTGAATTTTTTAAATAGTTAATGAAATTGCTGTAATTCAGTGGTTTATTCAGAATAATATAACTTTGAAATATTATATAGTAAAATTTGTGATTTAATGTCATTATAAAAAAGATTCGACAAAGAAACGTTTAAAATCTAGTTTTAAGTGTTTGATCGTATTCCATTTATTAATTAAAAAGCGTATTCTAATGTCCATGCGAAGACAAAATACTCGGTTTTTATTTCATTCTGACATTCGATCTTTCTGCAGAATTTATAAAGATCACCAGACACGATGCCAATGCTCTGCTAACCCATCTTCTTCAAGTTACTCACGCCAGTTAAATCCATACAAATGGAATGTAGATTTTGCACCACCACCAGAGGATATATTTTGGTATTTATTTTTTAGCATTATTTTTTCTGCATTAATGTGCAGTTATTCAAGTTTCAGTTGCTTCTCAAAACTAAGTAATGTTTAAATAGAGCGATGACATTTTTCTTTCCTTGTTCTGGTTTCAGGGAAAATCTCAGTGTCAGCAAGAGTCTTTGGTATAGTCGAGCTATAACAACAAACTTAGCGTTATGTATTTTGTTCTTCTTTCTCACAACACCGACTGTAGTGCTCAGTTATTTAGATGTTCTTTATACTCCAGCAGTGAAAAAATTTGTTAGACAGGTTTGTGTTACTTTTCTAATTATTTCTCATCTTATCTACTACTCTACGTGAATAAAATAGAAGGACACAAGGGTGTTTTTTTTAATAAATGAAGAACCTTGAATTTTTTAGAACAACTTAATGAGCAAACTTTAAAGGTCTATTTATAAACAGATAACTGTATCTGAAACTTTGAAAAAAGTCAATTACAATTTTAAAAAGTCAGTTTTTATTATATCATACTCTGGAAAAAGTAGATGGGAACTTCTAGATAGTGAAAATAAAAGTCTTACTAACAGGGATTCTATCACCATTGGCTTTAATTTCTTCAACTATATGGTTCTGCATCAAACCATATTAATTATCAACAATCATAATCATCATTTGAATTTCTGTTTGGGAAAAATTCTCCCTTGCATCATTCAAAGCTATCCAAAGCTCAACTATAGATTCAAGCTGCTTGCCTCCCGCATAAACGCGATAAACAATCCTTGACAATATATTCTCTAAAATGTTGAGGTCTAGGTTTCGAGGGCAGGGAAAAACTCAAACATTATTTGTTGCAAACCAGTTTTTAATCCCAATATTTGTGTGAATTGATACTCCATCAGGTTGAAAAATCCATTCATTTCCAACTAGCTCAACGCCATAAGGCAGGAGATACTCGCTATAACGAGACTTGGATATTGTCTCTGTTTTTCTGCCTATCGCTTTGGAATATAAGACTTGTTCTTCCTCCATTCCGACTGTCAACCAAACAATTAAACTTCCTCCACCCATCTGTCGAGTAGAATAAGTCTTTTCTTCATTAGTGAGATAATTCTAATAGTACTGGTATTTATCTGCGTGTGCGGGCTTTCTTTTTCTGGATACAAACTTTTTGGAGCTTTTTATGTAGTTGTAGATAGAGCTATGTATATCTTCTTGATACCTGATACCTCATTATTTTGAGCTTTAGCAGCATTTCCATCCGCTTTGTTGTTGCTGTTGTTTGTTTGTTTGTTCTTGAGGGATTTTTTTTTTGATCGCGTTGTGTCAGATTTTTAGATCTGCCGATTTTCTTTTTGATCACCTGATTACTAGGATTTCTTATGAAGTTCGAAGCAGTATTTGGACTGATATGTAGTTGGCTTGCAATCTCTGTTATACCATTGCCATCATTTTTGTAAGCGTCAATTATATCTTTTTGAAATTCATTTACTGATTTTCCTTTAAACATTTTAAAAAAGATTAAAACAACGGTTTGCAATTTAAAAAAAAATCATGTTTTTCTTAACAAAAACAGCTAAAAAGAAAGAAAAACACCCACTTTTAAAGTTTGCAGTATCTTCTCGATTATTTTAACATATGTCCTTCTACTTTTTTCATGTATTAAAATCGTTAAGTACTGTATTTTTAATTTTTAAATAATTTTTCAAGTTTCGTAATATTTTCCTTTATTTTTTCATATTACCAGTTTTCAGTTATGCTTTAGTTGATTTATATAGAGATATCAATTTAGCTAAAATTCTTCCTTTAGTGATTTACTATGTATGGCATTAAAATGCTTTGTCATCACAATCAAAGTTGGCAATCCTTTTAAATAGTATTTCTGAGATATCACTAATTTATAAATTTCATAGATAATCATCTGACTAACAAGATAATCATTGAACGAACAAGCAGATTCCTTCTCCATAAAAAAAAAAGAGTACATATTTAAGTTCTTTGTATATTTTTAATATGAGATGACATTAATTTGTTATCTTCATCTTAAGAGGATTGTTTTTATTCAAGTTTGAAACATGATGTATCACTTGGAAATTCAGTGGTAAAATTTTTATGAGATTTATCTAGAATCTAATTTTCCTGTAATCTGAATGAAAATATAGTTTTCTGAAACATTTATTATACAGACCTTTACAGATACAACTGCTATTCATTTATATTTCAGCTTACTCACTAATTTATCATACTTCATTCAAATGTATAATGGAGTGAACTTTACATTCCATTTTCAGAGTAAGTGATGCCAGGGATTAAAGCTTGTGTGTGATAACCTGCTACTTTTCTTTATTATATTAAAAATATAAATAACAAGGTGTTTTTTGAGTTTAAAGATAAGAGATAAACTCGAGAAGTCTCTTGTGAAACCCCACTCTTGGAACACTTGCAGATGTATTGTGCGATATGCTGTTTACTAATTTTACTGTGGATCAACAAGAATATCTTTGAGAATCCCTTGCTGCTTACTCAAAATGGTTCGCCACAATTTCCGCAATGCTTTTATCAATTTTGAAGATTCTGTCTAGAAACTCGCCATCTTCGTCATGGTTCTTTTGTAGAAATGTCGGTGCTGATTCCATGTGTTTGCTTTTATGTGGAAGTGGCAAGCTCTTCAGCATATACTTGGCATATGATTTTCAGTATAGCAGAGAGATTTTATGACAGTTTCATGCAGCTATATCGAGATCTTGGAGATTTTAGCATATTTACTAATTTTATTGACCTTCTAGATTTAAAGAAACACGCATCACATTTTGAAATGATTTGTGTGTACATCTGAAAATTTGATGAATATTTAATCATAATACATAACTAAAATCATGCAGCAACAACTGTGCAATGATGCAGATTTATTTTTAAAAAAATGAAAAGAAAATAAACTCGCCGTATAACTAAAAATGTACAAATACTGATGTCTGCAATGATGCTAAATCACGAGAATACAATTTTGCTACCATATCTTTCTAGCCAAACGCTGCGTCCTTCGAGGCGTTTCTGGCATGACGATTCATCGCACCGCTGAGCACCATTTTGTATAAGCCGTAACATCTTGGTGATGTTGATACCTAATTCTACACCAGTCAATGACTAAACGAGATTTATGTACATCTTCTATTTACATTCTTTTGATAAATTAATATAAGCTGTGTACACTTAATTATTTGCAGCAAAGAAGCTCTAAATAAACCATCAATTCAGCTCTAAACCCCTTTTCTATCGTTGACTTCCAGAAGTTTGCTATTATCCTTCGCCTCGTCTCCTTAAGTCAACTCCTCGCGTTCCTCTACCCAGATCCTTTACTAAAAATCTTGATTTACTAAAAAGTTCGTTAATCTGATTTGCTGTCGTAGGACACCACACAGAATTTCCAAGGAGAATGGCGAACAAGTCCATTTTTGCTGTTGCAAAATGAAAGCCATTTTTTAGTTCCTTTGAATGCAAGTGAAAAAAACTACAAGGAAAGGAATGTGATTATATTTTAATAGAATTTGAAATTTTTTAAAATTATATTCCCTGTAATTCAATAGAATTAGGAGAAATTGAATTATCTAATAATCAAATTGGTAAGTTCTTATCCAAGCATTTAGAAGGATAAAAGTTTATCAGAAATTGTGAGAGGCATTAACATGTTGACTGCCACATGACTTACCTTTAGTTAGCACCTATTACCTTATTGTATCGAACTGTCTATTTAATTAAACGACCCTTTCTCAACTATATTCAGGGATAGCAAAGGATTTCTTTTTTTCTAATTAAATAGACAGTCTCAATATCAAGTGTGGTCTTGGCAGCGACTGAGTTAAGATTCAGGTTATGTTATCCTAGGATTTTAGAAGAATTGAAAAAAAAAATCAGTGGAATAGAGAATTTCTGAATCACAAAAGACGTAGGCAAAGATATATATTGATTATGTATTTAAAAAATGTCCACTCTGAGTATATCGAAAGGATAGACCAGCAAATATTCCAATATAAAATAAGTAACCCTTTGCACTCAGAAGAGAAATTCGATGTAAAATTATTCATCTAATACAAGGGCTTGTTTATTGTTCGGAAAAAACAATATATGTAATTGTTTCAAGTTGAATTTCCTCGAAAAGTTAATTTACATCGTTTTTCCATTCTGTATGCATTTTTAACAATAAAAATTGAAAAATAAATAAATAAAACGTCAAAATGATGCACCATCTTAGATGGTGACCATGGGTCACCTCTCAAAAGAATAATTAAAAGAATAAAGGAAAGGAAATGCATTGCAGCTAAATGATTTAAAATCAGAGAGACAGAAATTGGAGATGCACTTTTTGTACTGCAGTTAGTTAACAAACTAGAAAGAAAGAATTGAAAAGAAAAAGAAATTTCTTCTCAATGTTGAGCAAAATTAAATAATTTTAGAAATTAAGGCTATAATAGAGCAACGTATAAATTTAAAATATTTTTATGGCATATTCTTTTCAATTTATTTGTTTAAATGTAAATAAAGTTGGTTGATTTGTATCCGTCTCTTGCGATTTTCACTTTCATTCTATTGAGAACTGTTCATAATAAGAGTAGAGATTCTTTTACCATTTTTTAATAATTTGTTGCGGCTAAAATGTTCACTCAATAGTTGTTTGTGCGAAATTAACATCTTATTAGTAGCCGAGCATTGGTTAACGATAAGCATTATGATCTCAAAATCCGCTTTAATTATAAGATGTGCCATGAAGGTACCCTTAATACTCTTCGCTTAAGAATATAGAGATAATAGGTAAAAAAATGGCATATTTGAATTTTAATAAAAAAAATATTTTATTTAAATATATCATTTGTATTTTTATCTTTAAAATACATAGTTTTATTATCCTTGAATTATTTTTTTGAATGTCCGTTAATGTCTTTAAAAAATCATTGAATTTATTTCTGCAATAAACGATGGAACTTTGTAAAAATGTAATCTGGGAAACTGTTCAAATATAACAACTTTCCTTTGAAGACGATGTTAACTATTAATTACATTAAAAATCGGTAAGACTGATACTTGACAGGCATAGAAGAAATGTGTTATACTATAACGTTTGCTTTGTGATCATTGAAAAGCGGTGATACATGCTATAATGTCTGTCATATTCATTGTCTTAGACGAATGAATAGTTGCCAGTTTATTTTTAAAATCCCATACCCTTTTATTCATGTGCAGCTATCCTGGTGCCATTTTTTGATGAAAAAATCCAATGCCCAATATTCTTATACTACCTAGTGTTATAATTGACTGATTTTTTTTAAGCATAATAAATCTACATGTATTATACTCTATACTGAATCAAAAAAGAGAGGAGCAAATGTTTATTGCCTTTACTATTGCTATTAAAGATATACTTCGAATTGCAAATTTTCATCACATAAAGTATTCAAATATCTGAAAATACTTTGGCTTATGTAGAGGAAAATAATAAAAAACAATTTTTATACGATCCCCATAGCGGAAAAGTATCAATTTTTAAAACATTTTTCTTATATCCATCTATGCTTATACGGAGTTTCATACTTCTATCTATAAAATTTGCTGAGATATTAAAAGGCAAAAGTTATTTAGAGACCATTTTTTTATACTTCTAACAGGTGTTTAAGGGAAGCGTTCATTGTAATTTTTAGGAATAGTGAACATATCACGAAAGTTTATTGAAACGGGAGAATCAGAAAATAAAAACGCATTTATTATTCATTGAATTTTAAAAAATGGTCAGATATTTCTTTAATTTTATTTTAAAAAAAAAAACTTGTTCAGAATGAACATTTTTAACGCCTATACAAAGTTGGCGAAAGTTCAGGAAGAACTTTTAACAATATTTTCGCTTATATGATCGCGTTTATTACTTGTGACTTAAATTCAGCCTTTTTGAATTGGGCGGCAAAGATCTGCAGACCGTGTACTGACAAAGCCAATTTCCTTATTTCAAGCATAATGCTAATCGAAACTAACTGAATATATCGGTCATCATTTAACATACTGTTGTATAAAATGTAACAAACCATACGTTTTTAAAAATTGAAGTATATAATATATTTATAGAAAATTCCCACTGATGATGAAAGCCTTTTGTACGAAGAAGGGAATTTTTTTTCCCTCAACAAAACTGTAACTTTTGAAACGATAAAAATCCATTCTGGTTCTACTTTCCCGATTAAAGCACCATTGGGCTTTCCAAATTGTATTTCTCAGAAAAGAAAAATTTTATTGTACCTATGATAGAGCCCAACTGTAAAATTCTAGACGGAGGTCGTGTAGTTGTATACTGTATGAATGCCAGTTATTAAGTTGAAATAGTCTGTACACTGTCGTTTTTGAAATGTTGTGTTTTGAACTAACTGTTCGTACACTAACATGAGGATAGCTTGAAAAAAAGTTGATATGTCGAGCTAGTATATACAAACTTTCCTTTTTGCTGAAATATTTCATTCTTTCAGAAAACACAAAAATACAAGCATAGAATGATTTCTTGCTTGTCAATCTCGTACTTCTCTGAGATATCTTAAATGTTAAATTTCTTTTTCCTTCTTTATTAAGTCGCTGTTGCAACTGTCGACCAATAAAAGTGAGCAACATTATGTGTGATTGATAAATTTCTTGGAAGTGATAACGATTGGTTGATGTACTACTTAACAAATACTTACTTATGACCTGTTTTTCTGTACTGAATAAATTTGTATTTCTGAAATAAGCATTTCCATATAAATTTGTAATTAGTCTTTCTAAATTTAAAAATAAGCATGTCTCTGGTAATTTTTTAGATAGCAATCTCAAAATTATGTTTGTATAGATGAATGTAAGAGAAATATTTGACTATTTTACATTACGCAGGACATATAAAAATTAATTTTTTTAAAACTTTTTACTATCATCCTTTACAGAAGCCATAGTGTTTTCATACAATTTCCTGACTTAATTGGAAGTATGTGTCTAGGTGCAATGATTAAGACTACTTGTTTATGGCAACAAAAATAAAAACTGTTCCACTTTTTTGGGTTACCCTGATTATATAAGAATTTTATTTGGTTTCCAATAGTAGTAAAATAACATATTCTGTTCATTCACTTAACACTCTTATTCCTAAAAGTAAATTTATTTCAAATTAAGAGTCAGAATGAACATATTTATTAAATCATTACTATGCATCTTCATAAAGATTTTTTTCAGTAGAATTCGTTGGTTATCCGATGTTTTTTTTCTTGGTGTCATTGAGTCTCAGAATATAAACATTTCTGAATGTATTATTGACTTTTAATCCAAAGTTTTTCCTTTTTTGTACACCTTATGCATAAAACACTTATGTTTTCAAAATTGTATGAATTGTTTGATTTCGAATATATATTATCTTTCGTAACGATTGAAATTGGATTATTATATGCTTTTTTTATATATATACTTAGACTCCTGTAGTGAAGGACTTTTTCTCAACACTGATGTTGCTCCTGTTCTCATCCTTATTACCAGTCATTGTGTCCTATTCTGACAGATTTATGCCACATTGGACTCGGTATGCTATTTAGATTCTTACTTGTATCTGTGAAAAAGAAGTTTTATTAGAATGAATAATCTTTTATTATTTCTTTCAGGTCATCACGAAATCACTCAAAAATGTTACGTACATTTATATTCCTCCTGTTTATGGTTGTTATCCTTCCTCTTCTGCAATTAACCAGGTTAGATTGTCTTATTTAATTTCTTCAGCTTTCGGTGTTTGAATTCTAAGCTGTGATTTTATTTACTTTATATAGATAACGCCAATAGTATGGAAATACTGTTGAAAGCAATAGTTACATATTTTCCAGAAAAAAAGCAATTGCACTAATTAGTAGAAAAACAGCTCTATAAATGATAAATATTGTATTTTAATAGATACTTTTGTTAGCTATATTCCACCCTTTTGTTACTATAAAGCTTTTTAATGGGTAGATTATTATATACCCATAAAAAACTATTATTATTACTGTTATTTGCTTTCGTTTCTGTTTATTTAAAATGTAATTACTAAGTCAGTAAACTACTTTCTTTTTCAGCATATTACATGCAAAACAATGAATTTTTTGTAGTTAACTTAAAACTGAACCATTGGTAGATGGTGCATGTACAATGAATAAGTAGATAAACTTTTCATCTTTCACATAGTCAAATATTTTTGTTGAATAATTTTACAAACTATATTTAATCGAATATTCGAATCCTCATTTTGAAATAGTCACTATTTCTGTTAGGGTGCATAGAAATGTCTATAAAAATAAGCTACATTCCCTTATAAGCTTTTCTTATAAGGGAAGAAAATAGTTTATTGAATTATTCTTCTATTTAACAACACAGGTGAAAGTGAATATATATCGTTTAAAAAAATAACCACATAATAAATACACTGTTCTTAGACCACTTACCTTTCAAATGCTATGATATAAATAATTTTTTCTTCAATTTTTGAATATTTTCTTGAAAACAAATGTAGTAAAAATGTTGGTTTGAAGAATTGTTTTATTTCTTATTAAATTTATGAGAGACAATCCAAACTTATGATTTTGTTAAAATATATCAAGATTTTTAAAAATCTGCAAATATCTCCTTTTGAATTTTACTTTCAATGTATTGTCTTCTTTCAGTGGGATATATATATATATGTAATGATATTTTAATTCTAATTTCAATTTAATTAATTTCCAAGATTTTATCTTAATTTTGTCCATAATAACTTTATTCTAAAATATTCTCTTATTTCGTGATCCAATTCCACTTTCTCTACTTAATTAATTCAAGAGAAGCTTGATAAAATTGCTGAATCGACTAAACGCCGATACTTTCACACGCTCGGCGTGAAGGGGTAAAAATCTGTCCAGTAAGCACATTCTTTTTAAAAGATCCCTGTGTTTCCTTTACATGTGATTGGCATGCGTCAGAAATCCCTATCAGAATCTTAATAATATATTAGCACTATAAAATAATATTTTCCCTATCCATATCTCATGTTATATAAGACGAGGGATAATTTATTTCTCGCTTCTTCCCCACTTCTGTTTTTGCAACGCGCTGTAGCGGAAGTACAATGTCCGCGTCTTTGCTTGTAAATAATAATGCTTTCTCGATGGATTAAAAAGAACTTAAAAAAAATAAAAAGTCTCTTCACTGTCTTCAAACTGCATCCTGCTTCACAATAAATAATGTTGCATATATATATACACACACACGTTTGATTTAGAGTGGACTAATTTGGAATAATTCGTTTCATTTTTAGTGTTAACGCTCTGTTAGAATGGAGTATAAGAAGAGGTGAAACATATCGATGGCAGTAAGTGACTTAATATTTTTACATTTGTGAATGCATTTTCTTCATGATAATTTGAATTTCATGTTATACTTTAATTGGATTAAATGTAATGTTCTTTCTAGGTGCGTATTTCTCTCAGGAAATGGTGCTTTCTTTGTGAACTATGTTATTACTGCTAGTTTTATTGGTACAGCCTTGGATCTTATCCGTTTTCCAGAACTGTTCATGTATGCATTTTACATATGTTTTTCAAGATCGAGGGCAGAACAGGCTGGATTACGAAAGGTAGACAATTTTATTTTTATCAACATGTAAACTATTATTTACAATTTTACTGTAATCTATTTTTATGTGTATATTATTATTATTGAACGAACATTTTGTGGTAAATTTTTTATTTATATCAAAGTTTTGCACATTTTTTTTGAAGAGCATTGTAATTATTTAAAACTTACTAATGATTAAATTTTATCTCTCCCTTTTCAAGTATTGTTATCAACCTCCCTTCATCCAATTTTTACTTGATCAGGTTGATAAGTATGCACTAGTGATAATAATTTGTTTTTTAAATGCTAGCCTTTTAAATATTGGATGTAGAATTTTGTGTAACTCCAAAATGTTCAAAGTTTTGTGTGGATTTCTGACAATATTTAAAATATCAAATTCCTTTTTTTTTCTTTTGTTTTTTGCTAGACTCACTACTACCAAATTTGTTATCACTTTGACCTGAAGTCAATTTAACTAAATTCCATATTTATTGTTTTCGATAATCACATGGATAAGCACAATAAGATTTCCTATATGGGAATGTACAGCAAAATTCTCAAAAACATAATGATTAAGCAAAATAAACAGTGTTTAAATTTTTATCACTTTTAATAGATAATTTAAGATAATTATATGTATGAGTATGTAGTTTGATTAATAAAAAAATAATGTGAAAAAAGATCCCTGAACTATGCATTATATTTATATTGCATAATTTGTTATAAGTATTTGCACTGTTGGTTTTGTAAGTTGCTCACTCTATGAGACCTTAAAAAGTCTAACCAAAAATACAGAAATTCATTAGTGTAATCTTTTTATATTGGCGATGAAGGCAAAAAACCGGTGACCCTTGAAATGTCTTCAGGTCGGATTCTTTTTTTTTTATTTGGTTTAATTTTGTTTTTTCCTATTAACTTGGTTTTTTTACTTATGTCTCATTTCGTCTGTGTTTTAGAAGTATCTGCATTTGCGATCCCTAAATACTATAGTACTTTTCCTGTTCCTATTTTGGTTTTTGTTTAAATAAGAAATAATGTTTAGTTGCGATTCCGAAACTATTTAGTTTCGTTTTCAAAATATTTCTAACTTTAGATTGGTTACTTATATATATATAAAGCACTAATCTACATGGCACAAAAATCGTTCTTATTACTTATTGTCGAATGGCAACAATGAAATGTAAACAAAAAAAAACTTAAAATTTTTTTTTCAAACCGCTTCATTTAAACACTTTTACTACTGCACTTAATTTAACACTTTGCTTAATTAATTAATAGAGTTGCAAAGTGTTTTGCAGCAATTCTTGGTTGCGGGCTAAAAATTTCATTCAGTCAGAGATAAAAATATATATATATAAATGAAATTAAGATGTTAGAGCCAAACATCAAAGTTTAAAGGTTTAATAATTGCTAAGTGGATAATCACAATGACTGACCTATGGAAACTGATGTTCATATTTTCTAAAACTATATGCTCACAAAGATGGTTTTTGCTTTATCTTAAAATTCAAGGAATTGCCTTTTTAGTTATATCAATATCATTTCTATGCAGATTTTTTTTCTCATTTTTTTTAATTTACTTTTTTTCCAATCTCAAATAATGTTGTGATGAAATTAAAACTCATCCATCAAAATATTCAATTGCATGCTTTGGCCTGTGTTAAAATTAGGATTAAAAAATTGCTTTTTTTGGTTATTACCTCAGATTTAAAATTTTCACATCCGCTTTTAATTCTTAGTACATACATTTTTTGAATTTGTACTTCAGTAATTTGTTCTAGTATGATTCAATTCAATTCACATCTTTTAGTCGTATCAAATTATACGCTGAGGTGTTTTTTTAAAAAAAATTGCATTCTATATGAATCGTCTTACTGCCTAAAAAGTCAATAAATTTGGGGAATAAGCTGATCGCCAAAGATGACTAGTTTAAAAAAAACCTGAAAATATTAGGAAACATCTGATTACCTTTTGTTACTCTGAAGACGTTTTTTAAAACTGTTTCTTCAATTATTGAAGAAAATATGTTTTATTGTACTTTTATTTTGAAATTTCTTTCTTTTTGATCTGTTTCAAAAGTAAGATTTTCCTCTTTAGGCAATCATGTGGGAATTCGAGTTTGGAGTGCAGTATGCATATTTTCTACTTATATTTTCTGTTGTTATTATATACAGTGTGCTGTGCCCCGTTATTGCTCCATTTGGTACGTAAAGAATAATATCTTGCATTTTACAAAATTATTTACTAATTCAATAATAGAAAAGTTTTTTTAGAAATATGTGAGTACAATTTCTCTGATTAAAAAAATTATCAAAAAAACAGTTCAGATATATCCTTTTCAGTGCTTTCATCTTGTATTTATTATAATGATTCGGAATCGGCTGTTTTTGTATTAATGTAGTATGATATGTATAATCATTGAAATAAGTTGTAACATTAAATTCCTGTTTTCAGGTGTTTTATACATGTGCCTGAAACATTACATCGATCGTTACAATATCTATTACGTTTATGGTCCATCCAAAATTAGTCGAAATATACACTCAACTGCGATAAATTTCGTCGTTATATCAATAATCCTCATGCAGATGTGTGTTTTCTTTTTCCTTTACTTAAGAAATGGTATGTATCCAATCTTCATTGAATTTTTATAAAATTTTTTGCTTAGATGATATGTATTATTGAGAATAAATTCCATTCTCTTCTAGTTTCGTCGAATGATTTAAAAAAAATCAGATTATCTTTATTATATCTTTGAAAAATGTTAATACTTTTATTAGTAAATCTAAAATATTATTTAGGAATGTAACTGTAATTTTAACTGATAGTTAAGAGAATTTGTTAAATCATAGAGATACAGTTATTGGAGAAATAAAAATTAAAATTATGATCGATTAAAATATTATCTTTTATAAATTATTAGCATAAATTTACTTGTATGGCATAATGGTATGTATAATAATCATTTGCCTACTTTTTAATTAAAAATTTACTGATGATTGTTCCGAAAAAATTGAGAGTAGAAAGTAGTTTTGAATATAATCCATCAGGAATGACCTAGAACACATACACGTCTTTCCAGTATATAGACTTTCAATTTTCTGAACATTGAATAAGTAAATCATAAATCCAATTATTTTTCAGAATATTTTGAGTATAAGTTCCTTTTTTTTTTTTTTTTTTTTTTGACTAAGAGAGATGTTACACTTTTGAAACTTAATTTTTAAGAATTGAAAATGTTATGCATAATTTTTGGGGCATTATTCTTTTATTTTTCTGTAGAATTTTTGTTTTTCAGTGTGGCATTGTGAAATTATAAATTGTTTAATATTTGTTCTCTGGCAACTGTGTACATCCCTGTATTTCCTGTCTGTTGCATTATAATATATACCATATTATTTTGAAATATGTTTTAGGCTGGATGGAGATGTCCATAGTTTCTTTGGCAATATGCCTGATAACTGTCATGATATTTATTGGTCAAGTTTCTTTCCAGTGGTTTCTGATCCTTAGTCCGATTTCCTACAAAGTGAGTGCACAGTTTTATTATTTTTCTAAGTTCATAAACTACAATTTATTCCTTTTAAAAAGGAAAATTAATAGATGATTCTTGAAATACATTTTCAATTTTTTTGTGTGTTATGTGCTTATTAATTAAACCAACAGTCAAATATATTTAAATGTTTTGATACCTTATTTTGAAAATGTTGAAATGAATCTAACTATCAAATCTGTATTAATTGGTTGAGTAAAGCTCTTAATGGCTATAAATGACTATATAGGTCACTTTTCTATATGATGACTATGTAGGTCATCACAAAAAAACTATATAGATCACTTTTTGCTTTAGAGCAAAATTTTAAACTGAGGCAAAAATTATGCAATATTGCATGTTCTTGTAATAGGGAGCATGTTGGAAATATCTGTTATCTGTCAAAAAGTCTTTGATTTCAGTTTTCTTTAATTAGCTCCCCCCCCCCCCCCCTTTTACTGTCAACTCTTTGAAAGACAAAGTTATGCATTATTTTCTCAGGATAGCAAGTCATCATTGTTTTCTATATTTCATGTGAGAGAGAAAACAATGAATTTATAATAATTTATATTTTGATGATAATTACATTCTTTCTGATGTTGCTAATTTTTCTATTTAAGGCATTTTCTCGAAGAGATAGCGCTCAAATTTCGGAGATTTCAAAATCGACTCATGATATATCACAACAGGTTTGTTTTCATTCTATTATGATAAATGAAATTTAGTTTCATTTGAAATTTAGCAATTGCCTTTTATTTAGAAAGGAATGGCTCATGTATTCTTTGATGTTCATTTCAATGATCTCAGAATTAAATTTCTACTATACGTTATTTTTATGTAAAAACTTGATATTTAAATCGATTATCAACTTAAATTTTGTTGTTATTTAGCGGTAGGGGCTTTTTTTCACAATAAAAAAAACTTGATTTCTGTAGTCTTCATGCATAAGGCGTTGACTTCATGTCTTATATCCTCATGCCATCATATATCTTATTTTCTATACATGTAAGTTTCTGAAAAATTGTTTTAATTAATTTCATTCTGGGACAACAAAAGTTTATAATATGTTTAATAAAAATTCTAAATTTTATAGTTTTATGTAGATAGTAAAAAAAATTTACATCGGCAAATGCTGCAAAAGGTAAAAGGTGTTATTTAAACAAAATATTAATTTAAAGGAAAAAATAAGGGTTATTTGCAGAAAGTATGAGGTTTTAATAAAGTAAAGCATTTATTTAAAAGAGGTGGCATAAAACCTATTGAGATATTTGAAACATATTCCATAATTCGTCAAATATTAAATAAATTTTAATTATGATTACTTTTTGATGATTGAATAAAGTATATATTCAATATGATGTTTTTAACATTTTTTTTGTCGGAATTTAAACACCGATTTCTAATTACAATCAAATATCGTTTTAAGTTCGAAATCTATATATGTAAAAATATATATTTTTATTTTAGATATGATTTTTCTCAATGTTGCTTTTTTTTTTTTTTTTTATACTATTGCAGCCTTATTTACCATTGGTTTTGAAACGATCGGATTCTAAGGGTGACATCTTTACAACAAGTATTCAAGATCGTTCTTATGGTACTAATGAGGATAGTGTGCAATCCACTCCAGATGGTGGAAGCATAAATATTCCTGGTTCTGATGTTGATAATTTGGTGTCTGGGGGTAGTGAGCAATATCAAAGATTTTAATGTCCTTTGTATTCGCTAAACTGTATCCCATTTACAGTAGAATATGCTGTGAAAGCTATAAAGTTAAATATTGTTTTAAAATTTCTAAAATAAACTCTAAACACCTCAAGGAATAACTTATAGACTTAATAAGCTTCAAATTTTTATCTGTTATATACTTTTATTTTTCTTGTTTTTCATTCATCAGAAATAATGTAGTATTTTATATTAAATTATTAGTTCATTACTCTATTCTTTTATAATCAAATTTGAATTAATGCTAGCGAGTGAGTTTTTGTTAATATTATGTTATGTTCAAATAGAGTTTAATTAATCACTTTTAATCTAGAGTAAATTAAATTTCAAGGAAAGTAAACTTAAAAAAGCATAATGCATGATAGTCTTAAAATATTGTGTTTTCATATGTGCGAGTTATATAATTTTATGTTCATGGTTGTACATTTTATATCTGTGATTATCAAGAAATAGTTTGCACACCATCTATTAATATGTAACGTAAAATATAAAATACATTGAAAAACCGCAAAACAAAATTGTGAATTATGCAAAGTAAATTGTGAATTTGAAATTTAATTTGGGAAAAAATGCTGCAAGTTGTTATAAAAAAGGATTATGTTGAGCTATTCCATAGAATTGCTCGATTGATTTTTTTCACCGCTTTTAAATGAATTACGATTTTTCGGATTGACTTTTACCATCATGATTTCAAAATTTTGTATAATTATTTGCCACTTACATAAGCTGAAATCTGCCCACAGCAAAAAATATATAAAAAATACTTATATTTCTTCTTCCTTTAAGTCACCTTTTCCAATACACTTTCGATCGATTTATAAATTGCCTATAAAGTTGTTAAGAGATGTCTAGAATTAATGAAACTCAATTACTACCAAATTAGGAAAATGTGTTATTGTATTGAAAAGTGTATGTTATTGAACTCATTTACTTTCTAATTTGTTTTTAAAATGCTGGTGTATAATTTTTTGCTCTGGTGTTAGTTTTGTTATTTGGTTTCATGAGTGATGATGGAAATTTTTAATGAAGCATCTAGTATTCCTAAATATATATATATTTCATGCAATTTTTCATTAATTGTGTTTCTTAAAATTTTTTTTCATACTTGAAATATAGAATTAATAGCAAAGACATTTTAATAAAATACTTAGAGTTTTCGGCTCGACGAAAATACTTCTCAAAAATCATTTCACAAATATTTTTCACTTGAATGATTTTGACTAGTGCTATTTAAGTTATTCGAAATTTTGTTATTATATGCATTGATAATATTTGTTTAGTATTTTTTTCAACTATACAGTAACCTTACACATAAAGGAAGGGGTATATTTTAATTCAGAGCGGAAAAGAACTTTCCTTGTCTATGAAACATTATTATTAACTGCAAAATAATTTTTTTCTAATGAAATTTCTGTAACATAAGTCTTACAATTTCCACTTAGCATAATTTTTCTCAATCCCTAGCCATGACACAAATATACCGAGCCACAATAGATTAACATCGAAATTTTAATTTTATTTTTCTAAGCGTCTTCATGAATAAAAACGTAATAGTAGAATGAAAAAAAGTAAATTTGTAAACTAGTAGATTCTCAAATTTTCTTCCAATCTAATAGAAAATGCAAAAAATCGCCCATACCTTTGATCACTTAAGTATTCATTTTAGGTTGGAAATGTTGGCATACCTAAATTTTAAGATGAACTAAAAATGGATGCTTTACTTTAATGTAATACTGTTTTTTTTTTTTTTTTACTTTGCAAGTTTTCAGCGAATACTGGAACAATAATTCTGAATAGATTTGCTAGGATCAATCTCATTCATTGTGTGTTAAAAAATATCAATTATTGCAATTTTTAAAGGAAAAATATTGGTTAAGAAATTATCTATTGGTGTAAATGAATGAGCACCCCCCCCCCTGTAGATTAAGTCGAGTGATTTAAATGCAAATTTTATCACCAATTTGGGAACTTTTTTTATTAAACGAAATAAATTTGTATTGATTTGATTAAGGGCAGCTGTTGTAAAAATTTCAGCGTCATTTAGATTTTTCATTGATAAAGTCATAGCTGTGCCACAATAATATAGCCTTCAGTTCGCCATGAAGCTTATATCAAGCATATTTGAATGTAATATTATCGTCATAAATTGTAAGATTTTGCTGGAAATTTTTAGTTATATCACAGTATTATGATATTATGGCATGCAAAAGACCTGTTTTTGTCAGAAGCAAGTATTTGTATTTTTTATTCATCTATGTCATTACTTTTTGAGAGTTGCCAAATTTTAAAATTCATACTAATTCAATTTTGAATTAGTATGAAATTTATCTTCATCTAGATCAACAAAACATAAACATCTCCATTTTAATAATAAAAGATGGTGTGCCTTTAAGATATATTCATTATTGCTGATACTTTCCTCTGCTCTTATTTGAATTTTTAGTTACAAATATTACAAGTGAAATTTATTTCAATAACAAAATACAATGCACGAAAAAATTAGTGACATGAAAAAAATTAAATACATTTCAAATGAATCAGAAAATGTTTTTCAGAAATTTAATATTAATGGTAGATAAAATCTATAGAGAGTTAGAATGAGTGTTGAATTGCTGAAAAATTCTTATAAGTGATGTTATTATTAACTGCCTGAAAAAAACCTCATAAGTTTATTTTAGATATCTAATTTTCAATTAACTTACCTTTTTCACTGCGCAAGTTTGCATTTTCTTTAGCATGGGTAAAATTACACTTTATATAAAGGTCATTCACATGATGTCACAATCACTAGACAAATTTGAAATTCATTTGTTATCTAATCAAATTGTTCATTATCGTACTTTTTGCATTGTGATGTAATATTGGATGTATTAGATGGAAAAAAAAAAAAATGCAATGAGTTTCAAAATTTAAGTGTGTGGTGCATTTGATATGTAGCACATGAGCACAAACTGACTATATTGCCTCTCTTTGAAGATAATCCATGCATTTATGACTGCTGTTTTTAGTAATAACAATTTCATTTTTAATATGAGGTACATGCAAGGAAAGTTGCAAGTTTGATAAATGTTATTCTATTATGCATGTTTATATTTTTATCCTCAAATCATGTTTTCATTGTATGTTCAGAAGTATTTTGTATTTTCAAAACTCGGTTTTTACTGTCATAAACAATTTAAGAAAATATGGGAAAGTCCTTTGTTCATATTGAAACATATTCAAGTATTCATTTTGCAGGACAAAATTTTTAATCCAGTTTTTCCGACTATCTTGTTGCAATTATGAATAAAAGCACGTATCGCATAGTTAAGATTGAAACGAAAAAAAAAAAAAAAACAGATTTCAATAAATAGTTTGCAAGTGCTGCATTTTTTTTATTTTTCCGAAATTTAAAAAGGCACATGTTGCTGTTGATGTAATATAGTAGTAAGAGATTTTAATGAACTTATAATTGATTTGAACGTCTATAATATTCTTACGTATTTCAAAATTCAAAAGTTATCTTTCCCAAAAGGATAATGCACAAGTGACTAATTTTTCATCGTGCATTGTATAATTGTAGAATTCACTGAAATTTTGCCTTAAAAATTACAAATTTCATATTTTTTTTAATGTGCACTTTCATTGTATCTTGATTATGAAATATTTTAGTTATTACAGTTTGCATAAAAAATATTTGATATTTTAGTTGAATCTGAAACATAGTTGAGATTTTATGCTTCACCATGCGGATGTACATTCACCGAGGCATTTATTTGTTTATGCAGCTTCATTATATAAAAAAAGTTGTATATTTGCATGTTGCTGATGCATTCTGAGCTTTCTTATTTTATTTGAATTCTACTCAAAATAGACTGTGAAAAAAAAAAACATTTGCATATTTTCAATGATCTGAAAAGATATTATTTGAAATTTGGAAAAAAAGAAAGCAAAATGGAATTTACGTTTTGCCAAAGAAATTAAAATTTTATTGTAAAAAGTACTCTAACTGCAGCGTAAAATGTTATAATTCATTTATTTTTATTGTATTTGAATGTTTGATATTTTATTTTTTTATGTGAATTCTTTTAGTGAGCCTGACAGTAATTTATTTCTGAAAGAAAGCAGTCTTTAAAAAAAACTTTCAATAAACTTCTGGCCGACTATGTAAAAGATGGAATATTTATTTAGCGTTTTAAAACTGGGAAAATATAAAATTTCTTTTCATTTTTTCTTCTTGCATAAATATTTTCATTATGTGCGTTCGTTTGCTTGGTATTTTTTTTTAAATATATGTTTCGTCTTACTGATATATGTTTGCAGAATGCATTAGGGAGAAGACTACAGAAAACGTTAATTTGCTATAAATTGTGATTTCAGATTTTGAAATATTAGAACAAAAGAACGATATTGATCTAAAGCTTATTTTTGCTTTATTTTATAGATTTAGCTTAATAAGGCATTTATTATAATATGTAAATGACAATCTGTTGTGCATCAAAGAATTTCCCGAGGCTTACAAATGCATTATGCTTTTGCTTTAATACTGATATAATCTCCTAACAACCTGGCAAAAGCACCTTCATTTTTCCAAATTTTTAATCAAAAAGAAGGAAAATCACCTGAAAAAATTTAGTTACTGAACACCAGTAGGCTTTATATTTTCTAATTCATTCATATGCATTTCTTTCTTCTGTTTACTCATTGAAATATAAGTACTTTCTGTTCACTTCAAGCACTGCTTGGATAAATTTTAATTTAGACAATACTCTTTTCCATTATACCTCATTTCATTTTTTTCCTCTGTAATCTCTTTATTTTTCCTTTTAAAAAATAGTTCTGCTTACTTATGTAATGTATATATTTATATGATGGTTTAATTTATATTTAATTTTAGAAATGAATGTGAAATGTTCTATAATTTTCTGCTGATGCTTTAACAATTTGATTACGTGAAGTTTATGTAATTACTGAAAAGAATTTATATTCTTACCTATTTTAATAGAATAAAATTATTCAAGGTGTGGGAATGTAGTTTTATACTGTTAATATGCAATGCTACTTTAATATGAAATATATGTTAATACTCACTTTATTGGTATTTTTAAAATTAAATTACCAATAAAAAAAATAATTTATTGCTTTCCAATGTGTGCATGTGTGTTTTTGCCATTTCATTGCTACTTTGTTATTATATTGTCACAGTGTATATACATATGAATTACTTCTTATTTATATTTACTTTCTTTTAATCTAGTTGATTATTTTTGTTATTAAACTCAGGTATGATGTTTCAGCTTAATTTTTTAGCTTTAATTTTCTGTCAATTGTATGCACAAGACAAAATTTTGTCTTTATTCTATAGTGTATCCTTCAAGACTTTTGAGCTTTATATATTTAAGCAAGAATCAAAACTGCAGATTTATTATTACAAAACTACTCTTTGTCTCTTTTAAGAACTTGAATAAATTTTTTCTAGAGCTTTTTTATATTATCTATAGAATCGGTTCTTTTTATTATTGTCTTTTAAGTCTCTATTATATGTTTGTTTTTAAAACGGCATTTATGTATGAATTTATTTAAAAAGTTTTGTTGTATTGGCATGTGTAAGTATTTGGTTAAATTTTATTTTATTTGCCATTTTTGATTGTTTTTTAAGTTGGAAATACGGTTTAAATTTCATTTTCATGTATTCAATAATTACTAAGAAATTAATTGTTTCAATGATATTCTTTATTTTAGTTGCAGATTGCTGCAAAATAGAGCTTTGTAAACCAAAATATGGTTATAGTCAAATAAATTTGTGCTATTCGTTATTTTAATATGCACATTATTTTGATAATTATTTTCTGTACAGATCTTGTCTTGTGAAATGAGGAAATTAGAAAATAACTCCTATTGCTTGGAATTATGTACACGAAAAAAAATCAATGAAATTATTAACTATGCATTATCTTAATTTCATCATTTGTAACTGCATCACTGCATAACAATTATTTGTAATATATGTAGAGATTTTTTTTCTTGCATAGTTGAATTTCAGCATTTAATTCTTCAGTAACTCTAGGTTGTGCCATTTGAAATAATATATGCACAAAAATCTTATTTTGTAGATTTTTTTTTCCATTTGTCCACCTCGGGGAATGTAATTTTAATGGCTTTTTTATTTATTGATATTGTTGCATGTATTTTTAAGATTTCGATTTAATAAAAATAGATTTAAATTTACTTTTTCTGTAACTTTATTGTGCATTTGGTTCGATTTCATTCATTAGTACCAAATGATGACAGATACATGTGATTTAGCAACAGAATATATTTCCTACTGATTTTTTTAATAAATAATTAGATTTTAATATAAAGTTCGATTTGCGTCATTTGTTGAAAGGAGTGTGCAAAATATATGATAATTATATTGGAAGGAATCATATTAAAATATTGTTATCTGCAACTAAAAAAATTAATTAATAATCTGTAGCTTTAATCATGAATAAAAATTAATAAAATGTTTTTGTAAGTAGAAAATTTCTAAAACAAACTAGAAACAGTTTTGATAAAAATTTGCAAGATGTTCAAAGACGCTATATTAATTTCTTTTGGCTTCCTTCATTTATGGATATTTTTAATTTCATTTTTTGCCAATAATTAGACATTTTGATTGATGAGATTATCAAGCTGCATTATAGTGACATTGTAGTAGAAGTTCTGCTTTGGGGTAGGAGTTTTGTTAATTTCTGAGAATATTTTTTTGTTAATTTGTTTACTCTATTTCGCCGAAAATCAGCTGAATACGCGGATTTGATACACGCTAAATCTGTCGGGATTAATCGTTCTCACCTCTGCTTCGAAGAGAAATATCTGGAGAATGTATCATCTGATCATGATTCAAAATTACGTGGTGCTTTTTAAATCACTTCCGAATGGCAGATATTAATTTAAACAAACTAAACGTATATAAAAATAAACTTTCTTCACAAATAAATATTGGATTACATTCTTAAAATTATACAATTCAGTTCAAGTTTCAAGAAAAACTGCAAAGAACGGCAATGTGAACTATTCTCAGTGGTTTCTAAATTTGTCAATAAACGTTTTATTTTGAAGTATATTGGAATTCCATTTTACTCTGAAGTAAAAAAGGAATTGAATCCATCTCCGTAGAAGAGCGGATAGTACCTTTGTTCTATAGTGAAAATATGCTGTTTATTTTTGGAAACTTTTGAGAATTTCAAAGGCAATTAAGTCATTTTATAGCTGTTTATCTACATGATAAATAGCCCTCTACAGTTAAATACTATTTATCTCCATGATAAATAGAATTTAACTGAAAATATCAGTTGTTACTGAGAATATTTTTACAGCTTAAGATAAATAGTTTTATTTTAATTAATTTATAAAATTTCAACTTTGTTTAAAGAATTGGGCAATATAAAAAATGCATCTTTTGTGAGATGGTGATTGTCATAAAAGAAAATAAAGCATCGGTTAAATGTGTAAAGCAGAGGCGGCTACTCTCCCCCTGTCGGCAACGTCTTCCCCCTGAGAGTTTCGCCTGCAGAAGTGTTCACTATTTCAAAATAATTGTAGAGAGTTGCGCTTTATCGAAAAATGATTATTTAAAAACCACCTTAAAGTTAATATCTTGTAAACAGTCGAAATATCGAAGTAACGGTTAAAGTGCTTTGACTATATTTGGCAAAATAATGGATAGGGTGGTAGGTCAATACTATGCCGTATTTTGCGGACAGTTTTTGATAGACCGACTAGGAACTGAATGCAATGGATGTCGAAGACATTAAGTTCACAGATTTTCATACATCTGATTCAAATGTCTTTCATTAAGCTTATAATTTGTAATTCTTTTGGCAATATAATCGACAAAATAGCAAGTGAATAAGATATCGACAAGGTGATAGTCTCATTTTACAATTATACAATTTACTTATTTCAATGATTTATAATGAATTCACATAATGTGGCTACAGCAAAATATCTCTTTTTAGCATGCATATTCACAAGAGTGTCAAAAGAAAAGAGTGTTTTATTAAATTTAGTTTAACCATTAACTATATTTTAGTCAGACTACTCTCATAGTGAAATGAATAAAATGGATTCATCAATTCGTTACTGAGGAAGTAATAATTATATAAATAAGATGACGATAAGTTTTAGAACTTGAATTTGAATGATGAATTATGGAAAACAACTCTATCGTCTTTTTCGTGAATAATATAAAAGCATCAATTTCTCTAATAATTCCTCTGGAGGTAATCGAAGTGATGAAAACAATTTTTTTCCATAATCTATGATAAAATCTTATCCGATGGACAAAGATTAGTCAGAATAAATGTGACGCCTTATTCATTGGACAGCTTATTAATTATTCTACTAAATTTAGTATAAATTAAACGCTGAATGAACATTATAGCATTTAAATAAAATGACTGAGAATTTGGACTCGTCGACAACCATTCACATTGAATTCTTAGTCGACCGATCAAAATTTTTTTGACAAAATTGGACATATCTTATGTCTTATTCACATGTCGTCTTGTCGGTTATATTGCCAAAAGTAGTGCAAATTAAAAGCTTGATGAACGACATTTGAGTCCGATGTCTGAAAATCTGTGGATAGAGTCTTCGACATTCATCATAGTCGGTCACCTAAAAGTTGCCGGCAGAATGCAATATCTTATTCACTTGTCTGATATATTGACATATCTATTGTAAATTATAAGGTAAATGAACGACATTTCAATCAAATGTCTGAAAATCTCCAGATTTAATGTCTTCGGCATTCACCTCATTGAGTTCATAGTCGGCCGACCAGAAATTGCCAGCAAAATGAGAATATCACCTCGTCGATATCTTATTCACTTGTTACCTTGTCGGTTATATTACCAAAAGTAGCACAAATTATAAGTTTAATGAACGACATTTGAATCAGATGTCTGAAAATCTGCGAACTTAGCATCTTCGACATCCATTACATTCAGTTCTTAGTTCGGTCTATCAAAAATTATCCTCAAAATACGGTATATTATTGGCCTACCACCCTATTGATTATTTTGCTGAATATAGTCAAATTACTTTAACCGTTAGTTGGGATACTTCGACTGTTTACTATATATTAACTACGGTTGATTTTAAATAATCATATTCGATAATGTGCTATTCTCTACAACTGTCCTAAAATGGTGAACACTTTTGCCGACGAAACTCTCAGTCTCTCGCCGACGGGGGGGGGGGGGCAAGAGGCTGTTGATAGGGGGGCAATTGCTCCCCTTGTCCCCTTGCTATCACCGCCTCTGTATGTGCTTTTATTTTTATGCGCGTATATTTATCTTGTATTATCACATTATCGTTCTCCTTGTTCACTAGGGGGATACTCATGTAGTGATCGTAGCGCCATCTTTCATTCATGTCATTCTAAAGCGCTACCTATCTACTTTCCCTAATAGCAGTGATGTTCCGATAGTTGTTAGTGAAATAAAGAGTTTATTTTTCTAATAGCGATGAAGTGCTTTATACAACACTCTACATGAACATCACCACAGACTTATCAAGCATCAATAATTTCCAAATTTAAACTGTTACTATATGAGAGCTCCCTACGTCTAATGTAATGGATCGACATCTTATAAATTGTTCTTTTCAATTTTTAACCACTGTATCCTGTATTGTTTATGAAAATTAATTATTCTTTTAGATTTGAAGAAAATAACTCCATTGATCTCATTTTTACATATGACGGCTTAAAATTGAAATAATTTCTTCCAGACATTCTACCACTTTTTATAGATTACAATTTTTTCTAAAATTTATATATTGGTGGAAATATATAATCAATATTTGATTAGGTATGGGGTAATATTACGGAGAAGCCGGTCTCAACTGATCACAATTTCTAACGGTAAATATTTATTAAATTGAAACCATGTTGCTATTTTAATTTTATGATCGTTAATATCAACATATATTTATTTACTAGTATTTAACAGTTAACATTATACAATCATACAAACAATAATTCATTCATCGTCTGACATGCATATACATTCATACTCTCTCTCTTTCAACAACAACAAAGAAGTTATTTCTTTACCTATGTGTAACATCAGATGTATTCGGCTCAGTTGGTTCAGATTAATAATATTTTAAATGTATTTTTTTAGAATTCTTTTTAGAAGGAAATAAATATATTGCTTGTTTTCCTGAAATTCGCTTTGCCAAGAAAAAGTTTTGTAGTGGACAGGTTAATAATTCGCACTGTAAAATAAAACCTTTTTTTTTTTTTTTTGCAAATTTTAAAACAATTTTCATCAATAAGTTTGGTGTTTTTTCCAGAATTCTTATGCTTTTGTATTATCGGTCGTGAGACATTCAATATTTACTCTGAATTCTTAAGATTTTTGTTGGAAAATGTGATAAAAAAATTGATTAAATATGGAAAATATAATTAAAAGGCAAAAAATTACTATAATAATTTTTTTTTCTGAATATGTAAAAATACATTTTATGCTATAATACTTTCGAAAATTATCGAGGAAGAAAACCCATCAGATTTTTTTTAATTTTAATTAATTAAAATTCTAAATAAAATTTTTAAAATATTGTTCAATTGTGCATATTTCATCCTTCCAACATAGGTACGCACTAAGTTTGTTAGCTATAGGTCTTATGGTCTGGTTAATATAGCTTCAACACCCAGAAATACAGACACACAAACGCATCTTTATCTTTATTATTAGTTGAGATTGCTCCTGGTGACCAACTGGTTGGACAGAATATTGATTATATTTAATTTCAAATAAATTATTTATATAAATACAATGCGGAGTTATTTTCGACTACAAGACAAAATTTGGTCATGGCAGTTTTTATGCTTTGAATATATTTGCAATTCTAGTACTTACATCTAAATTTGTGATAAGCGTTCCCCCCCCCCCCTAAATTTATTAATAAATTGATATTTACAAAATTTGCAGATAGAAGCATAAAACTTTGTGTGTACATAGAAGAGTTAGGATATTATTAGTTCATTCTTTTGCCACTAGATGGCTGCACTAATCAAGCAGTTTTAAGCGTAATGTCACCATAGTGTATGAAAAGATTTTCAATTCTTTCTCTATTATAATTCATTACTCAAAATGGATATTCTGGTGAATTTCAAAAATGTACCAATATAAATTATGAAATTCCTCTTAAAAATTAAGAATAATTATTTACTTTAACTATAATGAAAATAAAATTTTATTATTTCGTTTATTAGTTTAATTTTATTTCCTTTAAAATTATGCCAACTTAATTGTACCAATTGCTTAATGATGTTCTAAAAAATTCTATTACCTCTGCAAACTGATTAGGTCTAGATAAAATTCATAAATAAATGCATCATCAAAATATTGATAAAATAGTTGTATAAATTTATTCTAGATCGCCAGAAATTAAACTCTTCGAATTTATTTATTTATTTGTTTGACATTTGTCGCAGCGAGGAAAGAATTATTCAATGAAAGAGTAAAATTGTTGCAGAATCTTATTTCTCAGTTTAAATTTTCAGAAAAGTCAGAATTGTTGCATGTTGAACCGCAAATGCTTCTAAATTCAGTAAATCAGCAGAAATGGTCTCTACAAAACGTTTTCGTATATTCTGTAGCTAAGGCTTTATCCATCTCCCATGCGTATAAAAATTGTGGTTCTAAGGAATGGGTGTGACTCAGTGAATGCTCAGATTTTTATTTTTATATCCCCGACCACGGATATTTTGTGATTCTTACCAAAAGTTGGAACAGAAAAATTTTTAGTTACACGATCACATATCAAATTTTATTTATCTACGTTGTTGCATTTTTCAGTTGCGCATTTACATTTATGCGGTAGTTCAGACCGACAGATGGTCAACCATTTAACGGATTTAATTCAACATTTGATAGGAATCTGAGCTTTAGATGCTAAATCTTTGTATTAAATTTTACTCATCTAGCTCGTATGTTTGCCGTTACCATGATCACTAGCACTCGGGCAACCAGACAGATTTCCTTTGAATGGATTTCGTTCACAATTGGTAGGAATTTACAAATTTGGTCTTAAGATAACATACCAAGTTTCATTTCTCTATTTCAAAATGTTTTTTGAGTTATTTCAAAACGATTTCAAATTTTGGTAGAAATCTACAAATTTGGTCTTAAGAAAACATACCAAGTTTTATTCATCTATCGCAAAATGTTTTTGAGTTATTTCAAATGTTGGTAGAAATCTACAAATTTGGTCTTAAGACCACATACCAATTTCATTCATCTATTTCAAAAAGTTTTTGAGTTATTTCAAAACGATTTCAAATGGTTTTGAATTATCCAAAATCTAATTTCAAAAACGGATTTTTCATATTTACGGAGATTTTTGTTAAAATCCCAAGTTCGAAATTTTTGACGATGAAAATACTTTTTCCTTGTAAATTTGGTATAAGAAGGGGAAAAAATCCTGTATTTTGTTTACATTTCACAGATAGCTAAAGCTATTTAAATTACTAAAGGCTCCATCTTTTAAAATTGTTCGTGTCATTCTTAAATCATCTTTATTTTAAGAAGCTATTTTTGCTGTCATTTATTCAAATTTTTATATCAGATATTGCTTTATTTAAACAGTAATATTTACGGTTTGTGTTGTAATGGAGTCATGAAAATTTCAATTCTTGAATTTTTAATTCAGCACTAAAGAAGTTAAAAATTGATACATGCATTTACTATCCTTTTTTACAGCTACTAATTAACAAATAGGGCAGATTTAAGAGTTAATCAAAATTTAGACTGACCATTTTTTATTTTTTATTTATTTAATCCTTCTCTAGAGTGCATAGATTGTAAGTTGCACAGCGAAATCTTCAACGTTTGTATTCATTTTAAGTAGGTTTGTAAGTTCTACAACTTTTATGTTGATCATTTTAAGGATTAAATGTATCGATCTCGAATATTCTAGGAAAATACTAAAATAATTTACAGTGTGGTTATATGACCATTCCTTTTATGCATGTATCAATTATATCAATTCCTTTTATGACCATTTCAAAGTTCTTCTTTGAAATGGTCATAAAAGGAAAATTACTGGACCAAATGTTATCAAACTTGGTAATAATTTAAAGGAGACCATAAAAATTTCTCTTCTGCAAAAAAAAGAAAAAAAAAAAAAAGGTTTAAAAACTCACCACCAGGGGTGAAATGGCGTTTTATCAATATTGTTAAGCAAAATACGATATGAAGACATCGGTTTGAAATGTGTTTAATCGTTTCTGTGTGTGTTATTACAAAAGCACTGTTTATGGTGATAATCTAAACAATTTGATGGAATTGAAAGATGCGATACACCGACATGTGCGTAACATTACTCCTATATGCTAAGAGCTGCTATTGAGAATGCAGTAATGCGATTTAATTTTCTTTCAGAAAATGGTGGACGCCGCATTGAACATGCTTTTTAACAGGTTTCAGAAACGATTAAACACATTTTAAATTGATGTCTTCATGTCCTATTTTGCTTAACAATATTGCATACAGCGTCATCTTCTCCCTAGTGGTGAGTTTTTTGTACTTTTTTGTCGGGAATAAAATTCACATGATCTCCTTTAAACTATTACCAAGTTTGATAACATTTGGTCCATTAGTTTTCCTTTTATGACTATTTCAAAGCGGAACTTTAATTATAACCACCTTGTAAAATGATTTTCAACCTGTATAATTCTGTACCAATGGATTCCAAAATAACCAAATGGGGCTAGGTATGATTCACAGTAAAAGATTAGAGATAAATATTAAAATCCATATTAGAAGGGAAATACAAACAATTTAAAAGAAATTATTATAGTTTCACATAATTTCATTTAATTGTTTCATGATTGTAAAGATGGAATTTTGTAATTGGCTTTTCCGTCACTTTTGAGATTGAGTAAACTTGTGTGTTATCGATGATAATTCTGTACCTTATGATTTCAAACATGATTTAATTAATTAATTTAAATTAAATTTTGATTACTTTCGGTCGTGCCATCTGATAGTGAGTTTGATATAAAATTCTTTTGAAATATCAAGATATTCATTACAAATTCTTTTAAACTGTATCTGCAAATCAGAAAATTATTAATTCCGCTGTTTAATACAATCATAAGAGTGTATTTTTAAAAACAGTTTTTATTAAATTTATTAGATTTACGTTTGTTTGTAAATACATTAACTTGACGAGATATTATAAGCTGTCTTTTCTCGAAATCTGTAAATCAGCATTAAATTTTGTACGTTTTCCATTAACAGGAAGTCTGTTATAGTGTTTTATTATTTGAATTGTAATTATGTAGAAATTTTGTTAAAATCTGTTTACGGGTTGACTTCCTCTCTGTTTGATCATTCGTTTATACATAAATGAAATAACTCACAAAAGCAGAAATTTAAGGGGTGAATTTCAGTAACTAATATTTACACTAAAATTACAAATTCGGATAAAATCCTTCAAAGAATTGTGTGTCTGTCGTTTTGTACTTGTGTATATGAGCACGAAGACTAAAAATCGCTATGGGTTAGATAAATGCAAGAATAGTAAAATTACAAAAATGTCTTGTTTCTATATGAATAACATGATTAAAAAGTCATAAATGACATTTTTAAACACTCTTGCATGCACATGAACAATTATCATTTATTTTATTTTCCCTTATTTTGAAACTTCTATCGATTCTGTTAATATCATTATTAATATTGGATTTATTTTACTTCCTGTTAGTTTCTCTTGTTTTAAATTTTTTTGTTCCATCTTCACTGCAAATACCGTAAAGAGTTTCACGCTTTTCTGTGCTTGTTAATTTTCATTTTATTATTTTCGAAACTTTATATTGATATTTTGTTTCCTTGTAATCAAGTGGAATCAATACAAGAATTAAAATGTCTTATCTGGATCGTATTTATTAAATGAGCTTTGCATGCTCTTGGATTTTCCATGAAGTACTCCATGTTTAACACCCGATACTACTAAAGATCTATTGCGCATGCGGAACTGGTGGAGGTTAAATCTAATGTCGAGTACATAATGTCTTCCAGTTGGAGGCGGGTGTGTGCAGTACGGAGAGGAGAATGCAAGTTCTGGCCTTGTCATTCATTCGGGGCTCAAATTTACGAGGTCCATTCCATAAAAGCCCTACAATTATTTTCAAATGGAACGTAAATATTACTCACCTTTCTTTCATAAATAATATGATTAATAATTAGGGCTGGGCGATGACAGAACTTCATTGTGATATATCGTCCAACACATATCGATATTTTTCGATATATCGTGATATCATTTTTTATTTGTAGCTTTTATAAGTTATAAATAGCATCTCTTAACACATTGACTGATCACAACGACTCGAAATGAAAGGAAGTTTCAATTTATATAATGAAAATGTTTGTTTTCTTTTGAATAAATATAGTTAGAAAATAATTTTGTTAAAACCCCTTTAATAAAGTGTATCAATGACAAAGCAATGTCTGCATGTTACAGCAATGCATTTATAACGTTGCGTTTAAAACAAGTATTTTATATATTAGAATATGATAATATTTATAGAAATATTAACAAAAATTCTGTGTGAAGGACAATAAGAATGAAGAGTCACAAAAATAAACACTTACCGTTAACCAAAACGAAATCGAAAGCTTAAATTAATTGCGAATATCGATTTATTGTATCGCGATTTATCGTCAGTCGCTAGGCGAAAGCGGAGGTATAGCGGAGTTTTTTTAATGCGAGTAAGCTTAAGTGTGAAAATGAGCGCTGCGAATAAAATTGTGAATTTTATCTGAATTAATCCTTTTTGCTTCTATATCTGAAAATGAATATTTGGCGATTAAACAAAGGACAGCCTACAACCTTCTGATAATTGCAATTATTTTTTCATAATGGTATCATTCAGTTAGGGAACAGAAAACAGTTTATTCCAAAATGACATGCTTAAAACAAGTATTTTTATACATTAGAATATGACAGTATTTATAGAAATATTAACAAAAATTCTGTGTGAAGATGAAAAAGAATGAAAAGAAACAAAAATAAACTCTAACCCATAACCAAAACGAAATCGAAAACGCAAATTAATAGTGAATATCGATTTATTGTATCGCGATTTATCGTGAACTATTACTCGTGATCACAATTTCGATAAATCAATATTTTTCGAAAACTGATATCAAAAAATCGATTTTTTCGATAAATCGAAAATTGGCACAGCTCTGCTACTACTACTACTAATAATAATAATATAATTAAATTTTGTAAAAAGTCAACCTGTAAATTTTTTTTAAAATTCCTTAGCAAAAATGACCCATTCAACCGTTCAGTAAAAGATATATTCTGTAAGGAGACAAGAATATGAGCTGGTATTATTTCTTCCAATATATGCCATATAAATGTTTAGAGGGAACTTACTTAACTTACTCAAAGAAATGGATTCTAAATTACGAGAATCTAATCTATGAGACGTAAATAGTAGGTCAAGTATCTATATGAATAAAATCTATCTGAAATATCTATCAAGTATCTGTCTGAATCTATCAAGTATCTATCTGAATAAAAGAAAGATGCAAAACCTTCTATAATTCTGATTCCGAAGTCCTGTCAAGATCACCATCATTATTTTGCAATCGACACAATCACAATTTCTTGTCAATGAGTGAATGGTATTTGCTGACAAGTTATCATTTCATGAACCTTCAACTAATCGGAATATCAAGTACAGTTCCCTATTTCACATCTTCATATTCCAGTTATCCTCCATTCTAATGATAAATTATTATCTAACCATAAAGTTACTATCCATACGTTGTCCGAAATTGCTGGAAGACTCGAAATGGCTTGCGAAACGATTAAATGCATGAATAATGAGTGTTTAAGATAAGTGCTTTGTAAATCAACTGTACAAATGGGCCAATCATTACATTACGGTACATTATAAAACCAGACTGGGTGCGCTATAAATTTAGAGTTAATTAAAAATATAATAAACTTAATATAATCGCCCGTTTTTTTAATGGATTAAAATGAATATGTCCTCATTTAAGGAATAGTTACTTTTTTCCTTATTAACAATCAACTTATAATGAAATCAATAATTGGGATGCTTTTACACGCTTTTATATAACTTGACTTATTTCATGTTTATAATGATGGAATTTTGTAATCAATTATTTTCACCCCTGTGCAAAAGTTCTGAAATTTGTGCACTTATGTATTACATTGATGACATCAATCTGTTTTTTATGTTTCCAGAAATTAATAATCATCAAACAGATGAACTTGATGAAATTTTGATTTCATGCATGAGAAATCACCAGGTAAAAGTTTCTCTAAATAAAATTCTAAAGTACAAGACACAGAAATATATCTTATTACTTATTGCTGAACGGCAACAGTCAGATGTAAGCACGCTACCATATCGAGGTTTCATATTGCTTCCTTTAAAGTTTTTACTGCTTCACGCTTAGCTAATGAATGAAATTGCAAAATATTATTAGAAATATTCAGAAGAAGGCTCGCTGGGTCACCAAAATATCCATTCAGTCGAAGGATAGAAGATGATGGAAATAGCCGCCAAACATAAAGCTTAACTGAGCGTGAAAATAGGTCTAACCGTTACCAGATAGATAATCGCTATGATTTGCTTGTGAAAACTGATGCTCACGTCTTCCTAAGCCATTGTATCACAAAAATGTGTGTTTGTTTGCGGCGATTTAAACTCAAAATATTTTCTTTATATTGATAGCAGTTTTATTTTTGTGCATTTTTTTTATTTCTAATGATTTTTAAAGATTGGATTTGAAGCACAGTCTGTAGCATGTTTTTAATATTATAATGAAATTTAAGTTCAAAACTTTCAAACACAAGATTTTCCAATATTAAAAATAAAATTTAAAAAAAGTGCTTTTTTTAGAAATTAATTCCAAAGTAGAATTTTCACTTCCTCTTTTATTTTTAGTACATTTTTTATTTGCAAGCAGAACAATTTTATTAGACCGTCTAAATTAAATTCATGTTTTTCACTTTTATGAAATAACAAGGCGATTTTTTTAAAGCCATTTCATCTTAATAGTTTTACAGCCTAAAGAATGAATGATATTGGCGAACAAACTGGACGCCAAAGTCATCACAAAATGTCTACTTTTTGGTACATTAATAAAAATATGTTTTTCAAAATGGCTTTCATTAAATTTGAATAAAGCCTTTAGAACTACAATCCCTTTTTTCAAATGGATTTGCCTTATTTGTAAAACAATGTTATTTTTAGAAGGGTCATGTAAATACATGTTCATTAACCTCTTCGTCGTCCGTAACGCGTCTAGCACGTTCAAGTGAACTTCATTTCTGCAGGGCAGCCGCCATGTGCTTTAAGCGTTCTTCTACATATTAAAACTTTTAAACGTTTAAAACGCTTTGTGAAAGTTTGCTTCTTTCAGTTATATAGAGTACAGAGTTATCTGTACTAATTTATTGTACAGAGACATACTATAATATATTCTTTATATATTATAGTATAAAGAGAATGTATACTAATAATATATTATAGTATAAAAGAATATATTATAGTATAAAGAGTATGTATACTAATAATATGTTCTAATATAATACAATTAGTATACAGATATATATATATTATTCTGTAAAGAGAAAACAACACTACATGCGACGAAAAACAGAGGACCGCAGGAGAGAAATTTTCGCCGACAGGAGAGGACGGGGAAAGGTTTATGAAAACCATTTTGCTCTCACCTGGGAAGGATTTGATTTATACAAATATTACCAAATTATCTTAAAATAATGAAAATTTGCCGTTTCTATAAAATCGGCTTTTGCAGTTAATAAATTGTCAGACATATCCTGTGATATTAAATAGCCATATAGACTCGGAAATGGTGGGAAATTCTGTAAGCAAAATCAGCAAATATTTCATGTCCGTTCAATTGTAGTTTAAACGGAAGATGACCTAATTACATCTATGTAATGTACTCATTAATGAAACAGCATTACTTTGGATGACATTAAAGCTAGTTAAGCATTTAAACCGCATAGCGGTAGATATTTGTGCATATCTCCATTTGCTGATTATTGCTGCGTTTACACAGCCATTCGCATTTCATATGATGTCCATTGCAGAAAATATGATCTAGTATTTAATAGCAAGCTTTC
This sequence comes from Argiope aurantia, assembly GCA_026543865.1. Taxonomy (NCBI): domain Eukaryota; kingdom Metazoa; phylum Arthropoda; class Arachnida; order Araneae; family Araneidae; genus Argiope; species Argiope aurantia. The sequence goes on from JAPMOR010017487.1 coordinate 743,766, forward strand.
ATTCATTTGGGTGTGCCATAGATAGTTTTTGCGCAGTTTAAGTTATGTTTAAGAAAACAATAAATGCGACTGAGCATTAATCCATCTTAATCCCATAACTGTTTTGATCTATTTACTTATTATTATAATTAAATGATATCTTCCATTTTAAGAATATGTTGTCATACTGATTCAATTATTTATAGAATACTTGAAGTACTTATGATTTTGCGCTATTTTTGTATCGAATACGACGTGTTAATATGATTTAATGTCAATTAATAAGTTTAAGAGGCGATATTTCTGGAACCCGTGCGAGGCATGAACACGACGATTAAGGAGTTAATTTTTTAAACAAATTAAATAAGTTAAAAGATTTTGAGTGCATGGTTTTCATTTATCTTAGAAGCTGGATAAAAGTCAACATTGTATTAAATTTTATTTTCTATTGACTACAATATTTAGCTGATACTCATTACGGTATAGTCGACAAACTGTAATTTTCTTCAAGTGATAATTCACCAAAAGCTACAGTTCATAAAATTTCAATTGCAACTCGAGCGACACTTTTTTTTTTTTTTTGTGCTCGGCTTTTTGGAGAGCATTTTAACGATTTACGAACATTTTGCAAATTTGTCAATCAGATGGTACCATAATCTCAAGTCTTAAGTTTGATTGTCACTAACGAAGGATTGAAATCAATCTGATTTAAATTTAAGACTTAATATGAAGATTTTTTTAAATAAGGGAATTTAAAATGCATCTACATTTTTCACTTTCCCATCCTAGCATTTCTTCGTGATCCCAAAGGACATATTTGCTGGAAAATAATTGTAACAATGATGTATTTGTATATATAAGATAAAATATGCAATTATTAGATATAAGATATTAAATTAATATTGCCGCATTGAAGAAAGACAGTCGAATCTCCATGGCCGAATGGTCATGGCACTGGTCTCGTGATCCAGAGACCTGGGTTCGAATCCCTCTAGAGACAATGCGATTAATAGTATATGTAAGTACTTATTTCCTTGATTTTATGTTTTTCTTTATTTCATGTTCCAGAAGATACTGGACATTTCTTTAGTTTATCAGACAAGTGTTCTGGACTTTTCTTACTGTCTCCAGAAGAGTATTTTGGAACTTTCTCTGCTTGAATAAAAACAGAAGATTTGTCAGTTACTGTATTCTCAGATCTGAGTTCAGTTAATAAATTGGTTTATCTCTACTTCTTGTGTGTGTGTGTTATTAAGTTCTATACTAAAGTATCTACGTGGCAATATTATTATAAGATAAATAAAAAAATATAATTAAACATATCAACATGTTAAATATAACTGAGATTTTAAAACATAATATGAATTTATATACATTTCTTAAATTAATAAAAATTAAATTTTCTCTGAAATATTAGCTACTTATCAAGATTCTCACATTGCAATACTCTATCCACTGCGGGATTGCGATCAATATAAAAATGAACCCTGTTTTAATCAGCGTAAGTTTTCTCCCTTCAACTTTCTTGTACATTTATAAAAAAACATTTACTGGATACCTAAATTCCATTACTCGATCGAGTCCATAATTTGATACAAATCCATAGCTACACTGTAGGTGTTTAGACATCAATCACAACGAAAGTAATGGACTAGACACCTGCCATTTTTTATTGTACTAGTTAAACTATCATATAAGGATCCACTTTGCTAAAAAGTTCCAGTTTTTGCTACCAAGGGCAAAAGGGGTGCTCCAGGATAGTTCTGGAGAGCAAAGAGGGCATAAAAATTTAAAAAATGCACTTTTGAGGTAATTGATTAATATTTAATAGATGTTTCAACACAGATTTTTTTCTCATAATTTTGAAATTTGTCTTTTGCAATGAAAGTTGTCTCAATGAGAATTACGCAAATTTTTCTTTCGGGTTTTGGTTGTGTAGTAAAAGGTTAAAATAGCTTATGTATTCTGTAAGTATGGACGAAACATATGTGTTAAAAGTTCATAGAAAACTCTATACATTAGACAGATCGGAAGAAACATAATGCATTTTGCAGTCGCAAGCGTCACTTTTTAGAATAATGTAAGAGCAGCATGTTAAACGGTAATGTATTAAAACACGTTTTATGAATTAAATTATGAAATTTAATTTAAATAAAAATATTAGACTATGAAAGCTGTAAAAAATAAGCTATGCATTATTAAGTCAATAAAAGAATTGAAAATTTATAAAAATTAATTAAATGTTAGAAATAAAATTTTTAATAAAATTTAATTTAAATTTATTTCTGTTTATAAATGTCTATGAACTTTTGTGGAATCCTTTTTTGTCCGTAAAATGACCTTTTTTGATTCTATACTTTCTTACCACCCAAATTCAACATACAGTATCACTTTTGTCCCCGTTGGAAAAAAAAAATGCGAAATATTTTTTTTCTTTATAATTCCCTGTAATTTAAATTGTTTGTAAATGAAATGACATTGTAGTTGGTCCAGTAATTTAGCTCCAAATACTTGTACTTAAATTATGATAACCTTATACAACATTGATGTCAAAAATTGCCACTGAACACAACAATACGAAAAATAACACAAAACAGACACTATTAGGATTGTCCTCTGCTTGTGCCAGAAGTTGCGTTCTGTCATCAGTGATAGTCATTAACTAGCTATAATACTTATATTGTGACGACAATGTATATATAATAAAGAAATCATGTCTATTATAACACTGTCCTTATTAGAAAATACTTATTAAGAATTTCAGTTTTTGCCGAGCAGTTTTGCATAGTAAAAATTAGAGAAAACAGATTCTAAGGCTTTAATTCTACTCAAAATCGCATATTTTTGTCCTTTTTATATCTCAGACATAAGCGATTGAATAATTTATCTTTTTATCGTTTTAAATATCTTACCTATAGACGAGCATAACCACAATTTAAGAACGAAATGTAACTTAGTTCCTTGGTTGAAACAGCCAAGGTTAAATCTTGCCCAGTTATTTAGCGGAAGTTTTCTTTTATGCTCTATAGTTTCACATTCATTCATAGAAATTCATTATTGCAAATATTATAAAATCTTGAAAAAAGTATTTTTTTTTCAAATTCATTTCAGCAACATTCATATGGGATCAAAATTTAATCAATTAACTGATAAGTGATTAAGTTATCAAAATATTTAAATAGTATATTGTCATCGAGAATAATTTAGTTAAAAAAATTCCAAAACTAGCATATCAGAAGGTGAGTGAAAAATCAATTAAAATTTATAAACCTGAAAGTCAAGATATATAAAAGCTATAAAGCTTTTAAAAGTATATTTCTGATTACAAAATATCAGAATTTTTTTATTTTAAAACTTTTCTATTGCTTAATCTTGAAATTGTTTTTTTTTTCATACTCACTAACAGGTGTGGGCATTGTTTCAGAACCAAACTTCAAGCTGAGTAATGATTAACCGATAACTGAGTTTTGAAAATTAAAAAATAGATTAATATCAACAAGAACACAAAATATACAAAATTTCAAATCTCGGCCATCCAGATAAAAAAAAAATCGATTGCAAAATTTTATTTTTTCAAACAAGAATCCTCTCATTTATAAATTAAATGGGAGAATTTGATAAAAGAGTATAACAAACCAACTGTTTTACGTATTTAATGAAATCTATGAAATCCCGAGAATATTTTATTTATAGGATTTCAAGAAAATATTAAATTGAATGATCTGATTTTAAATTCAGCATTAAAAATGGGAAAGAGCAGGTTTGCATTCATTACAATTTTCAGGAAACTTCAAAAAATCTATGCAAAACTAAAATACAAATCCAGAAAATCTTAAATCTCAGATATCTGACCTTTCTATGATGATTAATATTCAGTATTAATATTGTGCTATTAAATTTAAAATCATGAGATAAAGGACTGAATTTTCTTAATCAATTAATTTAATAAACAAATTCGAAGATTTTTTTTCACGAAATCTTATCACATAATCAAATCTAATAATTCTTCTATTAACTTTAAATTATTTTACAACTTCAAAACACGTTAGAGAGTAAGTAGATATTCGATAGAAAAACTCTATCTTTACAAACAAATTAAATAACAAACTTATAAAGCAAGTTAAATGAAATAAAAATGTATATGAAAAGAGATGAAATGCTATCCTTTGCTGTCATGTGCTATTTACTAGCCATCTTTGGTAATCAGTTTTTTTGCCAGAATTAATGGCTGTCTTGGTCTTAATGGCATCCGCAGCAAAATATTTTAAACTTCAAATCTTGATAGAAAAATAGAAAATTTACGCCGTTTTGTTCATTTTCTATGCATTTCCCTATTTTTCAGCCTATATATCCAATTATATAATATAACATACAATTATGTATCTACATTAGTAGCAACAATGAGAAAATTTAAGTTTCACTTCAATAGTGAAATATATTGTTGCAAAACCTGTTACATTTTTTGAAATAAAAAAAGAAATTAACAGAAAAAATTATACGACAAAAACTAGTATTATTGAATAGAATTTTAAGATAATACAAAAATCGTTTCGATGTTGTAATATTTTCTGAAGTTACCACGAGAAACGCCAAAAATTTTACTTAATTTTTAATTCGATAAAAAATACAAAATTACTAAGAGGAACACATTTTCAGTGTCCAATTTTAAGTCAGTATTAATATTATACGATTAAATTTAAAATGGTGAGCTGAAGGACTAAATTTTGTTTTTTAATTAATTTAATAAACAAATTTAAATGTAAAGATTTTTTTCAGAATATCTTTTTAAATAGTGAAATCTGATCATTTTTTCATGAACTCTAAACTGTTTTAAGACTTCATAATAGATTAGAGAGCGTAACAGGGCAAATGGTCCGGCTAGTAAAGGGCCAGAAAGCACATATATATATCATCTTATTCAAAGTAATCTTTATTATTAGTAGAGGTTTACAAATCAATTTAGATTTCCTTTTACATTGTGTAGTTGTGTCCAATGCAATAAGAAGTATTCATATTTTTCAGATTATTTTTTTTTCATTACAGACTGAATAATCATTGTGAAACCTAAAAATATTTCTATACTCGCAACATTAAAATTTTTTTTAATTACCAAAAAAAGAATAAAATTTCATACCTCAATAAAAATACTTTTTTTTTACATAAATCTAAAAATTCAATGAATATATTTTTGAAACGAGAAATTACATGACATTTTGATCTAAATTCCTATTTTCGAAATATTTCATTATATTTTTGAAATTTTGAATACTTCAGTTGGATATTTCAAAAACAAGACTTTTGCTTTTAGCTATAATGCTGGTTGAAAATAGTTTAGTATTCACAGAAAAATACTGCTACGGATTCCCAGAAGATGGGAATCTTTTTCCCACGCGTTACATTAAAGCCATAAAATTTCTTTACCTTTACTTTTTCGAGCTATTCTTTTGCTACAATTTTTCCACACTTATAAATTTAATTTGTAAGTGTGTTCGTGTAATGTAGTCAAATATTTATTAGATGTATCTCGCTTTTAAATAGAGGATTCGAAGAATTTGATTTCACTATAACCCAACATGAACATGAAATCGATGTGCGCTAAACGTGATTGTGTATCATACATTCTCAAATTAATATGGTATTTTCCATAAAGAAGTCACCCATTCCATGTACATGAATGTTTGTGAATTTGAATGGTGGGCAGATACGAACTGTAAGTGGGGGATAATACCAAATACAAAATATGAGCGTCATCTAGGAAATAAAAACCATTTAGTTATTCGAAATGAAAAAAAAATATATTTACCGGGAAAAACAATTCCATTACATACCTGTAATGGAATTGTTTCTTCACTTCTATACAATCACATCCAACATTTAAACGTTTGTTGTATCTGTTCATGAGCTTCAGTCTTATCCGGCTTTCCGAGCTTACCCTTCTGCTGCCTATTCATTTATATAGGTATTCACTGCATTCAAATAAAAGACGGCTTATGCATTTCCGCCGTGCAGCTCAATTCTCTTTCTCTTTTCTTCTTGATCGCTTTGTGTCTGGTAAGGAAGCCTAGGTGTCTTACATCAAACATCCACTCATCCCTTATGGTCTCGCCTGCCAAGGGGAAAAACAAACAAACCCGAGAACAGATTCTCTCAAAACGAAAGGTCATTGTAACCAATCGTCTTTTGAGATAGTAAAGGTGTTCATTTGGTGCATTTCATGAAAAAAATCACTACAATCAATGCAAATCGTTATTTTGAGATTCCAAGAAAACTTAGTCTAGTCGTTCAAAAAAGGTGACGAGGAATGCTATCTGGAAGAGTTGTTCTTCTTTATGGCAATGTCCGTACTCGTATTTCCCTGGAACTCAAGATCAGTTAGATCAGTTTGGATGGGATATTTTTTTTTTGATGATCCATTCTAGAGTCCGGATCTTGTTCCTAGCGATTTTCATTTTTTCCTTAAGCTGAGAGAGTCTTGGAGTGAGAATCTTTTTTTGAAGTGATGAAAAACTGAAGAATGCAGCGTAGACCTAGCTTAATGAACTGGAGGCAGAATAGTATAACATGAGCATTCTGAAACTCGTGGCCAGATACGACAAGTATTTAAATCGGGAGATGAATATATTAAGAAGTAAATGAAACATCAGGTATGCAACGGAATTATTTTTCCTATAAATACTGTTTTCTTATTGGCAAAACACAATATTAGTGACCACGCTGTGTCTGCGTTGCAAGAAAGACATGCATTACCTGTCGTCGTCTCCTTCATGCAAGATGGCACTCCATCCCACTTTTCACTTGAATGGTAATTTCCTGGCACAAGATCCTTTTCTAGGATATTCTGCGCCGAAAACACGGCTCAGTTATTGAGCTTTTGTATTTAGTTCCACAAAATTCATTTTGAAAGCTAGTAAAACTGTAAGTAAAAGTAAAATAGTAAATTTAAATTTCACTAAAAATTCCAACCTTTTTCAAGAACAGAAATATAATTGAGTGAGGTGTTTCTTCTAGTAAGAAAAACAAGGTAAAATCAGACGAGTTACAAAAGTTTATACGGTCTCTGTGAAAATCAGGACACTGTGTGGCTAAACGCCACTAAAATGTGGCGTATAAACTTTACATGGACATTGCATTAGACCTCAAACAGGTGGAGATTCTCCAAATAGTAAGTGTCTGTTTGTGCTCCTCAGAATTGACTTTTTGAGGAAATCAGGAATTGTGATGGACAAGAAAAATAATTTTTGGTATTTTGGTGATAAAACGAACTGCAGAATACCTTTTGAAGGTGCATATATTACAGTAGCCTCTGATAACCAACCCTTATCGTCACCTACTGGAAGGTTAGCCAGATTGGCACTTCAGATTCAGTCCTACAACTTGAAAATCGATTATTTTCCAGGTAAATGCAACGTTGTGGCTGATGTGCTTTCTCGACCTTAATGCAATGATATTGAAACTTCTGAATTACAAAATATTGTTATTGATGTCCCATCAAGAACAGCTGCTGAACTTAGGACTGAACAGTTGAAAGATCCTGAACTGTAGAAGATCATACATTGTTTTGAGGATATTGACAATAGTGTTGATTTTGCAAATTGAACATAAAGAGGATACTTCTTAAATCAAGGAGTACTCTATCGCTACTCTCCACACTCTGAACGGGAAGCAGCTCAGTTAGTTGTCCTATTTCATAAAAGAGAAAAAAAAATTAAAACTCCCTCATGATGCTCCTACAGCTGCTCATTACGGAGCTGATGGAACATTTTTTCGAATATCATCCAGATACTATTGGACTGGAATGAGGAAATTCATTACCGATTATGTCCAAATTTGTGCAGATTGCATAAAATATAAGGCAACGAATCAGAAACCAGCTGGTTTATTACAGACACCTGTTCCTGCTCAACGTTTTGAAAGCATAGCTATAGATCTTTTAGGACCCTTACCAGAAAGGATAGAAGGCGTGAAGTGGATCTTCATTGGTGAAGACTGCACAACAAAATGGGTAGAGTTATTCCCATTAATGTAAGCTTCTGCTAAAGAATGTGTCCTAACACTACTCAATGAAGTCTTCTTAAGATATGGATTACCGCGTCGTCTAATAAGTAACAATGACACATAGTTTGTTAGCGCCATCATGCAACAGTTGTGTTATACATTAAATATTAATCAAAGTCTAGTTCATGTTTACCATCCGCAGGCAAATTCCGTTGAACGTAAAAACAGAGACTTGAAGCCTTGTTTGGCATTCATGGTAGGTAACAACCATATCTTATCTATTGAGAAATTACCAACTATTAGATTTACACTGAGCACTACAAAATGCGAAACTACTGGTTGCACTGCAGCTTGCGTCAACTTTGCCCGAGAATTAAGAGCTCTAGAAAATTTTACTACTAATCTACGGTCTGCATTCATAATGATAATTTTGTTTGAGAATTTACACCTTATTTAAAATGTTTTGAGCGGAATATGTCTCAAATGAAAGAAAATAACGAGAAAAGTTAAGATCGTCGAAAGGCATATGCAGATAAATCATGTAAACCGAGCCCTAACTATAAACCGGATGACATAGTTTGGATAAAGCTTCACCCATTAAGTAAAGCGAACCAAAGTAAAACTGCAACGTTTATGCCAAGGAAAGATGGACTTTATATCATTCTATCCCAGAAATCACCTTCATCCTTCTTTGTTGTTGTTTATAAGGGCATTTACCATAGACAAGCTCACTGACGAAGTCAGTGATTTTAAGCCAAGGGAGCATCTCTTGTTTTAGTAGCGCCAACTAGGCTGAAGAGTACGTCTTAGCTACTCACGCATCACATACGCTTACACAACCCGTTTTACGGGGGGTGAGGGCACATTCACATATTTCGCAGATAAAGCAGATGAAGAAAACCATGCCCGAACCGGGACTCGAACCCAAAACGCCCAGATCACTAAGAAGACGCTCTACCCCTATGCCAGGACTCCGGCTCATCCATCGCACTAGCTAGTTGCGACAAACCTGATGAACCTTTAGGTGTACATGCATCAGATCTTACACCTTTTCAAAATGTCACACAGAACCAATCTCCTGTGATGTCTTTAAGGAAAAGAGGTCGACCTCCCAAACCAACTCCAAATCGACCTCCCAAACAACCTTTTAATGTTAATGACAATCCTGGGACAAACACCAAATTATCCAATATTACACCACCTCACCGAGACGGTCTTAGGCGGTGTAGGGGGAGGATGTAGCAGTTACATTACTCTTATCTTCTCTTTTGGATACTAGATGGCGATACCTGATTAGACCATCCCATAATGCATTGCGAGTCTAATTAGAAAGAGATGTGATGCTGTACTGTTAAGCTGCGCGCGTGAATGTCTTGTCTTTGTATTAGTATTTGTTTAAGTGTGTGAATGTGATTATTAAAGAAATGTTCGCAACAACATTCGTTCTGTTGTTTCCTGCCTGCACAGATCATAATAATTTACATTCCACCACAAATTTAGGAATTTGGTGTAAATTCCCTACAACAAATTTCATCCGTCTACCTGGAAGCGTTTTTAAGTTATTATGCTCTCAGACTGACTTAATTCCAAAAAAAAAATTTTTTTTTGGAATTATCAGATGTGGTCGAACTGTTTTGGCAATTACAATAATTTCTCTTTATGTACGAGGGCGTAATTAGTGCAGTAAATTTCCCATTTTTCCTGAAACTGAATTTTGTGGTCATTTTTTTGGACAACGTGACCACATCAGATAATTAGGAAAATAGCCAGAGAAGCACCCAAATTAATACGAAAATATTTTTGAATTTTTTTATTTACAATATTAAACCTAGTAAAATTTGGCTTACTTTTAATACAAAGACTTATAATATTAATTTATTACAATATAATTTAGATAGAAAGGTCAGGTTTACTTTTAATACAAATTCAGATAATTATGATTTAATAAGCTTTAGATTTCTGTGCTCAAAATTTCGTCTATTTTTAATATAAAGAAATTGAAATTTGATTCGTTTCTTCGTGTTATAGCATCTTTTTTTAAAATTTTTAATTGAATTAAAACAATATTCTGGAATAAACAAACACTGATAATTGAGGGTTTACTGTAGTTATAAATTAAAAAAGCTGAAATAAAAGAATGTCGAATAGCATAAACGATAAAACGAGTCAAATAAATAACAATGATTTGGCCATAAGACTAAACAATGAAGATCGATGAAATGCAGGACTAAGTTTATTACAAAATCGGCTTGGTGTGGCGTTCACCTTGCATTAAACATTTCTATATTCACCTTGCATTAAACATTTCTATATTGTTTCTATATTTCTATATTGTTATTAAGTTGTTCTAGTAACTAGTTGCTAAGTTTTCTTCTTCTGTTAATAAATATAACAAAGAATGTATGTATCTTTTATCATAGGCGCAGTATGAGATAAAAATGGAATGCAAAATTTACTATTCCAATAAACCTGAAAAATGTGGTGTTCATTGTGATATTGGTTACAGAATCTTGAGAAGTCGCGTTCGAATTTTTCGAGTCTTCACTAATTGATTCCTTTTCTGAAGGATATGGATAAAATTTCAAACAAAGAACTCTACCAAAAGACAAATGATTAAAAAGCTCGAAATCGAAAACTTTTCGCCCATGGAACAATGCTATCTGTAGGAATGCAGTTCTCAATCGATAAATATTATCCTTCATTAACATAATGGATTGTAATCTTTTCTTTCAGAGATGTATATCGACGATGGTTAATTATGTTAACTCATTTCTACGTCAAGTTTGTAATTTACTCAAGATACAAACTCTTTTCTGAGATTCACCATAGCGTGATTATTGATGCAATTAATAATTAGAAGCAAACTTAATTTTCTGTTGGGGAAGAGAGTAATGAGAAATTATGCAGAAAAGAAAGGAAAAATCTTTGGAAATTCTTTATAGATTTCTGCATTCCTTTAAAGCTCAAGCACATACATGCGTTAAATTGGCCAATCAATATCGGTGCATTTGGTTTAATAACACGAATGGGAGAAAATTATTCGTAAAACGTATTCGACTTTCACAATCAGACCATGCAATTAGATTTATTAGATTGAAGAGCAATATTTAGCTGTTCATTACAGTAAGAAATGAAATTTATGGGGAGAAACAATTACTTTTCGTTTTCAGATGTGAAACGAATGTGCACATAAAAAAAATTAAGTTCTGCTACTGGAGAGGAAACGTTTAAGAATCGATTTTGCAATTGATTTTAAAAATGTGTATAATTTAAAAAATAATTGCATGTTTGAATTCTTTTATTGCTTTAAGGAGTAAAATTTTCTATTGAGCTTCTGTGGCTTGATTGTAGTGTTTATTGACATTTTAAGGGGGTTTCAGAACTCAACAACTACTTTCATGGAAGCAAAAATCATCCTATTTCAATACTATCTAATTTAAAATTGAAACAATTGTGAAATTTGAAAATTTAATCGTATAATATTCATATACAATTACATTGCTTCTCATGTTTTAATTTAATTTCAAGAAAAAAAAATAAAAATGTTATAAAGAAATATAAAATGGAGATTTTTTTTAAATCTTAAAAATTAGTATTTTACTGCTAAATTTAAAAAATGGTAAAAATCTGCAAAATTAATATTAACTTGCAGAAAATGCTCAGTTTTAAAATTATACATACTTTTTATAAAACTTTAAAAAATATTCTTGAAATCTAATTAAAAAAAAATTTGAGATTTTATTAAAAAATCAAATTAAAATTCATGTGCACTTTTTTTCTGTGAATAATTTTTCTAATAATTGATACATAAGTCATTGTAGAACTTATTTTGAACATGTGCAAGGAATTTAAGATTAATAGAACAAGTAATTTTTAAGATATCCTGCGCGTAAGTGTAATTTATTATTTTGAGAAAAATGACGTTAAAGTAAAAAAAAAAAAAGTTCAAAGTAATGCAAATCAATCCCCCCTCCAGAAGCATAGGCACTGCATTTAGTTAGCTGAAGCTGTTACATTTCTATTGAAATTTTAAGTTTTTTTGTCCTAACGTACGTCAAACAATGCTGCGGTTGTGTGTCATTTGACATTCTGGCAGAGGAAGTTTCTGTTAACATTTAATTGGTGTTGTTTTTGTTTTTTCTCTATAACTTTGCAAGTTTTGATAGTATCGTTAAAATTTTAATACCAAAATGTTCAGAAAAGATGTTATTCTAACATATTTTAAAATATCCAAAAATTTGAAGTTTAAGAGTCCTGCGATCCCTTAAAGAAAAGTTTAAACGAGATAAAAATGCTTTTGCGGATTCCATTCTCAAGTAAACAAAACAAACCAGTGGGAGTGATCTCTTAGAAACCTTTTCGCATACTTACTAATAAAGGTGTTGTTTTCCTCACAGTTTAAACATAGTGGATATTGAGCAAAATTGTGAATATCATGAAAGCTAACAATTGAATTTTCACTTCCGCTCATGAGCATTTTGTGCTTCGTATTATAATGAAAAAAAAAATCGAATAAGCATTTTAAACCTTTTTTAACAGGTTTAAACTGAAATTTGTTGCAGAAGTACATTTTTGATAAAAAGCTCAGCACTTATTTAAATCATTGAGTTTTTGAATTATTGCTTTCATATGCATGCGAATACATGGAATGATAGATAGTCAACCCATTGAAATATTTGGCCAAAAATTTGATACGCATCTATAAATTAGATACAAAAATACTGTACCAATTTTTGTTTATCTAGTCTTTTTTTTATTTATGTAGTTCCAAATGTTATTCTCAAAGATACTTTCTCTGAATGGATTTCGTTAATAATGAGTTAGAAATTTTCAAATTTGTAGTAAAGACTACGCATCAAATTTAATCAATCTCAAAGAATTTTTGAACTGTACTCACAGACAGACATGATTCTAAAAATGAAGTTTTCGGATTCGGGGGAATTACAAACCTGGCGATTCGTCAAAATCTAGAGATTCAATTCATTGGCGATTACAGAATTTTCTGTTTGTATCCAAGAAACTAAAAACTAGGCATTTTTTCCATCTATGTTTTGGAACGCACCAGCGTCCAAAATATTTCTACAAACACATGCTTTTGCAAATATTCAAAACATCTGCTTCTGATAATTTAAATATCGCATCCGTATTTGAAATATAGAAGGATTCATATATTTTAAAACACGATTATGCATTGAATTTGAAGAATGGGAAATGTAAAATTATCATCTAAATTACATAAGACGACTTATAAACATTCTATATAAAAAAATGTTAAACTGGCCATTTTTCTTAATTGTCTACAGAAGAGTAGATTCTAGCAAGAAATCTTTAGCAAATATTAACATTCTGTTAGTCGTATATTTTTCAAAAGAATGTAGTCATGCTGTATTTGTCAGATAGTACACTGGTGTGCAAAACTTAAGCAACAATGCAAATTTTAAGCAGATAGCCATGAAATTGCAGAAAAGGAGTTCTTGCGATCAGTACAATGAACACGTAATTCAAGAGAAAGGTCATGCGTATGCAAATATCAGGAACAAAACGTCACAGGCGACGTGAGCGTACTCAAAACATGTGCGGAAGGCGCGCGCAGCTCAACACTACAATAAAAGGAAGGACGGAGACGCAATTAAAGACATTCGCTGCAAGTGCACGTGAGTTAATTCGTGAAATATGGCTAGCAGAAATCACCTGGACGATTTCACACGTGGAAGAATGATCGGAAAGCTGGAGGAGGGAGTAGTGTGACCAGTGTAGCTGAAGAGTTCGGAATCAACAAAAGTGTCGTTTCGCGCGCTTGGAAAGCCTTCCAAACCACAGGTACAGCTGTGAGAAAGGTTGGTGGTGACCGCCCCAGGAAAACAACTGCAGTGGATGACCGACATATCGTCCTGCAGGCGAAAAGAACCCGAAACCAGTCAGCAATTGCTCAGCAACTGTATGCAGCAACGGGGCGACAAGTGTCGCGTTTTACTGTGTCCAGACGCCTTCACAAAGGTGGCCTATTCGCCCGCCGTCCTGAACGCTGCTTCCCTTTGACAGTTTCCCACCGGCGGCACCGTTTAGAGTGGTGCAGGGATAACAAAAACTGGAGATCTCATCAATGGAGTCGTGTCCTCTTTACAGATGAGAGTCGTTTTAGTGCCACAAGCGATTCCCAACGCCAGTTGATTTGGAGAGAGGTCGGGACACGGTTTCATCCCAGTAACATCACGGAAAGAGACCGTTTCGGTGGTCCTGGAGTTGTCGTATGGGGAGGCATTGTGATGAACGGGCGGACTGAACTCCACGTTTTCGACAGAGGTTCTGTAACTGGAGATCGCTATTGTCAGGAGGTGATCCTTCCCCATGTGCGTCTGTTCCGAGGTGCCATTGGATCAGACTTCGTTTTTATGGATGACAATGCACGGCCACACAGGACTCATGCTGTTGAGGAGCTCCTGGAAAGTGAAGATATCACTCGAAAGGATTGGCCGGCGTGCTCCCCTGATTTAAATCCGATAGAACATGTGTGGGATGCTTTGGGGAGACGCTATGCGGCCCGATTACATCCTCCTGGTAACACCCGACAACTTAAACAGGTGCTGATTGAGGAATGGGCAGTCTTACCTCAAGAACTGTTGGAAAATCTGGTGTTGAGTATGGGGAGACGGTGCGATTGCAGTAAGGGGAGGGCATATCCCATACTAAGGGACATCTGCTTGCTGTTCTTCCTCTTGGACAGACAATCATGTGTAACGATACTATGAGTTCTATGAAGCCTTTTTTTGTTTGATTCCATACTGTATGCATTGTATTCATTTCTACGCAACTATGCTTTCGTCATTCTTTCAAAACAAAAGGCTGTATCTCATTTCTGAATTTCATGTCTCTCAGATGATTTCTCGTGAAGTTATGGCAAAAAACATAATTGTTGCTTAAGTTTGGCACACCAGTGTATATATTGTAGTTAGTAAATAAAACAGCTTAGTAATAGAATAATATAGATATATAAATATAATTTAAAGTAAACACAAACTACAAACGCGTTTTTTTTAAATGAACAAGGAAGATAGCAGAATGCAATTTTCTCAGAAACAGACCTTCATCTAGTTATTGAATGAGATAATCGTATATCTGTCTATTAACGGAATGTTAGAAGGTAAACGCGACTAACGGCGTGTGTTAGTTAAATTATCTAACAGAATTTTAGATTACAGAAAAAATGCATTTTCGAAATTCGTTTGACGTTGAATTAAAATATAGCGTCTCCTTAGTCTTGTAGCTGAAAATTTCAAGAAGACATCACTCGATGGTTAGCAGTGTGTCAAATGGTTGTAGTGATTGGATTTTGAAGCGTTAGGAAATAAACGTTCATAGATGACGCTAGACAACTAGCGCGAGTGTAATTAAAAGATTGAGGTCATTCGAATGTTGGCTCTTATAGGAGAAGGAGTTACTGAGCAGAGTAACTCCAACGAATCTGAAATAAATTTGTTAAGTTTTTCTAAGTTTGTTAAGCACTCACGAACCAGCCACGACGTTTGGCGCAATCGAAAGGATTGAGAATCGAGTGCTATTTTTGACGAACTTGAAATCGAACTTTATTCGATAAAGGTGTGCTTTCGGTATCGATATGGCCTTCCTAGGCAGTGCGAAAAAGGAAGATTTGAAGTTGTTGGCGGAAGAGCTGGGTGAAACTGTTTCATTAGAGATGAAAATTGTGGACTTAAAAAAATAATTACTGGAAGTAAAAATTACGAGGAAGAGTTTGTGAAGAAACAAATGATAGTTATCATAGAAGATAGAAAAGAGAGAGAAGATCAAAAACGAAAGCAAGAAGAACGAGAATTTGAAGAAAGAAAAATTAAAGAAGAGTGGGAATTGCAGGAGAAAAAGGCACAAGAAGAACGATAATTCGAACTTGAGAAACTGAAGCTGCAATATTCCAGTGTACCCGTGGATGTCGAATTACCGACTCCCAAGATAGAACTCAGGCACATGATGCAGAAATTCGATGAAAAGAACAGTGATATCAGTTTATATTTGCTGTTGTTCGAGAGGCAAGCCGAGTGGGCTCAAATAAAACGAGAAGATTACGTGTCGCATCTATTAGGATTATTGCCAACGGATATAACCCAACTCATCGCTCGAGAGCCAATCGAGAAAGTTAAGGACTATTACCACATCAAGATTTTATTAATGAAACGATTTAAACTCAGCCCGGAAAAATTCATACAAAAGTTTATGACTCATTTTAAAAAACCGGAGACTATCTGGTGCGATTTTACTTACGAACTTAAAAATTATTTTGAGCAATGGATTCAAGGATTGGAAATAACTACTTTTGAAACTTTGTCGGGTTTAATCATAACAGCACAGATAAAGCGAAAAGTACCTACGGACATTAAAGAACATTTTATTGATGTTTGGTCACAATTCACGAATCCAAACGAAACTGCAAACAAATTAGATGATTATGAAAATGTGCGATCAAACATTGTGAGGAAAAAGAAAGAACTATATCAAGAGAATAACTGTTCTAAACATCAAACCTATGACGAAAGAGAAGAGAGACATTTTTCGGAACGGAAATATGTACCCCCGCATCAACGAGAATTCAGAAACAAAAACTTTCATAAAAACGAAACTACAAATTCAAGAAAAGTAACATGAGACTGTTACGTTTGTGGATTGTCGCATTTTGCTAGAGACTGCCCAAATAGACATAAAAAATCGCAGTTGAGAGAATCTGCGGCAGAAAAGAAACGGGAAGACATTTTAACAGCGGAAATTCAGTCGAAATTAATTAATGGTGGAAAAAGCTTAAATATCAACCCTTTACAATACATTGATATTTGTGTGGACAATAGAGAGCTGAAACCCCTAGTTGACTCAGGTGCTATGATACCAGTTTTAAATTCTAAATATTTGTCAAGTGAACAAAAAGAAAAAGGAAAAATCATTTTAAAAAGTGCATTTGGTGAAAGGATTAACGCTACTCTTTCGAGTTTTCAAATATCATTAAAAGATAAAAACAACGAAGGATTTTCCAGGCCTATTGAGATAGTTGCAGCTATCACGGATAGAATTCAAGAGCAGTTCATCCTACCCCCCTCTGTATTAAACTTATTGGGAGAAAGCATAAACCACAGCCGCACCCAAAACTCGTCTGAATTAGAGGCGCCGATGGAAGAGAGCTTTGATGAATTTATGATTTGTTGTGGAGTTAGTCAGAGCGAAGAACAACCGAGCGGAAATGAAAGCGATTCTTTGGATAAGAAAAACAAAATTAATGCGTTGAAAGAAGAACAATGAAAATGTGATACTTTGCAGTCAGTAAGAAAAAATGTATCGCTTGGAAAAGGAAACTTTTTTATGAATGATGAATTAATATTCCACCGGGATAAAATATTAGGCGAAAAAGTGAGTCAGCTGGTTTTGCCCAAAAATAAGAGACAGCAAGTTCTTAAATTAGCACATAAATCAATTTTCGGATGCCATATGGGATTAAAAAAGACTAGTGAAAGAATTAAATACAGTTTTTATTGGCCAAATATGACAGATGATATTAAAATCTTTTGTAAATCCTGTAAAGAATGCCAGTTGAGAAGTCCGGAAAAAATGATTGATAAAATTCCTATTACTCCTGTTCTCCGTCCGGAATTGCCATTTGAGATAGTAAATATAGATCTAATTGGACCCATTGAACCCTCTTCTGCTCGTCGGCATAAGTATGTATTATGTTTAATGGACCAGCATACTCGATGGCCGGAGGCTATCCCTCTTCGTTCGTTAACGGCTAAAGCTACGTGTGATGCTTTATTGGAGATATTCATGCGGACTGGAATACCCAATGTTATTGCAAGTGATAATGGAACGAACTTTATTTCTAAGTTAACCCAGGAATTCATGAAAAGATTAGGTTGTGCTCCCAGATTTACGACGCCTAACCATCCAGCTGGGAATGGCCTTATAGAAAGATATAATAGGGTGTTCAAAAATTCACTCCATCACATTATCAGAACTGATCCGAG
The DNA here is from genome assembly GCA_026543865.1 of Argiope aurantia. Taxonomy (NCBI): domain Eukaryota; kingdom Metazoa; phylum Arthropoda; class Arachnida; order Araneae; family Araneidae; genus Argiope; species Argiope aurantia. The sequence continues at coordinate 761,756 of JAPMOR010017487.1, forward strand.
TAATTGGGATAAATACATTCTGTATATGCTTTTTGCGTACAGGGAAGTTCCTAACTGTACGACGGGTGTTTCGCCATTCAAGTTGATGTATGGACGTGAAGCACGAGGACCTTTCAGTGTTCTAAAATCGAGCTGGTGTGGTGATATTGCCATTCCGTTAAACATGGAGAAATCAGTTGTGGATTATTTACAGGAGCAAAAAATAAACTTAGAAAGAGCTGCAGAGGAAGCATATCTCATCGCTTCTGGTAAACAGCAGGCATATGCAGAATATCAGAATATTTTAACCGCCGAACCGCTTCTAAGGAATTTAAGCCAGGTGACCAAGTTTATTTATTAATACCCGATTCATCGAACAAATTATATGCCCGTTGGACTGGTCCTGGAGAAGTTATCGAGCATTGCCCTCCACATTCATATAAAGTAAAACTTAGCGATGGAAAACTTCGACATTGTCATGCAAATAAAATTCGGAAATACTATCCAAGAATTAATGCTGTAGGCATGATCTTTGAAGATGATGCAGACTTTGGAGAAGTTTATTCATCCCCCAGTTATAAAAATGTATGTTACTGGAAAGAGATATTAGATCAAGTGGATTTGCGACATCTTTCTGAGGAAGTGAAATGTCAAATCCTGAACTTATTGCGGAATCATCATTCAATATTTACCGGACAAGTTAGTGTTGCAAAGGTTGGTCATCACAAGATAAAATTAGAGGACGAGAAAGAAAGGAAAAAAACCTTACGTGTACAGGATTCCTGAAGGGCTGAAACCTCAAATAGACTCCCAGATCGAAGAACTCCTAAAACTAGATCTAATCGAAGAGAGCTCAGCTGACATTGCTTATCCTATAGTCTGTGTAAACAAGAAGGATGGATCTATCAGGATGTGCGTGGATTATCGAGCTTTGAATGCAGCTACTAAAACTGACGATTTCTTCATGGAAGACGCAACGGCATTAATATATTCCATAGGACAGGCAAATGTGATTAGTGTGTTAGATCTTTTGAAGGGGTACTATTCGCTTCCCATGGAAGAAGATTCGCGGGATTATACATCTTTTAAGACCCATAGAGCACAATATCGTTGTAAGGTAATGCCTTTTGGGCTGAAAAATGCAGCTGCAACTTTTCAAAGGGAGCATTGTCGCCATACAGAGAATTTTGCCGTGCTTATATTGATGACATTGCTATATTCTCCAATGATATTCCCTCTCACTTGAAACACCTTCATTTGGTGTTGGATAGATTGGAAGAGCTGCAATTCACTGTTAATCTTTCAAAGTGTGCTTTCGCGAAATCTGAAATTTCATACCTGGGACATATAATTGGCTCAGGAAAGCATCAAGCTGATCCAGCTAAGTTAGAAACGATCTCTCGTTTGCCCGTACCTGAAACCAAGAAACAACTACGTAGTGCTCTTGGCCTGTTCAACTATTATCGTGATTATATTGCGAATTTCGCCGAGATTGCCTTTCCATTAACGGAATTAACAAAGAAAAGAAGCCCTGATGTGTTGCCGTGGTGTGAAATTCATAGTGTTGCTTTTGAAAAATTAAAATCAGCATTGTTACACGCTCCTACTCTACACCCCCCCCGAATATGAGCAACCCCTTTGTGATTCATTGTGATGCCTCGTCAATCGGGATTGACTCGTGTTTATCACAGACTGTAGATGGAAAAATGTGCCCTATCACTTATGCAAGTCAAAAATTAAACAAAAGCCAACAATCTTGGTCGACAATCGAAAGGGAAGCATTTGCTATAGTTTGGAGCTTGAAAAAGTTTGAAACCCTTGTGTTTGGATCCGAGATCCACATTTTTACCGATCATAACCCCCTTCCTTATCTGACCAAGTGCGCTCCTCAGTCATCTCGATTACAAAGGTGGGTATTTGCCTTGCAGAGATTCAATATAACATTAAAACATAGCACTGGTTCTAAAATGCCGCATGCTGATGCTATTATTACCAAAATAGACTGAAAAACATTTTTTTAGTACTAATATCATTTTTCTGTTTTATATATCAATATGGGATTATAATAATTTGTGCTTGCTATTTATGTATATTTGTTTTAATGTTTTTTTATTGATTATCATTTTCTTAATATGTTGAATAATTGGTATTCGCAAGTTTGGTTATGAGTATATGTGCAAAACTATTTGAAATAGTATTAGTTACAGGAATAGAACTTTTTCTAGTGTTTGTTATAAATTTTCATTCAGCAGTTTTGGTTATATTTGAAATATCATTTGAGTAATGTTTATCAAGTGAAATCCTTTCTTAATTATGTATTAATGTTTACTAGGTGATTATATTCATTATAAATTTGTGCTTATTAGTTGATAAGTGAATATGTACATTATTAAGTATATATTAATGTGTGTTAACTGATAAGTGAGTTGCTTATTATCAAGATGGTATTTATATTCAATTGTGTATTTCTTATTTTACCTCATTGCTTTCTTAAATGTTTATTAGTAATTAGTTATTCATTCGAGTTAACTTAGCATTTGTGTTTATTTTTTTTGGATAATTTGATGTTATTAGAAACGTTTTAAAATCTAATTCATAATTTTAATTCAGATATATATTTATGTTTTCATATAAACACTACTCTTACGTTGGGAGTGTAGTGATTGGATTTTGAGGCGTTAGGAAATAAACGTTCATAGATGGCGCTAGACAACTAGCGCGAGTGTAATTAAAAGAGTGAGGTCATTCGAATGTTGGCTCTTGGAGGAGAAGGAGTTACTGAGCAGAGTAACTCCAACGAATCTGAAATAAATTTGTTAAGTTTTTCTAAGTTTGTTAAGCACTCACGAACCAGCCACGACAATGGTAGTATCCAGTTATGGAAGTACCTACTTGTACAATCAGCTGAAAGGCCACAAAAGATCACCCAAAGACTGTGACGACCATCATGTGCTATTACAGCTGGAGTGTGTTTTAATCTTGATGATGGTACTAGAACAATAATTTCTCTGACAACTGGCAATGGACGCCTTGTTGAGAAGGAAAATTAAATACGATGGCCATGGCGAATTAAAGGCCATGTCCTCTTCTATGAAGAGTCAATATTCAGCGCACTAAGTGATTTTCAAAGGACTTTTAGCTGCTGAGAGAATGTTGTCTAATACAACGTTACTGACAAATAGATATCAAATATAATTATTAATCAAGTAAATGTAATTATTAATATCAAAGGACACAACTAATACGTGTATGAAAAATATTGCTAGTGAAACGTGTTGAATCGGGCAAAATGTAATATGATAGTATTGGACAGAGATGGCGAACCAGTGGCACGCGTGCCATTGATGGCACGCGACACAATATTTTGGGCACGCGGCCGATCAAAACGATTTGCATTTTAGTTCAAAATAACAAAGTTCGCTATGAAGTATTACGAACAAATTCGAGTGATCGGTCACGGTGCGCATATTCCCATTCCCTACCATTGTTTGCTAAGAATGGTTTAACATCTCTTGATAATGTAATGGTGTTAGTCACAAAAATAGTCAACATAATATTGTCGCAGGCTTTAAATAAGCGAAAGTTTGATGCTTTGTTGGATGAAGTCAACTCGGTGTATAATGACTTAATGGTATAATAATGTTCACTGGTTGAGCCGCGGGATCGTACTTCAAACATTTGTTTATTGCTTAGAAGAAATCAGACTGTTTCAGCAAAATGATGAGCAAATACCTACAGTTGTTGGATGTAATGTGGCTTTCAAAATTGATGTTTTTTACAGACATATGCCAACATTTCAATGAATTGAGTATAAAGCTTAAATGCACTTATAAAACAATTATCGTCATGATGGATCTCATTCACGCTTTTGACGTTAAACTGCATGTTTTCAGAAACTACAAGTACTCCCTACACGTGAAAAAAAATAAAGATTTAGAAGTAAATGAGAAACCAGACGAAGAAAAGTTATTGAAGATTTTATTTCTATAATTGATTCTTCAATCAAGGAATTTTCAGCAAGATTTTCTCAGTTTAAGGAATTATCGGAAACGCTCATGTTTACTACGTACCCTGATGTGACTTCATTTGATAAACTGTACTTATTCCGATTCGATTGGAAATTGAAGAACTTGAAATGGAACTGATAGATTTCCAGTCTAGTTCAAAATGGATTAAAAAATTTATTGAAACAAGAAAAAAGCCTAAATAGAAAGATTAATAAGGAATATAAGTAAAAATACCAGTAACGAAATTTTAGAAACATAGAATTTTTCATGTACCTCTGCCTGCGAGTCATTATTTTCAGAGATGAATAACATTAAAGACTGGCTTAGAAACCGTTTCGCAGATGACTCGAATTCAGCATGCAATCTGCTAAAAGTAACATCTTACAATCCTAATATAAGCTATTTGTCCTCCAATCTGCAACAGCAGAAGTCACACTAATGTTACTTTAATTTGAATTACACGTATAACTAAAAACTTTACTACTAAACAGTACAAAATTCATCTTTTCGTAGTAAATAAAGAGTTTTCAATTGTTAGTATTCAGTTTTATTATTTTCCTGATAATCACAAATCAAAACTATTTGACGGCACGTGTGTACTTCATTAAACATTTCTTTATAAAAAATGGCAGTTTGATCCATAAACCCACCCCTGATATAGGGGTTTCAATAATACTTGAATTTTAATGTTTAAGAATGGAAATAATTCGAAATCAACAAGAAATTTCATTTCATTTGATATCATCACAACCAATTCCTTAAATAAATATAAAATGCAATATTTGCTTACTTGTTAACAATGCGTATAAAGTTGAATTCTAACACATTAGCTGAATAACACCGAAGTCATTTTAACTTTTGGTCTCTCAGATGTAAATATGCATGAAGTATAATTTTTCCTGCCGGCTGAGTGAAGCATAATTTTTATTCTACTGCTTAAATAAAAAATTATTAAAATTATCCTAAAGAGATTTTATTAAATGTATAAGGCTGTAGCAGCAAACGGAGAAAAATTATCAAAACGTTTTATTTTAATAACAGCTATCTAAGTGATGAGCATTAAATGGGCATTCATTTGAATATCACCTGATAAGATTTTATATCTTGCTTTCAGCTCTTAAAATGTCTGTAACCATTTAATTCATATAAGAATAAAGAAATCATTACTTAAAAGCCGTATGAAATGGAGATTAATGCAAAAATTTTCTAATTTGCAATCTTACCGACTTGGCTTTAAACATTAAAATTCGTAGCGATTGCGAAACTGATCTCTTAAGTGCATCTCCGCATTACAACACATTAAATGGAGATTACGTGCTCAGAAATGATTTGGATTGAGCTTGCCATTTGATTTTATTAAACTTGAAAGATGTGTTTTGAAATGACTGATTTGTTAAAGAAATTATATTGAACAGATGAAGGAAAAAAAATAATGTATTCTGAGCAAATACTCACTAAATGCGAGAGCCAAAAGAATAAAAATATCAGTTGTTCAGCATTATTACTTCAATTTTGTTATGATTTAGGGTTATTGTAAATTGATCTGGATTTAGAGTTACTTTGGTTGATTGACTGATTTGTTAAATCTAATGGCGCAAAACACAGATTTCGTCATTTAAAACATTCTTTGTTCTTTAAAACATTTAAAATTGCTCTGTATTATATGTTATCACTCAACCGATCTGTATTAAGTGTTTTCGATGGTATAACAGAAAATGAAAGATAGAAATACTGCTTAATGCTGCACAAAAGTGTTTTCTCACTGAAAGGCTCAGCTTCTGAATGAAGAGTCAAAAATTAAATATTTTAAATCAGTTAATCCGATCAATGTCTAATCTTATGTAATGCACCTCTTCGACAATTGTAAAACCACTTGTCTATTTAAATTATGAATGTAATAAATTCTGTTTACTCCCACTCTAAATGAACAATCTGGCTTAATTGCCATTCTTTCTGCATAAACAGAATTTTCTATCATCATTCCTTAGTGAATTATTGCTGTTTAAAGTTATTTTTAACTTTTAAATCACCCTGTATTCCATTTTCTTAAACTTTGTTTCTTCCTTTCTTTTTTTAAATTTTCAGAAACTTACTTTTATGTTTCCATCGCAATTTATTTATTTTTTAAGCTTCTACTCAAGAAGATATCTCTGTGCATTCAATTAATTTTGAAAGGGCTTTTTATATGGACTGTTAAACGGTCAGAGAGTTGGTTGACGTTATGGTGATTGATATAATAATCGTTATCATCTTTGACCATTGCTCTCTCCGCATGTCTGGGAGTTCCTCCTACTTATATAAGGGTAATAAAGATTTTGTTTGTCCCCTTTTCTCCTCCTTTTAGAAATGGTTGTTAGCCTTGTCATATTTTTGTACCTTTAAATTTTAGCTCTGATTTAGTTTTAATTTTATTTAATAAATCCATGAAGTTAATTTATTATTTTTATTGAGCTCATCAGTATTGAGTGAAAAACCGGTTAAGTGCAGTCATTTACCATTAGCTCTAAATCGTCTTATCGGCAGAATGTTTTTTCTTACTGTATAAAATTGATAAAAGATAATACTTTATAAGAAAGAACTTGATTTGTTTGGTTCACATTAAGTTTTGAAGATATCGATTTTGAAGTCTTACCCGGGGTCAGATGATGAGGATGACATTTGGCTTGCTATTCTGCACTCAAGAATTCAATATGGAAGATATCTATCTGACTTCAGTAGATTTATTGAATGTATAAATATGACTCTGTCCTTTCTCAATAGATGGTATTGCTTGTTTGCTTAGTAGTAGTATTGCTTGTTTGCCAATCAATGCGCAAGGAGTGATTTTGGCGAAGAAAGATGAACGACACAACAAACATTTGATGAATTTAAATGAAGCATTTAAGGAGAGATGTCCAAAATAGAATGAAAGCCACGAGGAGTTTGTTTACAACCTGATAATGCTTGTCCGCATGTTGCCAGATCAGTGAAAGAAACTTTAGAATTACTTGGTTGGCATGCGTTGTCCCAACTGTCGTATTCACTAAATGTTGTTCCTTCAGAATATTTTTTGTGTCGTTCCATTCAAAATGCCCTTTCTCGAGAGGTTCAATTTCCAAATAACTCAATAACATCTCAGTAATCTGACATTTTTCTACGTGGAATTCGTTTGTTGAACCAAAGGTGGACAAATTTTATAGGAAATATTTTGAATAATTCAATCTTCAACTATTATAAAGAATAAGTGTCTTTTTTACTTATAAAACTTCCGAAGTCATATTTATATACCCTTAGTCCCGCTGATTTTTACTGAAATATGGGTTTGTATCAATAATTCTGCCACCTAGACACTGGGACACGCTCAGAAAACGGAGATATATCACATGCTTTTGTAATGAAAAGTTATCAAAATAGGAAACTTTTATTTGACAGTTTGAAACAAACATTTGGTAAAAATATACTTAGTGGTCAATTGTGTCATCTTCATTTTAGCAGATTTATATAGTTTTGTTTAACTTGAATTGCTTTATCCTTGTAAAGTTGAAATTGTGTAAACATTTTTTTTACTCACTTCCTGTAGTTTTATATTGACTTCCCAAATTTTGTTTTATCGTGAAAATGCCGATTCAGGTATTAAATTTGATAAATCATATACTATTTTATTATTTTCAGAACTTTATCTTAAATTAATTAATTCAATTAAATTTAAATTCAATGAGAGTGGCACCATTTAGAAATGAATTTAAGAAAATATTGATATTAAGATTAATTAAATTGCAATTTGAATTTTTTTTATTCTGAAGCAATTAAAGTTTCATATATATTAAGGTTTCTTATTCATTTATTTATTTCATTTCTGACATAAATATATTTCTTTGTTGGACTTACACTTTATGAATGAGAAGTTTATTCTATATCTTTTAAATATGTTTTCCAGTGTCAATGAGTTCAGAAAGCTTTCATTTTGCATTTGAATTAATTGCAATTTAATAAACGAGTCTCGAAATTTTTTTATTTATCATAAGATTGTTAGAAACAAATCGCCGCTTAGGTTTTTAAAAAAGTAAAAAGTCTTTAGGATATAGATTTAAGACTTAATTTCTCCTCATCGAAATAACAAATGAATAGCCCAAACTTAATTTGCTAAAATACTTTTAAAAAGACAATGTTTCTGCTATTAACAAATAATTTAAATGCATTTTAATTGGTATTTCAATACTTCAATGCAATTGAACAATAACAGAAAATCTGCACAAGGAAACACATATTTTAGCATCGGTTATTAATTTAATACACAAATGTTATTCTAGCTTTTGTTTGTAGTTTAACGCTTAAAATATCTTTTAATTCATTTCAAAAGTTTATTGTGCCTCTAGGCGACCAATTACTTTGAAGAAATTATGTTAAGTTCTGTATTATGGATTAAGGACAAATAATACTTTTTGATCTGTAATTTAATCTTTGTTAGCCATATAGTTTTGGGGAATGGTACAATTAAATCTCAGTAATTAATTTTGCATTTGAAATTCAAGAGCCGATTATTTTACTGATTAGACATTTTAATCCTTTCTGGATTCGTGGAAAGCATACTTTAGACCGAATTCATTCCATTTTTAAATGCTTCATTGTATGAAGTATTTTACCATCGCTTATTGCAGGCACTATTCCTTATTATCTTCATAAACCATAAGAAATAAGAAGCTGACTACTTAATATTTTCAAAAGATCAAAATATGCATTAATTAATTTTCATCATTATTGTTTTGAGATAAGGATTTGTAGATATATAACACTGAAAAGTAAGTTGACCTAAGTTGACTAATGCTTATATTTTATAATTTCTTGATTCAAACCGTAACAAACTATCCCCGTTTGTCAATTAGAGATTAATTAATTATTCAAATCAATTAAAAACTAAATCAAATTAATTTTATCTAATAAGCTGTATAAATTTCTTTTCTTAAATCGATCTCAATACAAAATTTTTTTAAATATGCCATTACTAGAAAAAAAGTCCTTTCAAGGATTACGAAAAAATCTCATAATTTTAATTAATTTTTGCTTTCCCGAATACGAAACATAAAAAACCCCCAACAAAACAAACAAACAAACGGAAGTAGTTTTCACGAGATTTTCACGCATACTCTGCATTAACGGTCTTATCCATCTTCCCCCGCATAAAATTTTGGACGTTAGGTAAGGTTCAATTTGAAACGGAATTACAGCTGTACTCACATGATAATATCATATCGAATTTCATGCGTTTACATGTATGAGAAAGTACACATTGATAGACTGTCAAGTCTTTGACAAATTTAGTTCAAAATTTGATAAGAATCCACATTTCAGGTGCTAAACCTGTGTACAGAATTTTATTTATCTAACTCTTTCAGATATGAAGTTATCTAGATCACCTGTATTTGAGCAGCCAGACAGATAGACTTCCTTTGAATGGATTTCGTTCAAAATTTGGTAAGAATTTACAAATTTGGTAGAAAATCCGTATGCCAAATTTTATCATTCTATTCCAAAGCGGTTTTGTGTTATCATGCTCACAGACAAATACACAGACGTACCAAAAATTTGTTTTTCTGATAGGGAGATCAGATACGTGGAGATTCAATCAAATCACTAGCTCTAATTTTTTGATGATTACAATATTTTCTCTTTGTATATGGGAAAGTAAAAAATACTGAAATCGTCGAAAAATTCAACTTCGAAATTTTGATGATTTTCCTCGTTTTAGATCTTCCTAAATAAAAAAAAAAAAAAAATGGCATTATTTTTGTGAACACGATGACTAAAAAGAGTAACAAAAAATAAAGATCAAATTTGACATCACATTTTTAAATCAAAATTCTATTTTTCTGTCACATGTGTGACGAAATTTGTCTACGGGAAATCTATCCGTCGACTATGTGACTTTTGTTATTTGATAGATGAATTTCTATATATGGTTCCAAACCAGAATTTCATATCTATGTATCCATTTCTGGGCCAAACTGTCTCTCGGTCTTTCTTTCTGTGTGTGTACGAACACAGTAGTACAAAAACATTTTTCTAAGATTTCTAGAAATTTGATATTCGGTTTTATAAACAAAACTGGTGACCTTTATCAAGTTTCGATGCAAATGTTAAAAGGAAAGACATTCAAAATGCTTACTCGCCTTTCTTCGCTATGTTAAGAAATTCAAAACGCGTTATATTGTGTAAGGGAAATGCATTTAGTACAGTATACTATCCTACTGGTTACCTCTAGTTTGTATAAAGAAGAAATGAAAACTTCCATATTATATATATTTCTGGAAAAATTGAATAAATATCAGTGGCGGTTTGTAAACTAAGACATAAATAATTCCGTAAAAAATATTTCGCAATTCCTTTTTTTATTAACCGAAAATTCTTGCATTAAATATCAGATATTAATATTTTTTTTTTTTGCATTTTAACAACATTCAATTTACATGATTTAGTGCTCTTATAATCTACTCCGTTCTTACTTTATGCAGACATGCTAGTCATAAAATGCAATCTAAGTTGTGCTCATCTTCCTCCCCCAAAACCAATTGATTTTATCTATATATTTGAATTATAACAAGATAAATAATATACAGAGGAAACAATACAAAGGGTGAAAGGGTTCTTTATGTGAAAATTATAGCGAAAGAGTTAAAGAATAAGCAAAATAAACCAATTTAGGAAAATGAGGTGCAGATAGGAAGAGATTAAAAAATGCCAATTTCTTATTTTTCTTCAGATTAGGTATAACATTTTATTCTACATCCCCTACTGGGACACAGAAATGTCAATACCCCATGTGCAGTAAACGCTTATAAACACCGGCTTAAACTCTTCTGAGTTGTAAATCACAGTTGCAAGTGGCGTTTCTGCCTCAGTTGCAATTCCTCTGGATGGTAATTGGCTGTTACCCCCCGATTTGTAATGTAGTCATGGTAGTCTGAGTTATGGTCTTGGTTTTGGTGGCGAAGAATTTTAGATTGAAAATACGACTTAAAGAAAGATTTGTCGTATATGCAGCCCTTGCACGCTAAACTTGGCGTCGCTGATCGAATGTTCTTGCGTTGATTTAAATAGAAGTTTGGAGCGGAGAGTGTCGGCTCGGATAACGTCCTTATCAAATGACCGATGTTCAAAATCAAAGCACCATCGTGCGGCATCCAAACGTGACGATAATACAGGGTAATTCAAAATGAATATACCGATTACAAACGGCTATAACTATTTAATGAAAAATAATTTATCGATAAGATTAACACATAATGTAGGCGGAGCTTCAAAATTCCCCATGCCGAAAGCAACTGAAGCACTCAAAGTAGCATTTGTAATGTACTTGCGTCGGTGACTACAGTCATGCTTTAGAATGTATTGCGTGAAATGAACTACCCTCTAGATATAGTCCGTGTGACCAAGGAAAGTCACATAGAATATCTATGATGCGTGTATACAAAATGTTGAAGTTCCGTCTACATTATGTGATAATCTTATCGATAAATTCTTTTTCATTAAATAGTTATAGCTGTTTGTAATCGCTATATTCACTTTGAATTTCCCTGTATAACGAAACTAAATGAAATTGGGATTGCAACGTATATAAAAAAAGGTGCTTTTTTTAATAACTGCAAAAGCTCGCTAAAATCTAGGGAAATAAGTGTCACAAATTATTACGATAAAAGGAAACAAATAAATCTTTGAGACAATTCCTGAGGTCTCTGAGGTGATTCTTGAGTACCTATAAATGTGAAATCGCTGTAAAAAGTTGAAAAAAAAAGGCAAATAAGTATTTATATTTAAGAATTAAAACATAAGATAATTGAACTTTAAAAAAATTTGCCAAAGAAATTTCTTCTGAAAAAGTTGAGTTTCAGTTGATTTATACTTGGACAAAGGATGTATTACTTAAAAATAATCTGAAACATATACTTAAATTCGCAACTGAAAGGAGTTAGAACTGTGAACATTATGTTATTCAATAAGAAATCATGTGATTTTGACATAAAAATTTAAGAATCCCCTTCCCCGACAATCTTAGCATGATAATTAAAAATCAAAATCATAGATAATCATTGAAAAAAATTTATTTAAACAAGCTTCTTTTTTTAAGAGGAATTTTATTCTCTAAGGGAATTATGCCATTTATTATTTTAGTACTTCTTATAGTATTCCATTATTATTCCTCTTATTACTGTCCAATTTTAAAGGACAATTGGAAATACAAAATTAATGAATTAAAACTTGTGCAGAACACGAAAAAATATTGTGATTAGCTGATTCGAAATTGAAAATTATTAAAGAGGAACATATATAAGAAATATGGCGTACATAAAAAAAAACATATGAAGAAGAAATATAGTGCATATAAAATTGAAAATAAACATATCATAAAAATACACTGAATAAGAAATATATATAAAATTGTTTATAAATAGACTGAATGGAACATACTGCGTAATAGTATGGTATAAAAGTTCAATTTTTGAGATTTAAATATTTTGTATTGTTTCAAATGGCACTTGCCATGGACAAGCTCGCTGTCGAAGTCAGCGATTTTAAGCCAATAGAGCGTCTCTTATTTTTAGTAGAGACAATTAAGGCCAAAAGCACGTCTCAGTTACTCTCACATCACATTCACTTGCACAACCCCTTTTTACAAGGGGCACATTCACACATCTCACAGACAGAACAGAACAGATGAGGAACAACCATGCCCGATCCGGGACTCGAACCCAGGAAGCCCAGATCACTGGAAAGACGCGCTACAAATATGCCATGACGCCGGCACATTTAAAAATAGATGCAATATGCTAATATTTAATTTATTTTCAAAGTAAAGAGGTCAGAAAGAATGTTACTTTGTTAAACATGACTACACTTTCTCAGAAGTATAATTTGAGTAGAAGTCACCACAATTAATCTCAAAGATTTCAATCTTTTACAAAATATTCTAATCATTTGATTCGAAATTTGCCAATGAGTATAAGAAATATGTGGTCTTTGAAAAACTGTTTATAAAAAATTGTTGAATTATTGAATGTGTAATATCGGATACAGGCATTTAATCGGAGTTTGATTATTAGAACTTAAACACAGAAATAGTAAGATATTAATTAGTTTATATTTAGTAATGATGGAAGATATGGCTTGTGTGTGTTAATATTCGATTCACACACAATCTGACTGCACAATCTGACTTTTACAACATTTTAAATTAAAAAAAAATGTCTTTTTAATGATATCAATTTCATTGTAAACTCAAATTTTTCATAATTTTGGTAATTATTTAATAATATTTTTTGTATAATCTTTAACAATAGAGTTTATTGTTGTGATAATGTTCAATCCATTTTCATTGTTTTATCAAATGTACGATCATGTTTTTTTATCGCATTGTTGAAAACTAAGGAAGAAAGATTTTGCTTATCATCTGTGCAGATTACTGGAGAAATCAGAAAGTAAATTTACATTTATGTAAAAGACAACATGCAATTTTGAAACAGATTATCAGATACTTAAATCTTTAAGAACACAATGATGGAATTGTGACTCAGTTTCATATATACAATAAACAGAATAGGTGTGAAGTTGTTAAAATAACATGACATTAATGCCTGGATTGATGTTTAAAATATTTTGTTAACGGAATTATGAATATGTATAAGGAATTTGTTAACGAAATCATGAGTAACAAGTTATGTATTAGAGATTTAATAGAAGCTAAAAGCAACCAATAATCCCAACAAACCAGCTGGTCGCCAAAGCTAGTAAGTTTATAAAACAAATTGACAAAATAATGTGATGTTCATTAAAACACAAGTACATTTTCTTGGAAATTTCGGTCGTCAATACAAGCGTTCTCATTCATTTTAATCCACAAGATGGCAACCGTCCATACAAATAAAGCATTGTTTTAAAATTCTGATTTACAACTGTTACAATAATAAAAGCGAATTGGATTCATTATCATGGACTTAAATATGATTATAAAGTTAAGCATTCGAATAAAAATAGTGTTAAAATTTTCAATAATAAAAAAGGTATTTTACATTGATGCTTAATTCTATTAGAAAAAAATTATATTCCATTCATTAAAACTATTAAATAATCAGTTGTTAAATGATTAATGAGTTTGAAGGACGGGCTTTCATTTGATTGAAGTTTTTTCAAAATAGTTGAGATTATATAATTAAAAACTGCGAAAGTGCCCAAAATTTTATTCGAGGACTTTAAAATTCAAATTGGGATTCTTGTTAAACCACCCACATTTTTGTTAGAAAGAAGCAGAAGTAATGGATTTTGAGGTTGAATTTTTTGTCTTTGATTATGTTTTATAAACTTTATAATAGCTATAAAAATCAGCTTAGAAATTTTATTTTTTTGTGATGCAGTGCACTTAATCATTATTGAGTGACTGTCATTCAATAAATAATGAATCACAATTTAAAAAAAAAACTGACCGAAAGTTAATAATTCATCATTTTTTAAAACACTGATGGATAATTAATAATTAATTAACATTTATTAATTAGAATTTAAGAAAATATTGAGGCAGTTTAAGAATCCTTAGTTACTGAAAAAATGCAAGAACTTTTTAATTGGATATAAACTATATTTGTCTGCTGAAATAAAGTTCAAAGTTCACATAAAAATTTAAAATAAAATAAATCAAAATTAAGAGATCAAATGATTTTGAAATCACAACATGGACATTTTAAATATTTTTTAAAGGGTGTTTAATTTTTCAGGAAGGTACCGGCAAGCTTCTAAAGACACGTTTTAAATTCAATTAAGTAAGAAATATTCAATTTGTATTATTTGAAGGTTAAATTTCAAATGTTTAAAATAATCGTTACTCAGGAGAGAAAAGGAGAATGTATTTTCCTTTTTCTTTCCTTCTTTCTCAGAAAAAAAAAAGATTACAGAATTCCTGTCAGCATTTTATCTTTTTTTTAATGGTTGAGTGTTAATGCTATTTTATGTGCCATAAACTTCACAAAATAGATTCAAATATTTTTTGCAAGAATGCAAGAAAAAAAAAAGAAAGGAGCAGTTCTAGATATAATTTTATTTTCGCGCTAACTATTAAAGCAATTTTTCTTAGTTGGAAATCTTTCTAATGTTTCCAATGAAATAATTTATAAATATATATAAATGAAGCTGAATCGCATTTTTTTTTCTGCTTGAACGTTATAGAAACCCAAAAAAAACTGAAAAACTGAATAGGTTTTTCTTTTCAAATTTTAGTTGCAATATTATGAAGCTCATGGAATGTTTTGGTGGCAAAAAATTAAATAGTTAAAATTATACTAATTTAAAACTATGTCTCCACTGCGCATGCGCTATTCAAGCTCTTCTATTGGCATGCGTAGAAGGCTAGGTAATATTGCAATAAAATTGACATACTTGCATAGATAATTTATATTCAATAGAAATTCAAAGCACTTTATAGGTTTTCAAATTTTGCTCATAAATATTCCGAAATATTATATTAATCAGTGGGATATGTATTAATCGGTGGTCTCCCTAGAACTTTCTCGCAAACTCTCTAATAAAGGTTTTATCCCCCTGCTACAGCATTAAGTTGTGGACCTTGGGTGAGACCACAAATATCTTGCATGGTGATAGCGAACAATAGTTGCGAAATATAGATATTTGACATGAATTTAGCATTTTTACTGAATCTATGGTACTTACTTTGGCGATTAATCCTTGGATGCGGTTAATACACAAGCACCCAAAAATCAAGTGTATAAATTGGACGCCATTTTTTCCAACCGATTTCAATCAAAATTTGACATAGAACAACAATTGTAGTCATAAGATCATATATCAAATTACAGTTAGTTCAGTCACTGCAATTTTGAGTTATCGTTTTTACATGAGTGAGACCTACAGACGGTCAGCCCCTTGACGGATTTGGTTCAAAATATGATAAGAATATGCACTTTCAATGCTACGCTTGCGTCTAAATGTAATTTATCTAGCTCTTTACATTTTATAGTTATAGTGTTAACTTATATTAGGACAGCTGTACTAACAGAATTTCTTGTAATGAATTTCATTCAAAATTTGATAGAAAGCTAAAAATTTGGATAAGAGATCATATACCAAATTTCATCCATCTATCTCAGAGCAGTTTTGAGTTATCGTGTTCACTGATAGCCAGATAGACGCGTTCACAGATAGCAAGACAGAGAAACAAACAGATATAATTCAAAATGGAGGTTTTTTTTGGTCCCAGCAGTTCTGAAACGTAGAGATTCATCAAAATCTCGAGGTGAAATTTTTGTCGATTACAGTACTTTACTTTGTATACTTCGTGCACGTGAAAATAAAAGTGAATTGCATGAATAGGTCGAGATCTATAGAATTCTAAACTCAATAAGAATCCTTATTTGAATGTTAAACAAAAAATAAAAGCACCTCCTATTAGAAAACCTTCTGGACTTGAGAGTAAGGCTTCACCTGGGAAGTCCAAAATTGGACCCTGCAGGTAGCATTCTTCTTTCCGAAGAAAGAGAAAGTGGCAGCATTCTGTTTAACTGACGTATTTAAGTCCAAACTTCTCAATAAATGTTCTTCCAACTTTGGATAAAATTACTACGGAACATTAAAAAGATTTTCTTGGAAAGTTTTTTGGAAAAATATCAGATTTTTCAATCATTAAAGTTTGTTTCCAAATCAATAGAAAATTCTATTTTATCTTTAATGTTGCTATTCTTATAGAATGGAAATATTATAGAAATTTGAATATTTTTATTTATCTAGCACTGAGTTGTTACTCACAAAGTTTAATTAAATTTTGTAGCATATTTTAAAAATTATTAATAACTTATGGAAGCAAAACTTTCGTAGTTTTTTAAATCGTTTCGTTAAACTAATATTCTGTTTTTAACTGAATCTGTGTTTAGTTTTAAATTAATAATGTTTCAATTTTTTAATGTAATAACTAATATTAAAAGTGTTTAATTTAATAAATAAAGCATCAATCAAATTTTATCAAAGCATCAAACGATATAATGATTTTGTTTATTATTTTCTACAAATGATTTTTCAACTTTAGAAATATTAGACACGAAATTATACACCTTCGTAATAACGCCGGATATAGAATAAATTAAAGTAAAGTAAGTAAGTTAGTGTACAATAAATTAATAATGAAAGTTGGTGCTCAAAATTTCAGTTACTTATGATAATATAAATCTGAATAAAAAGTAAAAAAAGTGTAGTTTAAAATAAAATAGAATGAAATACTATTAAAACAAATAATCATGAAAAAGAACAGCATCTGAATACATTATAAAAACGTTTTGTAAAATGTCCGATTGAATTCAGGGGGAAAAACTGATTGCTTATAATGATTGTATAAATGTTTGTTTTTGAAAATTCATCAATTTATCTTCACTTTTAGGAAATAACTATAACATGAATTATGTTTAGAAGCGGTTGGGTTTGACATTATCTATGTGAAGTCTTTATTAATTTTTACATCGGTAGATTCCATTTTTGTTCCAAAATAAAATTATAACAACAAAACTGTAACATGAATAAAAGAAAATCATTAAATGATTCACGATTCCATTGTTGCGATTTCTCAAAGTGGAATCGGAACAAGCATTGAGTGAATCGTGATTCCTTTTTTCCATTTAAAAAGTTTTATGATTCCATTTTTTGTCGAAAATAGTTTTGTAACAACAAAACTGTAACATGAATAAAAAAGAAGCATTAAAGGATTCGCAATTCCATTTATGCGCTTTCCAAAGTGGAATTAATGATTGGTGATTCCATTGTTCTATTCAAAAAGTTTCGAGATTCCATTTTTGTTCAAAAATAGAAATGTAACAACAAAACTTTAATATGACTAAAGAAAAGCAACATTAAATGATTAAAAATCAATAATAAATGATAAAAAAATAATAATTTCCACCTCTTTTGGTTTTCCTGAAGGTGAAAATAAGTAGGAAAATGTGAATATCAGAGAATCATGCAATATATGATATCTCTTATATGAATTTGTTTTGTTTCATTATTATTCTTGTTTCAAGATCATTATATTTATTTATGAGTCTTTATTTTCGTAGTAACTGCACATTTTTGAAAAATCACAGATTTTGGAGAAACTGCTTTTAGTTTTCCTCTAGCCGTGATATTTGGTTTTCTCCAAAGAAGAAATGTAATTACCTATCTATAATGAGAAAAGTTCAGAATGCTTAATTCGGTCCTTAAAGATTGAATTTTAAACAATTGTAAAACTTATTTTCTTCTAATTTAACTAGATTAATATTCCGGCTTACGAAATCCATCGATGAATAATCTGACTGTTTATAAGATCAGCATATAATGGGCAAACATAATGGCCTCTTAATTTGAAATTGTTCATAAGATCCTGAAATTAGATCTCATTCTCTGAACTTTCAAGATTCACTAAAGTAAGCAAGCGATGGCAGTAACTTTAACATACAGCAAATTTACATGCAAAAATCCAACTGCGTTCTTGAAATTCTCTGACTTTTAAACCGAATCTCTATTACGATACTATATTGTTCTCATATTAGTGCAATTAACACCTTCGAAATGCTGTGACTAATTGAAAGACGAACTGACAAACTTCTCTTTTTCAGATAACAAACTAAGTCAGTTGTAGTGTTTTCCCTTTGTTCCCATAAATATGGAGCATATTTTGTAAGAATTCTGCTTCTAATGAAATAAATCAAGTATGCATTTTGGCCCTTTTCGATTTTATTGACTGGATTCGAAATTTCATACAAATTTATAAATTTGCGTTAAAAAATGTGCTAAAATTCATTTAAGTTTTCTTGTTGCGTTGGTCACTTGCTACGATATTTAGTTTTATTTACGTCTCCTTTAGAATCACTTCGAGGATTATTATTGGACGAACCTAGTTTTTTGAAGCGTGGATCAGATGACGAGGGCGGCACCTAAGACGATACCAAGAATTCACGCCATGTCAATGTGTGTGTGTGTGGGGGGGGGGCAGCACTTTTATTCAAAGGATTTGCCGTGCACCAGCCGTGAAATACTCAGCTGTTCTCCCGTGGTATCGAATTTCAAGTCTTAAACAGCCAGGAACCTTATCATTTCTTTACGACAGGCCCCATTATTGCACTTACACATATTCGTATAGATGTAATGACCGATAGTAAGAAGAATAATTAATTAAAATTTGATTCAAATATGGCAATAAAAACAGGTGACAAATATCATTCATCTAGATAGTTATATTTTCAAATTATCGTGTTTGTATCCACATGGCCGGATAACAGATTTTCTCTTGATGGATTTTGTCTGAAATATGATTCAAGATTTAATTGTCTGATATAAAAATTAATGAAATTTTATTTGCCTAGTTCTTTTCATTTTCGATTTATCATGTTCGTAGACAGATTTACCGACAGTTAAAATAATTTAAAAAAAGCATTTTTTTTCTGTCTCGGAGATATTTAAGATATGGAGATTTCTCAAACTCTTGAGGTGGAATTTTTTCAAGATTTGAATACTTTCTCTTTGCATACCTCACACAAGAGCAAGAGAAAAGGAATTAGATATTATTTTCAGAGTGTTTTTTTTCTCCGAAAATAAATAATTAGATTTTTGGTTTTAACGTGTATGAGAAACGATCGAACTTAGAAAGAATATCTCTTAAACCGCCTTTTGTTGTTCAGTTTCACTGCGAATCTTAAGAAAAATTCTGCGATATTTTTATAAGATGCTTCAAAATTTAAAGAAGTGTTAATTTTTAAAAGTTTTTCGATTTTCTAAGCTGCTGAAGAAAGTTTTGAAAATCTCTCTTGAGAATGCTTTGACATAAAATCTCAGAATTATTTTGAAAAGAAAATTTTAATCTTTGCATGTGGTTCTGTTTACAGCCTTACAAATTCTTTGCATATAAAGCGATGCGATTTGCGTATGAATAACTTCTTCTGTGTATTATTCCTTTCACTCGGCTTTTCTCAAAAACATTTTAATTAAAAAAGGAATAAAAACTATTTGCTTCGCACGAATCTGCTTCACTTTTCTGAAAGCATTAATCTAGTCCCTTTCACTTTCAATTCCTAAAAAGCTTGGGAGTAGTGGTTTGAAAACATTTTATGGTTAGAAAAACACATTGCTTAGTTGCTTAACATGCGAATAGTTTTTGATTCAAATTAAAATTACCCTGGGTTTCCAAGAAAAAGCTTCGATTTCTTATGAAAAAGGTCTGCCTAATTGTTTCTAGAACGTAGTTTCATGACTCTCTTTTATTAAGTAACTTTACAATATATAGTTTGGTGTGTGGCATTGGAACGAACATACAAAATATTCTTTACTATATTCGGGCCTTTTTCTCACAATATTTTGTTGCTTTTTATTTATTTTCTTTTTATAGTATCTTGTTCCTCTTTATTTTCCCTTTATAATGTCTTGTTCTCCCTTTCCCCTTTATAATGTCTTGTTCCTTTTTTTCCCTTTAAAGTATTCTTTAACATGTTTTTGATGTAGAAGAAACTCAAAACATCCTAAAAATTTCCAAAATATTACATTTTCTAAAAAAAAATTATATTTTTCTGTTGTTTGTAGGAGAAATCAAATTTTTTCTAAAGAGTGGGAAATTATATTTTGTTTCAATTAATTTCTCTCAGTATTGTAATTTTTTTAATAAAAGAATTAGCATATTTGTTCCTAAAAGAAATTCATATATATATATATATTTGTTTTAAAATTAATATTTCCCATCCTATAATAGCTTTGTAATAGTTATTGGAAATTCTTTGGATATTTTGTTTGGATATTAACTTTCCATTTAAAAAAATTTAATTCGTTTTTCATGCAAAACGAAATGAAAATCCGATAATTTTTTTTAATATTCTTTATATCCTAATCTGTTATTAAAGGCGAGACAATGGGCAAATTATTTTTATAAAAATTTATTTTTTATTTAGGTTACTTCTTTTCTCTCGAAATTTATCAGTAAATTTTATTTAAAGTGGACGAATTTTTTTTAATAAGAAAGATATGCTAAATTGTCTTTGAAATGTATATTTAAGATATGAGTAAAACATAAAAAGGTTTTAGCGAATTATTATTTGTAAAGCTTTAAAATAATCATTTTGTGGTGGAATGTAGATTATTATTATCCGTGGTAGCAACAGCACGTATGTTTTCAAGAACATTTCTTTAATAATCCCATTCACACTAAACAAACACAAAGGCAAGACAAGACATTCACGCGCGCAGCTTAGCATAACAGCATATCATATTCTCATTATACTCGCAATGCGCTAAGGAATGCGTACCTAATCAGGCATTGCCATCTAGTATCCAAAAGAGAAGATTAGAGTAATGTAACTGCTTCAATTTTATAAAAATATTTAAGAGAAGATAAATTCCAATGAAATTGTATACTGGTTATGAAGGAGAAATCAGTATTTTTAGTGGTCAAATTCAGAAAATGTTTCTGAAACTAATTATTTATTCTTTAAAATTTTCTGTTTGGATGCAAAGAAGGAAAAAAAAATATTCCCTAATGCTTTTTATTTCTAAAGAACATTTTCTTCATTTTTTTTCAAGATAACTTCATTATAGTCATTCTTTAAGACAATTTCGGGAAAAACCTTTACTTTATGGGCCAGCACTTCTCAAAACAACATTCCTCAAGTTCTTTCCCTTGAATATTCTCCAATTTAGTTTCGTCCCCAACACAATTTGTGTCATCGTCTGTTGGACGCTAACGTGAAAAGCGAAGACAGATGACACTTTCTTGGCAGGAAAACGAAACGAGAATGGGCCAATCGGGAAAAATCCACTCTTTAACAAGAGAATTTCGGATTTGTACATACCAGCAGCGAAAAGTTTTCGTCAAATTGGAAGCGGGTGAGCTATGTCCGATTTAAATTTGGGATCTGATTGGTAGAGATGAGGTTGGCATCTTTTTGGCGTGTTGCTTGGCGACCGAGGAGAAGAGGAGTGACCGGGTTTGGGATGTTAGAAGCGGCAGACGGGATTTTATCGCGCGGTAGAAAGTTGTTACAGGATAACGCGTAGCTAGTCCCTTTCTCTGACACGTGGGTATGGTGAAAGTAATGTTGCTTCATCATGACAGCTACTGATTCATCTTTTCAGGTAGACTCGCATTTTGTGTTCGAATTCTTGAAAGTTTTTAGGAGTTTATGTTGTATGAAAATTATTGATAGATATTGCATCTATAAAATAATTGTTTTAAATGCAGAAAATACTTGTTTTCAAGATAGAAAAAAATTCTAGATGTGCATTCTATTTTTTTTCTATTTTTTTACAAAAGCATATTTTGTGATAAATTGTTATATAACAACGCATAATGCAATGAGTTTTTTTATAAATTATTATATTTATGTTTATATTATGTGTAAAGAATTGGAGTTAGCTGTTTCACTTGTCAGTTTGAAAACTATCGTAATGTTTGTTAAAAAGAATTTAACGCTTTCACTGGAAGTTTTCAATAAATAAAATTGAATTTTTACTCAGCTTTTACTAAGAATTACATAATTAAAAAAAAACTTAAATTCACAAGATTAGAGTAAACTGTTCAAAAATATTTTCCTCAAGATAAATTTGAAACGGACTACTCATTATATCTGCTGAATTTTTGACATTATGTGAGTCATAATAAAGCATTTTTTGTATAGCAGGTTGTTTTTGAAACCAATATAATCTTTGAAATTCCCTCAAAAGTATCGAAACATGTTAATTATTTCGGTTAAAATAATATAAATTTTTTTTCGAAATTTGGCATTATAGGTCGTTAAATACAGTTGTATCTTGAAATAAAAATTGCTAGTTATTTTTAGTCTTAAATTAAAGATTTAGTGAAGTATAATTAGGAATTGTTTGTAATTTTATTACAGATGAAAAATAATTTACGAAATCTCTTTGAAATTTTTAATAAAGTTAATTTCAATTTTCCTTTAACATTTAAAAAAATGACAACTTTTTAATATTTATAATTAAAAGTGTAAAATAGCTCTCGAAGTAATTTTTTTATTCAAAAACATTAGTCTTTTTTGAGGAATTTCTATAAAGACGCATTTTATAAAAATTTCTGAATTAGAGAATTAAATTAAATAGTCATTGCATACACCTGCATTTTTTAATAAAATATGCGGGTGTATAAAAAGTATACATAAGACTTAGTAAAGCCTACATGAGAACTTTTTGGAAATTTTATTTAAAAAACTGTTGATGCTTTCTATTTCTATTTGGTGCTTTCTTGAAAAATTCATTCTTGTTTAATCAAAATTTCTCTGAATAATATGACATGATATTTGGAATTTATAGTTAAAAGTATAAATAAGTAATGTTTGAAATAATTTTCCCTTTAAAAATATGTATTTTTTGTGATTAATTTTGACAAAAGAAACCGCTAACATTTTAAATCGAAAGTAATACATTTTTTCACTTATTTGACGAATATTCGCGGTGGTGTAGAAGGAAATGATCGAATCCATTTTGAAATTTGAGCTAGAGTATTATCTTCCAATAACTGTCATTCATAGAGGAGAATAATTTGTCGAAGACTCGGAAGCGTCCATTATTAAGTTAGACAGTTTCAACAGCATGTTTGCATACATTTGTCACTTTCAATATAAACTGCTTTGTCTCAAAATAATATCACTCTCAATATTTCGCTTCACTTGAAAGGACGGAGTTTAAGCTCCTTTATGGAAAGTTGTGGAAAACACGAACGATTCCAAACAGTTCAAAATATATTAAAAATATTTGAAGAAATTACATCATTAATTTTTAATACATTGTATTTTGCCAGCGATCGTATTTTTGTTTAAAGAAACTTATTATGACTCGCATTATAAATTCTAATAAAATAATAATAATAACGGTGGGTAGTTATTGGTTTACTTTTTGATTCTAAATAATATGGAATATATAAAAACACCAAAAACAATTACATTTTATAACATTATTAATAAATAGCCTTTTATTTATATAAATATTATTATTATATTTATATATTATAAAATATATAGTCATATATATATTATTACATATTATATTAATGTAAATATTATTCAGACTAAAGATTTGAATAAATTGAAGACGTAATAATCCAGTCCTTGATAATTTATAGCAACGCCTAAGCAATATGCAATATATAAAAACATTAAAAGAAATTATATCCTATAACATTTTTAAGCACTAGCTTCTTTATTATATAAATATTGTTATTATATTTATATATTATAAAATATAAAGTCATATATATATATATATTATTACTTATATTAATGTAAATATTATTCAGATTAATGATTTGTTTTTTTTTCTCGTTACTGCAAATTTCAATCCAAATAATATTACTGAACATTATTTAATAAGAAAAATATGAAGAGCTAAAATTTTAATTAGATATTTAACAAATTTTCATGAAAAAATTATTTTCATAATTATAATTGTTTATAAATATAAAAGAATTCTTAAGATAGGTTGGAGGGAAAGTTTCATTATCCATTTAGTATTCAGTGCAATCTCATCTGAAATCTTCTCCCGCCTCACATTTTAAGAATCTTTACTCTATGCAGTAATTTTTAAGTTGTGGTTGGAAAATTCAAATAATTTTACTGCAGCTTTTTACAATTTTTATCGATTACATAGCTTCAACAACGCTATGCATGCGCCATTTTGAATAAATCTGTTTTTGCACAAAATTTTACAGATACATGCAAAGACTTTTTAAAAGATAAATTACAAAACCAAATAATGGAAAAAACTAATTTTGTCTAGGAATTTTAAACATATAAAAGTAATTGAAATACAAAGTAGAAGGATTCATATTATTACAATTTACCACAATTGATATATTTCAAATTCTTTCAATGAATCTAACATACGGAAAATACTTTAAAATGCATTTGAAATATTTTAAATTCTTTCTTTATATGTTTTATACATGTGTCAATATATGTATTCTTTATGTGTATACATATGCCAAATTTCATTAATTACTGCTTTGTCTTAAAACTCCAAGCGTTTAATGCATTCCCCAATCGAAAGAAGTAATTATAAAATTGTATTAATCAGCAAATTATAAATTCTGTAATGCATTACAATTAATTCTAAAAAAATTAAATGTGATTTAGAGGAATTTCTGCTTAGTTATTTAAAGGAACTTGAAATTTCAAATGTATGTATATATATTTTCCTCCTGAGAGACAATAAGTTTTTGCAGAAAAATGAAAACAATAAAAAACGATACTATTGTCACGCGTTCATTTAATTAAATAAATATGTGTTTAGCATTCTATATAAAGTCATCTATTGTATTAAAACTTAAAAAAAACTAACGAAATATTAAAGGATTCAGGAAAGATTGAACGATTGCCATTTTTAAATTGGAACTGTAATTACTTTTCAACTTAATTTTTTTTGTTTGAAAAGTATCATTAATATATTAATTTTGAATCAAAATTTTATTTATATTACCACTTATTTTACCTATTCACTTTATATAGTATTTAAAAATTTTATTTCAGCGAAATTGAATGAAGAAAAAGGAAAAAATATAAATCAAATGTACAGAAATGTTCTGTCTAATTCTTTTTTGGGACGAGTTTTCATTTTATTTAAATATGAATTATTAAATTGTGTAAAGAAATGTAATATTCTTCATGTCAGACCGAACGTAAAAAATTAGCACAATGTATTTAATTAGGGATAGATGAAGTATTTTACAAGCATAAATTATTGATCATAATTTTTATTTGAACTCCTCAACTCCTCTAGTGAAATCTAAACTCACTGGTCCCTCATGAATATGATAAATATTATACATTTAATAAAATGAAAAGAATGCTACTTTTTATAGAAAATAACCATTTAATCAAGTCATTTGAGAGAAATAATAAAACATGAAACAAATGGAAAAAATATTACTTTTTTATCTGAGTATATGAATAATTAAAAATTCTTTTGTTCATATTTCATCCACTAACTTCGTCTGGTGATTGTGAATTAACTATTATATTTGATATTTAAAAATTATGAAAATAGCTGTTTTTTTATCATACATTTCAAAAAAAATTCTAAATAAACAAAATAAACGATTTTGATTATATATAAGTTTAAAGAAAATAAACATTTTGGCGAAACATAAATTTAAACAAAGTAGAAAAATAATGAATTATTATTAAAATTTAATTTCGGAATTAATTTTTTATAATTAAACTTCTTTCAATCAGTTTTATAGGAATTAATCCAAATTTATGCAATCCTTGTTAGGAAACAAAAAACAATACAAAGTAGGGGTATTATTTTATTCATTAGATTCTTGATTTGTTATTTTCTAATTATTACTGGAACAAAATACTATTCAAAAGTTTGAAGCAGAAAATTTTTATAATAGCAGAAGATAATGCAAAGGATCGTTTTTGTCATTCTAGAAATCATAAGATAAAAAAAGTCTTTAAGCGTTTAAGCATCCTACGTTTCTTACATATAATTAATATTCTAGTTATATCTTGGAGTCGTTTCTAAGTAGAATAAAGTGTATTTTTGTCTCAGAACAGGCTATTTTTACAATAAAATTGCTACATAATGCGTTAAATTACCTAAGATTCTTTGGGAATTACCATTATCGAGCTAATATCTTGCCGCATTATTACCACCATTAAGCGAAACAGGCACTTGTGAAAACTGTTACTTTAGTTTTTTGAGTTTATGTGCCACTGTTTCAAATATCGCAAATGAAACAAACTGTTATAGTTTGTGGAGCTTAAAATGCCAAAATTAAGATTATGCGCTACATTACCTATAGTGGAAATTTTTGAATCTTAAGTAGCTTACTGTCTGTCTTACTGTCTTACTGTCAACTGTCTGAAATAAAATTCTTGTTTATGTTGAAATATTACTGTTTCACGAAATTCGAAAGTTATATGTTTATTCTTCATTATTTTAGAATTTGAGCATATATATACACACACAAAGCATATATTTACAAAAACATATTCTAGAAGAATGCTTTAATTTTATTTGTAAAGTTCATTGTTAATATTTAAGGTAAACTAGCAGACCGTGTTTGAAATTTATGTCGGATCATGAAATAATTTCTTTGATAATCACTGAATAAGTTTGAGTAAGTTTTATTTACTCTTTCTGATTTTACAAGTATAAAACTGAGAAATATTTTATTCTTTGAAATTCATCAGCAGCATTAGAAAAAATTAAGAAAAATCACCTGAAATGCTTCTTAAAACCTTCCCCATGATTCTCTCTGAAGGAAATTAAAATATTTACGACTAAGTTTAAAAAATATGTTAATTAGCATTAATTTCGTATCTAATAAATAATATAAATCATTCAGCGATTTTGAAATATATATTCTTCATTTTAATATTTTTTTATAGTTTCTCATATGCAAAGTTGCAAAGAGAAAAATATAGCATTTAAAAAAAAGAGATTGGAGTTCCCTTCGAATCTATACGTTCTAGATATCCTTGTGTTTGAAAATTACATTCTCAGAATTACGCCTGTCTATGAACACAATAACTTGAAAACTATTTAAGCTAGGTGGATGAAATTTGGTATAAGTTCTTTACACTAAATTTGCAGACACCTATAAAAATTTGAACAAAATCTATTCAGAATTTTTTTTGTTGCGAGTATAATTGAACATTATTGAACTACAAAATGTAAAGATCTAGATGAACAGAATTTGGTACACAGTTTCAGTAACAAGAACATAGGTTTTGTCAAATTTTGAACTAACTTTTGATGTGCGACTGAAGTCAACTGAATGTAAATATCTATATTCACATACATGTAAAGTTAATAAATCAAAAACGTATAGATTTAGATAAATGAATTTTGGTAGGCTATCCTTTTACTAAAATTATAGTTCTGCATTAAAATTTAGTTTTAATAGGTAGATAAAAAGGTGTCCAAAATGCATCCTCTGTTTTCTTAATTATACGACGAGGCACAAAATGCTCATGCGTGGGACTCTAAAAATAGACGTCTGAGAATTGTGAAGTTCACGATTTTGCTCAAAGTTTACAATATTCAATGGAAGGATGGGGATAATATCTTTATTAGGAAGTAAGCGAGAAAGTTTCGGAGAGACAATGCCCTTTGTCTTAGAATCAAGCACTAAAAGAATTTCTTGCCTTAAGATTTGAAAAAAAAGAGGAAAACCAAATATTAAATAGTTATAATTTATATATTAATTCAAGTTAATATTCTGAAACTTATAAATAAAATTATTTAAAATTCTATTTAAAGAATTCACAGAAATTACTAATAAAAACGCGACTGTAAATGTTGTTCTAGTCAAATTTAAATACATTATGGCATATTATTTTTTTTGCATCAGTGAAAATAAATGAACTGCATTTAAGATAAAATGGTAATTCAATCTAATATTTAAGCTTCTGTCAAAAAGAAGAAACGGAAAGAAAACCGCAGCTTCTAGATAATAAAGATATTCCTTTATTTTTCACTTTTATGATAGGTTTGTTTTAAAATTTAAAGTCTTTAGATAAAGAAGTTTTATTTTTTCATTGCAACTTCACTTACAATTTATTAGATAAAGTTTTTATTTTTACCATTTCATTCAAGCAATTAAGGAACTGTCTTTCAATCTTTTAACGCATTTAAAAATTAATTTTCAGAAAACTGAAAATAATTCCATAAATATGTCCATCAAAAATAAGCATCGTTATTTTTTTGAAGCAAAGTAAGCGTTTTATTTTCAATTTCAAAGCATGTTAAGTTTTTTAATGATAAATAAATATGATTGATTTCTATTATAGTATATCTTCCTTCGATGTATTTGCAGTTTCTAGCAAAATGAAATTCTGCATCATTATTAAGATAAAAATAATTTTGAGCAATTATTAAGAAGAAAATGAGGAAATTTAAATTTAAAAACAATACTGTATTGCGTTTTTCATTTTAAATGTAAAAAAAAAACAAAAGGAAGTTTTTAATGTTCTTATTTTCGGTGACATTTTAATTTGAATGTTAAGGCATAATATCACATTTAATTAGTCGAATGTAATGATGCATTTTATATGTTCTAATGCCCTATAATTGGTTACTTTGTAATCTACCCATTAATAATGTTTTATGATTTCAATCTGTGAGGATATGTATATTACCGCTGAAAGTTTTGAATAACTTGTTCAGAAAAATACCCCCTCCCCCAATTTTTAAAATTTTATGATACTTAATAAAAAGATAATTTTTAAAAATTATTTATTTTATTTATATCTATTTTGTGCTAATTTATAATGTATATCTATAATTTTTGCTCTCCTATATTTTTTCATCCAGTTGTTTGTGTTTAATTATTTTTTTAAAAACATTGTTTCCGACTGCTACTTGAATATAAGTTATTTGTATAAAACCTATTTAAAAAGAAGATAAAACTTATCTGTTTAAACGAATTCGAAATTATTATTAGAGTCGTATTTTTAATTCACAAATCCAAACAGTTAAAAAAAAGCTATTCTAAGAAATCTTTTAATCAGTTTCTTAAGAATTGAATGAAGAGAAACCTTGGGGGGTATTCTTTCATCTTTTAAGTAATAACATATATATTCAGTTATGCCTTTGAACTGACTGGTGTAATCTATATATATTAATGTCACGATTTGAAACAAGAAAAAGGCTACTTTGAAACGTATCTTGCAAGTTTGAGCTATGATCAGAAAACGAGAGTGATACCTAAGCTGGCACCCTTCTCCAAGCTTTAGTGAAATCGTATTTTGAATCTAAAGCCCCTATGTCCTCCAAAATAAAGACCTCATCAGCAGACCAAAACGGCCTTGTTCCTGTGAGGTCAATTTAAAAGTAGTTTATCTTTTCAAACTGTCAATCGACAAAGAAATCACATTTTTTTTAAATAAAAGAAATGGCGATAGTGGAGCTGGTACTGAGGATTCGTTTTCTATGCTAGAGGGCTTCAGATTCCAAACCCAAATTTCTAAAAATCAACCATGTGTGTGGATTTGGAGTGAGCTATATCTGAAGTCTAGGGTTAAAGGTTTTTCTTCTAGTGTGTTTTGGAAGCGTGGAAGAGATGCATCGATTCAAGTGTTGTTTTTATCAACTGAATATGGTCCGAAATTATGAGATTCGTCACTAATTAGTTCTCACATTGTTTCAAAATATTATGATAATATAAATAAATTAAACATATAATATTCACATTAAAAAATAGCAAATTTAATTCTAAGGCTTATTTGTAGTTTATGTTTAAGCCTGAGAGGATAAAATAATAAGAAATGTCAGTAAATCTTCGTAAAAGTATTCTGCAAAAAGGGTGATAGATTTTTATTAGAAAATAATATGCTTTAATCATAATATGGTTTAATTTCCCTTTATAATCATTCTAAGTCACATTTAAACGAGAGTTAATAAATCTACTGGTAAAGAAAAATGTATTTTAGTTTTAGACCTTCTCCTTTTCTAAATAAAGTATCTCCTGCATAAAGACATTTAATTAATTTAATTACTCTAATTGAATTAAATTTATTAGTTTCACTAGTTTTCGGATAAGGAATAAAAAAGCTATGTATGTTCAGCTGTATCAAAGCGTTATATGTTATTTATTAAATTTAAAATGTGAGGTCAATTATATATTTATAAATATATATAGCTGTTGAAGTTCAGTGCCACCATAAAAAGAAACGTATTAATCTTATACAACATAGCAACTAATGTTTGCTCGGTTAATATTTTTCTTTTCTAATTAATTATAAATAATTAAGTAAATGATATTAAATTTGTTTATTAACTACAGTTTTGACTGAAAGCAAAAAAAGTGTCTCATCAAATACACTATAATTAGACAAATTTACCTAAATTCATTTAAATATATAATTAAACTTCTATTTTCTCCTTATTTATTACTTTAATCTATAAATGTTGCTAAAAATAAAAAAAAGCAACGCAACGTTTATTGAAAAAAAATTATACCACCGCTCTTGTTGTAAGTTTTTTTTTCAAACTTAAAAATGCATGTAGAAATAAAAACGAATTGATAAAATGCTTTATATTATTTGAAAACAAATATATGTTTTTCTGTTCTGTGTTTTGGGTTTTCAATTTAGTTAATTTTTTGTGTATTTCAGATCTTTAAAATGGAATCCAAATAGACAAATCTTATAACAAAATAGACAAATTTTCGATATCATTTGATTTTTGAGTAAAACAGACGGGCATATTATATTCTTCTATATACTATATAAGGTTAATTTTGGCTGACAAATATTTATAAGGATTCGTAAAGGATGCAACGTGCTAATCACCGAACATTGTTTATGTAATTTTAAAAGAAATTTTTTCATTAGTCATTGATGAAAGATTAGAAAAAACAAAAGGAAAAGTATGAATTTTCTCACCACATACATTTAACTAGCTGTATTTTATTTTGCGATAAAAAATTACTATATTTTTGTAGCCAATTTTAACGGGGTTAATTGCCGCTTATATAGTAAAATGACTCAAGTCTGTCCACATTTTGAATTTATTGCGTATATTCTTCTCATAATGATAAAAACAAATCCTTTGTTGATTGACATAATATTTATTTTTTGATTCATATATTCGTTGGTAGTATAATTAGAGCTTTTATATTAAAACTTTGTATTAATTTTTTTTTATTATTATTTATCAAAAATGTCTAACAGCATCGCTAGTTTCTTTAATATTATTTTTAAGTTTGCATTAGATTCCTTCTCAACAAACAAACTGTATTATTATTTCAATAATAATATTATCGTATGCTTTAGGATCATTAACATATTTCTAACTTAAACTGCGCTGAAGTTTTTTTCTGAATTTATTGAAAATTTAGTCAATTTTACTTACATTGCTTAATGGATTCTTTTAATTTATAGAATTTTGCTAATAAGTAATTTTAATTTTCTGAAAAATTTTTTAGGCTCAAATAAGCTCAGTTGTATATTATGATGTAGATTAAAAATTTTTTTTTGAATTTTTAAACATTTAATAACTTAGAAATTCTAAATAAAAAAGAAATACTTCTTACATATGATATTCATTCAAATAGCTTTTGCCATATTAAAACAATTCAAACGCAGCGTAAGATGCTAGATGCCAAATGTATGCACATTTTGTCATTTGTAAAGAAAAATTTAAACACATGTTTGGATGATGCGCATTTACGTTTATCATGTGACTCGGATATCAAATGACCTAACTTTATAAAATGCAAAAAAAAAAAAAAAAAAAAAATTGAATTTTACTGATAAATTTTATGGTACTATTTTTGGTAAGAACTTCAGAAATGAAATGAATAAAATCGGATTCGAAAAATAAATTTTATCAAGCTAGTAAAAAATGATTTTTTTATTGTAATGATTTTCTGTATTTTTGTCTTAAGTTTATAATTTCTTATTATAAATATTATGGAATTTTATAATCATTTATTCCAAATTACCTATTAGGTGCAATCTATACCTATTAGGTTAAATTTTAATAAAAATTTTCTGATTATCTGATAATTAAATTCTAAAAATTTTAAATTGGTGCGTTGTGTTTGAGAACATATAAGTGAACAAAATTCAGGATTTTGACACAACATAAAGTGAAATGAAAACAATAATATTCCACCTTTACAAACGAATCGATTTAAATAAAAATATACAAACAGGTGGAAAATTTTTAATATTACAACTGTATAAAACCGTTTTATGAAGAAGAGAGCAATCATTCTTTTCTTCTTTGTCTTTTTAAAAACTGCCCTGTTATTAATTTTCTACTGTATAGTTTTATAATTTTTAGTGAAATGGGTTTGAAAGTAAGCAGTTCTAGCACAGAGAAATTCAGAGGAAGAAATATTTGATTTTTATCTTTTTAAAATGATCCGTGTAAACATTATTGAGTAATTATTTAAAAGTTGATAAACAAAAATATTTAATTTCTAAAAATAAATTATTGTAAGTCTTTAAAAGCATACAAATCAACAAAATTCAGAATTCTCACGTAACAGAAATCGAATAAAATATTGACAACAATGCTCCATCTTTACAAACGAGTCGATTTAAATAACAGTACATAAGAGGATACAAGAATCTTTATATTAAAACTGTATAAAACACTGTTATAAAGAGGAAATCAGCCCTTCCTTTCCTGCTTGTAAATCCTCTTTGTTCTTTAAAAAATTATACCCCTGTCACTAATTTTCTCCTGTGTAACACCATGCTTGTAGTGAAATGGGTTTGACATTCAACAGTTCTACTACAGAAGAATTTATAGAAGAAACTATTTAATCTTTCGCCTTTTTGGGATATTTTATGTAAACATTATTAAGTATTTATTTAAAAGTTCATAAGCAAAGAAATTAACAAACAACAACAACAACAACAAAAAAGAATAATAAAAATAAATGAGTAAAAATTTTAATCTCCGTTAATGAGAAATATACAATTAAAGCTCTTTAACAAATTTGCCATAGGGAATCTGCTGATGAAAACGATTTCATCCTTTTACCTTGTTTTATTATTCTTCTTGTTTTATTATTTTGTTATTCTTATTATTATAATTATATATATATTTTTTATCTTATTCTTATTATTAGAATGATATTTTTATCTTATTATTGGAATGATATTTTTATCTTATTATTAGAATTACGATTTATATTCTAATCTTATTCTTATTATTAGAATTATGATTTATATTCTAATCTTATTCTTATGATTAGAATTTTTTTATGATTTATATTTTTATCTCATTCTTATTATTAGAATTATTTTATGATTTATATTTTTATCTTATTCTTATTATTAGAATTAGTTTATGATTTATATTCTTATCTTATTCTTATTATTAGAATTAGTTTATGATTTATATTCTTATCTTATACTTATTATTAGAATTATTTTATAAAAAGAAATGGAATGAAAAAAAAGAATGAAATAAATATGTGAAGAAAGTTTCTTATTATTGACATCCACAAATTTATTTGAAATTACCATTTCGGTATATATTTCCGACTGGGATGAAAAAATTTCCTTTAATTTCGTCTTACTTTTACGAATCACGTTTGAAATAAAAATTTATAATGAAGAATTCGAAAAATGAATTTCACATTTTCCATTAATGTAAATAATATTAACATTACAAACACTATTTTAAATTTTAATGCATCAATATAATGCTTATTATAAATACCATAATTTATAATGAGTAAGCAAAAATTTTAGATCATCGCTTTCGTCTTTATTATTTTTATAAATTTATGGAACTAACCATTCATTCATTTTTCATTTAACTTCATCCAACATCTTTCCCAAATGACTTTGAATTTCATGAGATTCTCAAGTCCTGATTACAGTAGCTTATCATTTAAAAAAATTTCCTCTTTCTGTTCATTAATTTTCCATTTCTGAAACTGTTCTTTATGATTTTTCAAGTTAATAAAGCCCAATTCTTTATACATTATTCGTTCTTCGAAATCATTCTTTTGGAAACGGGAAAAATATAACATATAGTGAATGGAAATGCCTGCATTACAACGCATTTTATTCTTAGAATGTCATTCATATATCTGTCATTCGGTCGAAGGTTTTTGTTTCTTCATTTTTATTCAAGTCTAAAGAGTATGAAATAATAGCCAGGAGTTATAGAGAATATAAAACATGCCTTTAAAGGTATTCAAGTCCATAAATCGTTGTTATTTCTGTACAATTTTTCTCCCAATTTCTTTTTTTACTCCCTATTTTTCTTTTAACTTTCCTATACAGTCTTTTGTTTTTTCTTATACAAGTTTTATACATTTTTCTTACAGGTCAATTTTCTGACTTCTAAATTTTTACAGATAGGCATATACTTTCGATAAAGAAAATAGATCAAACAATATCGAGGTGGCTTCGATATTGTCTAAAATAATTCAAAATGTTGATTTGGAAAGCTTCATAACTCGGCAAGATTTTGTCATAGAAGAACGCAGTTTTTTCTCTTAAAATATTAGCATATAAAAATACTTTATTGAATATCTCAAATAAGTCGACATCTGTATAAAAATTAATTTTTCGTATTTTTTCAGTAGTACATTTATTGAATGAAGCAACATAAAATAGAAATATTTTCATCATTTTTTCCAGTTAGATTTATATAACTATCTCTAATGACTAAAAAATTAACCTCTGGTCCGATTTAGTGTGAGCACCTTGTAAGTCAAATATACACGAAGAAAGTATTGCAATCGTCAGAACATTCGATGCAGAGATTTTGATTTATTTCCACATTTTAGGAAAAAAATGGCTTCCATGGATCTGATAATGATTGTTTGGAATTATGTTATTTCCATAAATGGGTACAATAACTGAAACGCGGAAGGAGCTAGGTGGATGAAACTTGTTATGTAATCCTTTCACACGAATTATAAATCAGTATAAATTATTGATTTATCTGCCATAAGAATGTCTGGCATTTTTTCCTGTATGACGGCCAACAAACTTGTAGCTTTTTAAGTAATTAATTCAAACTTGTAAGTAATTTAAACTTTTACCAAATCTATCAACGACAATTATTTCTATATGTTTAAAATTTTTTTGGTTATTTAACGAAACTTAATACAAAATGACCTTATTATAGAAGAGTATTAGAAAGTCAAAAGGGAGAATATTCCCTATTTCTTTGCTTAATTGTTAACATTTTATTACTTTTTTTGAACAGTTACTTAACTATATTGTCAAATGTACAACAATAATAAGTCATCACTATAATAACTATGTATAAAATATATTCTAACTACACGCACCTCTAATTATATTTATGGTTCGTTTATTTTCCTTTTGAAATAGTATTTATATTTCTGAGGATATTTTTCTTAAGAATAAGGATGTTTATTATCCTTCGAAATTCACAATAACGCAAGAGATAGAATAATTATACAAATGTAGAGAAGTAAGAAGGCGTATATTCAAATGAATGCGATAATGTTAAACAACTTAAAAGGAATACAATTTAAAAAAATATAACTTAAAAGGAAAAACTAACCCTAATCTAAAGAGCGAAACCCTGTCTTGCTCATTTTGATAAGGCTATATTTACAAGGTTATAATTAATATTCTATTAAGGAACAAAATAAATAAGATGACTATGAAAAGTAGTTTTCTAGAATTTTAAAATTTGCTTATTATTTTAGGAATTAGCTATTAAATATATGAAATTAAAAATTTTGCAAGCATTGGAAAAAAATATGAACAGTTAAGATCTATCTAGCAAAACATTTTTATCGAAAAATAAACACCTGGAGATAATGACGAAAAATTTAAATTTAGACTAATTGTTTTATCTGAATATGTTTTACCATTATAAATTCAACTATAATCTTAATTAATTTTAGTTTATTCACGCATTTTCTCTCCTTACATGAAACAGAATTTATGTTTTAACTATCAGATTTGAATTACAATTTAATAGAAAATTCATATCTAATGTATACCTAAAACATAAGTACCTAGTTTTATTTTATTTTATTTAAGCAAAAATTAAAAAAAAAACGGTTATGCAGATTTTACCTTTCATATCCTTTCATAGATAGATCTTTAGCAATTTATTTGAAGCTGCTTGTAACTTTAAAAAACTAGAATTAACATTTGGACCAGGACGAGCGGCGTAAAAAATTGCATCTTATGATAAATTTTGAAATTTTAATTACCATGAGGATTTTTTAGTGTAGATTGTATCATTAAAATAATTGAAATGCCATTGACTCATAAAAATTTACTATAGCAAAAAAAAAACCCCTATAGAATAAACTATAGCCAAATGAGAAAATACTCTTCAGAAAATAATAATACCGGAACTTAACCGAAATGGCGATAGAAAAATATTGCAAACCAACAATTATTACTTTTATATTAAGCAAAACTTAACGATCGAAGAGAAATAATCTAAAATAAAATTCGATTAAAGAAGTTACAGATGAAAATTTCAGAGATGGATCGTTTATACTTAAAAAAAAAATCAATACTTCCAATACTCTTCATCGAAAATGCATCGAAGTAGTAGTCAGAATGATCGATTTGATGAGTTTTACTTAAATAACCTACCTGTAGGTTAGAATAGAGAGGGAAGTTCGGATAATCGAATTTATAATCTAGATACTTCACTCAGTAGGTGTATGGAATTTTAATGAAAATTCTGTCGAAAAATAAAAGATTTATAGAGTTCTGTTGAATAATTTGCTCTCATTCTTTTCAATGCATGGATTTAATCCATATAAAAGTATCGATTTATCCATATAAAAACGTAAAGATCGGAATGAAATAATAAAAAGAAATATATAGTGCTAAGTTTTAATAACATTCGAAATGGAATAAATCACAAGTGATATTGTATGCACTTAAGTACAGAAACAAACAAAAAGATATCCACGAGGTTAAATGAAAATACGTACAGTATTAAGAAGATTTTTTTTTATAAACAGAAAGGAAAAACTGAAAAAGTTTTATTGGTCTTCACATTTCTTGGAGAAGAAGGAGAAAAGTGTTTTGATCATCATTCTTTTCGAACTTTTCTGAAGATGATCGATGCTTTTCTGACATAACACTCACAAAACAAACTTTACAGAATAAAAGAAAAAGTAAAATCAGAAAATGTTCTAAAATTACATTTTTCATTTTTCGGAAATCAATTTATGGCACAAGACATCGTAGTTGGAATAGTATCTATGACTGCAGTTCCATGCATAAAATG
The DNA here is from genome assembly GCA_026543865.1 of Argiope aurantia. Classification (NCBI taxonomy): domain Eukaryota; kingdom Metazoa; phylum Arthropoda; class Arachnida; order Araneae; family Araneidae; genus Argiope; species Argiope aurantia. The sequence continues at coordinate 799,456 of JAPMOR010017487.1, forward strand.
AATATAAACTTGAAGGTCTAATTTCAAAATACAAATTTTTATAAATGTTTATTTCATAAATTCGTTTTCTTCCAATAAAATTCTATTAAATAGATCTAGATCTATAATTAAGTTACTGGCTGAAAAAGGAATTATTCTGTCTCACATTTTAACAAAGTTGAGTTACATATCATTTTAATAACATATTTTATGCCATCATAATATATAATTATAGATTAATTATATATTGGTGTATTTTACTTTCAATAATAATAAACGTAATGTCTTAATAATAATAAAAAAAGCAACATATTTCATATATATTGGTATTTGTATATTTTATGTGCAAAAGTAGCATATTGATGTTCTCTACTTTAAAAAAAAATAGAAACTTAATATTTTGTATCATTAAAAGCAAAATATTTAGCATATATTATCCTTGTATATTAAGTACACAGATTTAATATAATGACCTGTTTTTTACTTTCAAAGAAATGAACATAATATTTTATGTTTATACATTAAAAAAGAAAAATATTTAGTGTATATTTATTTTATCTGAGTTATAATGAAAAATAGCATTGGAGAGGTTATATTCTTATATTATCGATATATCAGAAAATTAATTTTTTCCCTCTAATATCTAATATAAAACCTGGGTTATCAACTGAAGTATATGTAAAAATTCAAGCATAAACATCACTTTATAATTTACATTTTGTGTTTTCAAGTTAAAAAAAAAAAAAAAAAAAAAAAATCAGCAAGTTTTTTTTTTAAAACTCCTTTTAAAATATGAAATGTTTAAAATAAAGAAAATGATTGATGAAGATTATATAAAATCAAAGCATTTTGTTAAGCATCTATTAGCAAGTAAGCTTGTACTCGAGATAAATTATTATATTTTATTCTTTTAAGTAATTTTTTTAATGGAACTACTTTATAAAAATTTCTACATTAGTGAACTTATCACTTATTTATTAAATATTTTCTTGATATTCTTACCAAAAAGAAAGTTAGATTTTCGAAAGAAATTAATATATATCATTCTACCAGTTAAATGATAAACGTTAAAGTTTTAAACTAATCCAAAAGTGTGAAAATTATTTTATTGACCAAATAACACAAAAATAAATGACTTAGAAAAACTCATTAACTATGCCTAATTAACTAAACTAAACATAAGCTTAATTTTCACCTTAAAAGGCTTATCAATAAAAAAAATTAAATTTTCTTAAAGGATTTTTAATTTAGCCGAAGAGGCATCATGAGGAAATCTTGATTTTGAAAAAAAAAGTATTTTGCAGTGTTGATCAAATAAATTCTGAAAATTTAATCATTTAATTAGTTTGTCGAAATGAAGCAACCTGTTTATGTTTTTAAAAGTTTTTAATTACGAAAAGTTGGAAACGCCCAATAACTTTTCCATATAGATGATTATTACTCTTGGAAAATTAGTACAGAGAAAATTAATATTAATTTTATACACTTTGATGTAATTTATTTCATGTTTGTAAAGCTAATATTCAGTAATTGATTTTTTTCATTCTTTTAAATGCTAGAAGTTTGAAATGTTGTATACAATTGACTTATCGATGGAAATAATTATTTTAATATGTTCGAGCTTAATAAGATTAATTGTAGAATAATTCAATTAAACTTTGAAAGCATGGACACATCTGGTAGAGAAATTGTGAAAAAAAATTCATTTCATAATATGGAAGATAATGAGTTATTTTTTATGAAGTAGAAGATAGAAATCATTAAAATAAAATAGTCTGTATGTTTATATGCTAATAAGAGAGCTTTTTTTTCAAAACTTTATCAGTTTTTTTAAAAAAAGTTATTAGTAATTTTCAATGCAAGATGTATAACTGCTCATAAAATTTACAGGATGGACACATTCTATAGAGAACGCCATTGCTGATGTGATATGCATGACAATAAAATCGCTTAAAGTGTTCTGTAGAAAATTGTTAGATCTCGAGCTATCAAATATGCCGTGTATCTGCTTCTTCGACAGTAGCTGTTCGCTAATAAAAGAGATTTTAAAGAATTTAAAAAAATATTTTATATTTCAAATTAATCGATGTGTTAACAATTTTCCTCAATATGTATAGGTAGCATTTTATTATAAAAAATTCATTTTTACATGATTTTGAAATTAAAAAAAAATCAGCTTTCCACCAACGCAAACTTTATATCCATTCAGACTTTTTCCCTAAATTTTAATAATTTTTTTCCAAATAGCTTTATGTATATTTTACAACAATCTGATTATTTTCGTTACTGTTTACATACTATACACACGCTTTACGATGATATTAAATAGGTTTTTTACATGTACGGTATTGGTGCCATAATTAAGAGTAAGTTTATAAAAATGATATAAAGTCAGATCATAGGTAAACATTACAATAATTATTGGACTAAATGTTAGAATATCCTGAAAGTATTTTCAATCTTATAAATGGTTTTCATTTATGGGGCAGATGGAGTTTTTGAAATAACTCTTGTATAAGCTGAACCCCAAACAACTATATAATTATGATATAGAGAAGCATAGCTGAATTGAAACAGACAAAATCGGAACAAATAATTTATTGATATAAAAATTCGGAGGAAGAAAACTGCTCTGCTCTTCCTATTGAAAGAGAAAACAATAAATTTTTAAGTTAAAAGTGATAATAAACTTTTTATTTTTAATATGTAGCAGATTTAACAAATAGAGAATTTTTTTATAAATAAGCAGTAATTTTAATTATATTAAGCAATAATAATAATTAAAACGTTTTATAATTCAAAAATAATAATTTCAGCGGATGAGTAATTAATTCTAATGAACAAGCAGTACAGAGTCCTTTCAAAATAAACTGTACGATAAAACATAAAAAAAGTAAACAACACAATTATAAGAATCTATCAAATTCAGAGTTTTTTTTAATGGATATTATTGATTGTTCTTTCCACTATGCAGTCATGTCCTTTAGAGTCACTGGAAGAAATTAGGCTGAGGACAGAAATTAGGGCGGTCAATTATCGATGGTAATTCAGAAATAAAAAATATTCTTTCATAATTTTTTGATAACATATCGAATTGATAAAAAATGAATTTCAATTATATAGGAAATTCTAATATTATGTTTATAGAGAATTTCAAAAATTAGAGAAAAATATCGAATTAAAAACATTTGAATAAATAAAGTGCCATCCTATTAACCCGTTAACTGTTTTTGACAAGTATACTCGTCATGGAAATAGTACAACAATTTACATTATGACGAGTTTATTCACTGACAATTATTATATGTATATAATTGTTGTTTAATTATTATATTTATAATTAATTATTTATTATATTTATATAATATATATATCTTTAGGACAATTTAGATGCGTATTTTCCGAACAGGTTGAAACTGGTTAAGGAGTTTAATTGGTTAATATTTTTCAAGCATACAAAAATTGTCAGATATTTCTGAAAGAAGCAACCAATGTAACCTTAATTTAAATTGCAAAAATGAAACACAGGAAATAATAAATAAAATCGAAATATCAGCTTCATTTAGAAATTGTTTTATATAATGCATTGCATCGAGACTTCTCATCTTTAAAAATGGTTGTGAGGCCTTATCCCTTCTTTTTCTCAGTACTTTTGAAAAACGTTTCGAGATTCGAAAGTGAAGTTCTATTCTTTTCAGGAAATGTTTCTGAATATCTAACAAAAAAGATACTTTCATTTATCAAATGTTATCAACAGATAACACGGCAACAAAGCAATCATAAATATTTTAAATGTCACTTCCTTTGTGTAGATATTACAAAATTGATATCAAAAACTGCTTCCATTTATCAGTTTTACGAGGATAGTACAATACATGAACCATAAAACATAACGCTGAAGACATATATATGTATAAACCTAACCCTTTTTCGAACGAATTTCGAAGAACTTCAAAGAATTGAATTTTTATTTTCCTTTTCAGGAAATTTATGCAATATTTTTAAAAAATCAGTAAGCTCATTAATAATGCCAAACCATATAATATTTAGAATAAGTAATATTTCTGATAATGACATCAGGGCAGATAAATAAGAAAAACTGGCTGTAATGTCATTAATACTTGCCAAAATGTTTACGAAAATAAATATCAAAAACTCTTCCTAGCAATGAATTTTTTAAAGATAGTATTTAACACATAAACCATCCATTACAAAAACCATGCTTTCACGAAAATACCAGCATAATTTATTTTTTCCATAAATATCAAGATATTTAGAAGAATATAATTTTTTGTTTTAAGGAAATGTAATCAATTTTCTTTCAAAACAGCAAGTTCGTATAAGGTTAAACCGAACAGCAATTAAAATGTATCATATTGTTGGTAATAACTTCAGTATACATTATTATTATTATTAATTCCCACTAGTGTAATTAAAATGTAAATTAAAAAAATGAATTTTTTTAGTTTTTAATGAGCATAATCAATTTTTATTCAAGTTAATTCCTTGATTAATGAGATCAAACCAAACAATAATTAAAATATATAATTTTATTGAAAATGACGCCAGTATTAATAAATGCGAAAAATTGTCACAAATGTCATCAATATCTGCTACCCTCAAAAGGTTTATTTTCATTTTCATTGTTTCAAATATGTAAATGCAATGAAATGTGTTTTACAGTGTAAAAATGAAATTAGATTGAGATGTTCAAAGAATTGAATTTTTTCCCTTGTGTTTTCAATGAACTTAGTTAATAACTATATTAGTTAATTTTCTTTCAAATAAGTAAGTTGATTTATAAGATCAAACTAAGCAATAATCAAAATGTATAATATTGCTTATAATGATGCCAGCATAAATGAATGCGAAAAATTGCCATTAATGCCATCAACATTCGCTACCTCTAAAGGGCCTCTTTACGTTTTTACTGTTTTGTTAGTATGGTTGCAGTGAAATGTGATTTACAGATTCGGGTTAGCGGTGTCGGCTAATTATCTATTTCCGATTTAATTAATTAATGCCCCAATAATTGCAGTTCTAATGGACATTAATAACGAAATCTGTAGCATTTTAAGATAATGTATTAACCATCCTGTATTCTACAATGCCAAAAATAGAAAGTATTGTGGAAATATTAAATAATTTTTGGCTGTGAAATAGAATAACTAGTTTCTGAATACACTTATTTGGATTACTCAAAATCCAAACATCTGTATTCAATAACAATAAATGTTTTTTGTATTTTTATGCCACATAATAGAATAACTTTTGAATTACTCAAAACGATTACACTTTAAAAATCTTTAAGCAAATTTTAAGATTTTATTTTGAATCGTGTCGAGTTAAAGTTGCTTCGTATTTTTCCAATGCATTGATGTGTTATTTATATAATCTTCTATCTTGTCGCATGGAACAAAAGCAAATTCTATTCGAAAGCTAAAATTTCATAAAATAACGATTGTGAAATGTCTTTTATTCGATAAAAAAATTCCCCAGATCTTGAAATTTTGTTGGAAAAAATCACCCTGAAACATTGTGATGCAGGATGGTGAAAGAATTGTCATGTTTAGGGAAGATGAAGTTTTTTCATTAAGTATAATTAAAAACTCGTTCAGATACTTTCTAGAAATATTTATGTCAATGATGAACCTGTCTCTGCCCAATCAATCGGTAAAAGCTTGAAAAAAGAAGAGATCTACGGCCCCCCCTCCCCCAAAAAAAGTCATTACTTCCCTAACGATATAAGTATTGACAGCAAAATAGGTTTAAACCTTTAAAATAAATTTGAATATAAATAAAACTCGTTGTTTAGATATCATATAATTCAATGATGGGAAGTTTCATGGATCAAAATTCCAACTGTTAATCATAGTTAAAGCGGAATCCAACGAATCTCTGAAAGGCCTCATTTCAGGTGATGAAAAATAGATAACATATCACAATAAAGTTTGAAGATCATGTCTAAAGCAAGGGGGGAGTCATTGGTTAAAATTTTATCTGGTAATATTTGTTGAAACGGAATCCAATGAATCCATTTTTGAAATATCTCATTAGGGGCAATGAAAAATGGATTACACATGACAATAATGTTTGAAGAAATATGTTGGGTCAAAGAAAAATGTCACAGATGGTGCACTGGGTAAAAAAAAGGTATGGTTAAGTTATGAAGAGTCCAAAAGTGACTCTTTGTCACTAAATGTTTCAATTTAGCCATTAACTGATTTTGGTATCTGCTGTTGTACGTACAAAAAGTTAAACGAAGCACTGAAAAAATGTGGTAGGAATTGGTAATCGGATAAAAGTTTGCTTTCTTTTCTGATAACACAAACATAAAACTTTGACAACCATCAAAAGCTGAGAGAATTTGATACAAGATGGTTGACACTTTTAATTTGTAGGTAAATATTTGAATTCAAATTCAACACCTAATTCTTAAAGATACAAAATTCAATGACAGACACGAGAATAAGGATTCTTGTCAGTCTTTGAAATAATCTAAAATAGTGATATTCAGAGTTTTATAACTTAATAAAGTTTAGTCGCAAAATAATGAATCTTTTTGTTTAGAATTTTAGGGTGTCAAACATTTTATTAAATGGGATTAACAAGTCCTGGACTCTGTTAAAAAATGTCGATTCGTTATATTTTTAACAATTCATTTATTTACTGAAACAGCATTAAATATAATTCTTTGCACCATTTAATTTATTTTTCTAAGTGGGTTTATGTTTCTATACTTATTGGGCCACGATTAGAAAATAAACACTTTATAATTTTTACATTAAAATATTGGCATGCATATATGCAGCAGTAATATTTACAAAATTCTAAATTCACCATACACTACTTTAGTGAAGTTATTTCGGTCCCTTTTAATTACGCTTAAAATTACTGATCCTGATGAATTCTTAATATACATAAAAAAGTAACAATTTACACTATATTCAAAGAAAGGAGGTTTTTTCCACACAAAATAAATATGATCAACAAATTATAATCTCAAATGTAAAACGTGTGTCAATGACATGAGGAGTAAAGAAGAATCATCTTCATAATCGGCTAGTTTAAGAATATTAAGTGTTCGTAAAGGAAATAACTGTACAGAAAGGAAATTATATATTTTTATTTTTTGCATTTATAGACAAAATAGGACAATTTCTATAATTTTTATTTCTGAAGTCTCTGTGCATTTCTGTTACTATTTGTTTGTTTCTGTCGAAATGAAGTAGATTTGATCTTTTATTTCTTATTTATCTAATATAACTCACTTGCAATTTATTTCTCAGAGGAGTTATTTCGTAGAACGGGACTTTTCTTTAGTATCAACATTGCCCATAGTTTTGAACCAAAACAGCAATAAATACAAATTTTCTACAAATGGGTTGTCAAATTTTCCAGTATTCTTTAAAATGGACGAGTGTTGTTTTGTTTTTGATAAATTACACCAATAATTTCTTTCACGTTTAACATTTCATATATCAGTATTTCATGACATCTGTTGTCATCAGAAGGGCTATTTCAAAGAACCAGACTTTTCTTTTATTCATCAATCAGAGCAATTGTAAAAATAAGTAATCAAAATATTTAGGGTATTCCCAGATGTTTTGAAATGTGGAACTATTTTTATTTTAATTGAATTGTACCAATTACTTTTCCATAATAAAATAAATATTCAAAAGATTTAGGGTATTCCTAGATGTTTTGTGGAACTATTTTTATTTTAGTTGAATTGTACCAATTATTTTTTCCATAATTAAAATATAATTTTCGAATTCCTTATTCTTTACACTATTCTTTCCGCATTCTTTCTTAAAAGTTTTACAGATTTTCTTAGCACGGTCATATCAAATGATATTCCCAAATGCTATAAATTTTGAAACTGTTTTTATTTTAATTAAATTGTACCAATTATTTTCCCCACAATTAAAATGTTATTTTCGATTTCCATATTCCTTGAAGTACAAACCTTTTTTCATATTTTCTTAGCACAGTAATATCAAATACGAAAATTTAAGACATAAAATTTATCTACAATCTTCATAAAAAACTTTGACCTAACAAATTAATTAGATTAATCAGAAATGAACTAATCTTACTGCAATAAAACTGAAACTTTTATAAGTTAATACGCAATCAAGTGAAGTAATTATGTTGAAGTTCTTCATCATATTCATTTGTTATCAATTTAAAAATGCCTGTTCAATGAGTGTTTAATAGTTATATAATAAAAAATCTGTATGAAAAATTTAAAAATAAATGCATTCCATTTATAAAGTAATAAAACGTTTTATAATGAGAAATCTAAATATTTAATAAATATAATTCAACGTATTTTAGAAGGCTATGTTGTTTTCATCTTATTGAACCCAATCAAGGCTAATTATTTATTCATCCGGTTCAGTGAATATTCAGAGTTCAGAAATAGAAAGAAATATATAAAACTTCATGCTTATATCATCGCATCAGCATTTTAATTAACTATAGATACTTTTGTTTTCTTTATAAAATCACAATGAATTCACGTTCTGTGGTTCTTCAGTTAATTTCATATGAAGGATATCTTAGTAAAACTTTTACAATCGGATTGGTTTTCACTTGAATGAATGCACGAGAAGAGAACAATTGTAATTTTATTTTCGTTAATTATAGGATATTGTTTATTATTATATTTGTAACTCTTTGAATACTATCGTATTCATTGCGATATTGCAGATTTAAAATATTTTATTTCAAACAAATTTTTCGAACTATTTTTTTATGTTTTTCTGTTATTTTCTCATTATGATTGGCATTTCAAATATATAAAAAATAACATATTCATTTGGGAATAAAAGTATTTATAGTTAACAAGTCCTGTAAAGTAGAGATATAAAAATATAGGTATATTGTTATTTTACCGTATAGTTTACTACTTAAGTTATTTCCAAAAAAACTTCTTATAACACAGTTTTTAGCTACTTAATGATTAACAGAAAGTTTTATTTATTACATATTGAAAATAATGTTTTCTTATAATTCTAACTTACAGTGATTTCTATGAAACAATTTATATTCAAAATTTTCTTCTGATGCAAGCTTTATCTAATGACCTTCAACAAAGTCTGTTCAGGATAAAATCAGGGCGGGCACTTAAATTATTTTTTTTTGAAAGTAGTCTAATTGCTTTTCAAAATAAAAGTTGGAATTTTAAACATTTTTATAACCGTAAAAAGTATAATAAAATATAAAATTAAGTTATTGTCATTTAATATATTGAAAGAAAAATTTCATTATTGCTACATAATGACTCAAAGCAGAGAATACTACTTAAAGTCAAATTTTAATAAATATCTATTAATAGAAATTAATCTCTTGCCACGAATGATTTACTGTGAAACTTGTTGTTTACTTTATAATACACAATATGTTTTCCTCGTTGAGAAAGGAACAAAAGCTTTTAACTTGGAGAAACAATAAAAACTTTCTAAGAACTCTGTTTCAATTCTCCAAAGTTTTGATGAGATATTTTTCTAACATGTACGCCAACACTAACGAAGGTTTTACCTTTATTTGCCATCTTTTTTATCGCTACATTTTTTTTGTTTTATCTTTTTCGAGAAAAAAAATCCATAAAGAATAATATCCTGTCTGATGAAATGGAGGAATGGTAATCCAATTTCTTTTGTTAATTAATGCATTTAGTCAAAAGATATTATAGGAATACTTTTTTTACATAAAAAAATATGTGAAAATAATAGATAAGTAAAAGTTAAAAGCTTTAGGATAAGTGTGAATAAACTTTTCCTGACTGCAAATTAATTTCATTTGAACTAGAATGATGCATCGATTAAGGTAAATCATAGATATCTGAACATTAAACTATGAAATTTGATTTGAAAGTTTGAACAAAATAACTTATTTTAATGTTTCAGAAATTTAAATTTTTATATATGGCGATGGATTCAAAAGCATTTGCTTTTGGAGTCAGTGCAAGAATATAAAATATTTAATATGATTGTCAAATCAAAATTGCTTGCCGTTGGAATCAATTCAGTTGATGTCGACTCTTTTGTCAAAAAATGAAAAGTAATTTCTTTTCTTAAATCTGTCACTTTTTCAGAATCATATTCTTTGAACTAGAATGTTACAAAAATCAAAAACGCCTTATGTTATTACATGAAATATTAAACAGAAGTTCTTTCTAGAGTAAAACTCAAATTTAAAATATTCAATATGACGTTTCAATTGAAAATGTTTGCTTCGTAAGATTTATTTCACTAGCAAAATGTACAAATTAATTTTTCACAGTTCTTAAGTGTTTCATTTTGCTTTCTTCAAAACTTTTATTTTTCATCCATCGCTGCAAAATCGCTTCGTTTCTCTCTAATCAAAAATAAATTGTTTACTTTTGTGTATCTACATTTCCAAAATAAATCGCACCTCAGGACATATTTGTTCTTTTTCTTATCTTCTCATGAATGATCATAAAATTTACAACCCATCTATTAATTATTTTTCGAAGCTTTATCTCTCCAAGAATTCTTATTCTTCGGAAACAAATAGAAAGCTATAAAATTCTTTCCAAATGTGTAGAAAGCGTAAAGGTTAAAAGGAGTTGCAGTGTTTTCGTACTCGAAGGAAAGTCATTCTAAAACACTTTGCAGCTTTAGATGGCTTTATTTTTATGCGTTTGTAGAAAATGCTGAATTATTCATTTGCAGCCTTTTTCGGAATTTTGATTTTGTTTGCTGAACGTGTTTTCCGAAAAGAAACGGTATGAAATTATTTTAGTAAAGAATACTCGAAACAAGTTTATGAAAAGCTTCAACAAAGGCTTCGAATGTCAATAGTGCCTTTATTGAAAGTATTGAAATAGTTTGAAGTGAAAATAAGTTTATAAACTGAGCAGATACGATTGCTTTAAGAGACAGTTTAGTTTGTGTATTCAATTCTTTCAGAGATTCACAAGTAAATTCTATTGGCGTGAAAGAGTCTTGTTTCTACACTTTTTTATTTTTCAATTTCTATTACTCATATTTGCAAAGAAAGGATTTTGTCGACTCATTTTCTCTTTTTTCTCTCATTTTCTTGTGTGCTAACGTTTTGAAATTTTATATACTTGTGTGTATAAAAATTTCCTATTTCCCGATGGAAATACAGTAATTTAGAATATAGTAGAAGATATTTTTCACAATTCAAAAAGGACATATAAGTTTTTTCCAAATTCAGTTTCTAAAAATAATTTTCTGTTTCTGTCTCAGAATCTATCCCTTTCCTTTTATAAAGTTGTCTAAATCTCTTAGTTTTTTTCATAAATTAAATGCATTTCTTTATATTTTCGAAATTTGTAAAATGCATGTTTTAACTTTTGATAAAAAAATCTCAACTATCTGTCAATCGAATGACTTAATTAATTTTTGATTCTTGGAATGATTTAGTGTATCTTTCATACTTTTCGACCTGAAAATGAATTAACGAAAAGTAATCTGAAAGATTTTTTAATATTTATAAAAAAGAATTATAACATTAAGAATAAAAATTAAAAAATAATTAAATTTAAAAAATATGAGTTCTTAAACAGCAATTGTAATGTGATTTTAAAACTGCTTTTATTTACTGAGTTAGAAACAAAGATAAATTTATTTATTGAGTTATATAATTGTCAGAACTATTGATTAGATTTGGAATTTTCTTGCAATATTTATAAATTTTTAATATGAACTGCTTTACACATTTTACGTATTTTTTCTCTGTTTAAGTATCGAAAGAGAGAGTATTGTAATCTTCAAAAAATTTAATTTCGATATTTCGTTGAATTCATTTTAAATCTCCCTCGAAGAAAGAAAAACTATTCTTATGCTACTGGAAAATTTGTAGAAAATCTTAATAATATTTTGGATAATATTATCACATATTAAGTAACAAAAGTTGTAGTAGAAAATCTCATGCACATTGTCAGGGTGCTTAAGAAATACAAAAATATTATTTGTAGAGCACTTTTAATATAAATATAGTAATGTTGGTTGTGCAGCTTTAGATGTAATATTTAGTATCTTTAGATGTAATATTAGCTTTAGATATAATATT
>JAPMOR010017487.1:811513-842599 GCA_026543865.1 Argiope aurantia
TAATATTTAGTATCTTTAGATGTAATATTAGCTTTAGATATAATATTTAATATCTTTAGATTTATTATTAGCTACAGATGTTATATTTAGATTATCATTTGATGTAATATTACCTTTAGATGTAAATATGTAACGTAGCATAGTTTTGTTTCCTTTCAGTAAATTCTGCTCTATCCATAATGCTCATGAACACTGAAATCAAAACTAATCTCTAAAATCCTTTTAAATAAATAATGATCCTCTAACAGAATGAAAATTCAGCAAACGGTTTTATCATACTTTTTGTAGATATACATGGCTAGTCTTGTTCTGGGTATAAAAAGCTGGTACAAAATAACCACTGAAGATAATAATAAAAACTTTTTAACTTTGCATATCCTTGTTCATAAAATTTTTTTATATAATTGAACAAGAAGTATAGCTAATTAATAAATGCAAGAGTGAATGATATTTTCATTTTTAATGAAATGGAGTTGAGATAGAAAATGTATTCTGTAATTGCATGAAATGAATTTCGACATTTCAAGAGAAGTCTATTTATTATATACTAGCCGCCTTTGGCGACCAGCAGGTTCGCCAGTATTACCGCTCGATAGAATTTTCAATTAAATATTTTAAGTAACTGGTCTCTTAAAGGATTCTCCAACAAAACATTTTAAATCTTCAAATTTTGATAGTTATACCAAACTTATACTGTTTAGATCGTTTCATTCAATTTACTATATATATTTTGCTAATTTGTTGTCTTTTCCGGCAAAACTTCAACTGTAATTTAAAATGTAAATGATGAAATTGCAATTAATATTAAGATATTTTTTAATAACACCAAGCGTTTTATTTTATTTATCATCTTTATTGTTATTTATTAATTATTATTATTATTGAATGTGAGTATTGCAAACAGAATCGCTCGGTATTTAAGTCTTATGTTAACTACAAAATATTTTTCATAATTTATGTAATATCTCAAACAATAATTCAACAAAAATTTCTGAGATTCAGCATAAAATTCAGTTTTTAGTTTTGCTTTCAAAAGAATTGAAATGAAATCAATAATAATATTTTGTTCCGGCCTATAAATATATTTCAAAAATTATAAAGTCTAAATTTAATGCAGTAATGTATCATATTCTGAGAAATATTCTGGACACACCAAATTTTAAATAAATGAATGAATGTTTCTATTTTCCACTATCAACTAAGATTTATTTATGAAGTTTTGAATGTTAAAAATTTAGAAAAACTAAACATTTTCATAATCTTAGGCCAATTAATCTTGAGAAACCTGCGCGCTGATTGTCGTATTTTCTTTGAAGCAATCGATGGAGAATCTAAAATTATCCTTTTTTTATTGAATAGTGATATTCAAATTTTCATAAATCAGTCAGTTTAAGTGATTGGAAATTAACTCTTAAAAGTCAGTGATTTAGTTGATCGGAAATTAACTCTTAAAAGTCAGTGATTTAGTTGATTGGAAATTAACTCTTAAAAGTCAGTGATTTAGTTGATTGGAAATTAACTCTTAAAAGTCAGTGATTTTGTTGATTGGAAATTAACTCTTAAAAGACAGTGATTTAGATGATTGGAAATGAACTCTTAAAAGTCAGTGATTTAGTTGATTGGAAATTAACTCTATGACCACCATAAAATCTGTGCTTTCTCTTGTGGTGTATGCATTCTGCTTAATATCTGCTCGAATAAAACATCACATACAAAAGTACTACATAGAACAAACACATCAAAAGTAAACATAACATTTCAATAGTTGCCAAAAACAAAAGAGAGAAAAATGCAATAAATAAGCAGACGATATTTAGAAAAGTACTGATATTTAGAATCGAAAATGATATTATCTGAAATTAACCACACGCGCAGACGATGTTTACAAAAGTAAAAATATTCAAACTAGAAAAGGAAAATATATGAGTTATTCCATCAATAAATGCCGTAAGTTTGTTTATATCTTCATTATTTTATGACTCATTAAGCATCAAAATGGGTCCGGGACTAAATAAACACTCTGTTTAGAGAGTGTAAAAGATCATAAAATAATTTTTATTAAATTTATTTTTTAGAAAAAATAATATTTCATATTTATTTCATTTCCTACAAACTCGTGTCGAAAATTATATTTTTGCAGATTTCATTTCCAAAAAGATTTAATTTATTTTTAATTGGAGCTTTAATCAATGTGATGGCAACACTTTGAAAAAAGCTTATTTTTTCCCATGAATGCGAAACGTGCTTAGTTTTAATTTTTATTTTTTACGAAAAAATTATTGAAAAACATAGTTAAAATATTTATTTAAAAATTCATTAAAAATAGAAATTTAATTTTAAGATTAAAACATTAGTATCATTTAAAAGATAAATGTTTGATCTTTAACTTCATGTAAAAATCTTTTTTGTGAGGTAATATTTTCGGAAGTTATAGCAGTAACATGTCACAATTTCGCTTAATTTTTAAATAAATAAAATTCTATTTAAAACTTCGAAAAAATAACCCCCCAGGTGCACATTGCCGGCCTCCAAGGTATACACGTGCTAAATTTGGTAGCTGCAGGTTGAATGGTCTGGACTGTAGAGCGCCAACACAAACACACACACACACACACACACATTGAGCTTTATTATAAGTACTAGTCGCCTTTGGTGACCAGCCGGTTCGCCAGTATTACCGCTCGCTACAATTGTCAATTAAGTATTTTAAGTAACTGATCTATTAAAGGATTCTCAAACAAAACATTTTTAATTTTCAAATTTTGATAGTCATAACAAACTTATACTGTTTAGATCGTTTCGTTCAATTTACTATATATATTTTGCTAATTTGTTGTCTTTTCCGGCAAAACTACAACTTTAATTTAAAATGTAAATGATGAAATTGCAATTAATATTAAGATATTTTTTAATAAAACCAAGCGTTTTATTTTATTTATCATCTTTATTGTTATTAATTAATTATTATTATTATTATTGAATGTGAGAATTGCAAACAGAATCGCTCGGTATTTAAGTCTTATGTTAACTACAAAATATTTTTCATAATTTATGTAATATCTCAAACAATAATTCAACGAAAATTTCTGAGATTCAGCATAAAGTACAGTTTTTAGTTTTGCTTTCAAAAGGATTGAAATGAAATCAATAATAATATTTTGTTCCGGCCTATAAATATATTTCAAAAATTATGAAGTCTAAATTTAATGCAGTAAGGTATCATATTCTGAGAAATATTCTGGAAACACCAAATTTTAAATAAATGAATGAATGTTTCTATTTTCCACGATCAACTAAGACTTATTTATGAAGTTTTAAATGTTAAAAATTTAGAAAAACTCAATATTTTCATAATCTTAGGTCAATTAATCTTGAGAAACCTGCGCGCTGATTGGCGTATTTTCTTTGAAGCGATCGATGGAAAATCTAAAATTATCCTTCTTTTATTGAATAGTGATATTCAAATTTTCTAAATCAGTCAATTCAAGTGATTGGAAATAAACTCTTAGAAGTCAGTGATTTAGTTGATTGGAAATTAACTCTATGACCACCATAAAATCTGTGCTTTCTCTTGTGGTGTATGCATTCTCCTTGATATCCGCTCGAATAAAACATGACATACAAAAGTACTACATAGAACAAACACATCAAAAGTAAACATAACATTTCAATAGTTGCCAAAAACATAAAAGAAAAAAATGCAATTAATAAGCAGACGATGTTTAGATTGGAAAAGGAAATTATCTGAAATTAACCACACGCGCAGACGATATTTAAAAAAGTTTAAATATTCAAAACTGAAAAGGAAAATATATGAGTTATTCCATCAATAAACGCCATAAGTTTGTTTATATCTTCATTATTTTATGAGTCATTAAACATCAAAATGGGTCCGGGACTAAATACACACCCTGTATAGAGAGTGTAAAAGATCATAAAATAATTTTTCTTGAATTTATTTTTTAGAAAAAGTAATATTTCATATTTTTTCATTTCCTATAAACACGTGCCGAAAATTATATTTTTGCAGATTTCATTTCCAAAAAGATTTAATTTATTTTTAATTGGAGCTTTAATCAATGTGATGGCAAGACTTTGAAAAAAGCTAATTTTTTTCCATGAATGCGAAACGTGCTGAATTTTAATTTTAATTTTTTACGAAAAAAATTATTGAAAAACATAGTTAAAATATTTATTTAAAATTTCATTAAAAATAGAAATTTAATTTTAAGATTAAAACATTAGTATCATTTAAAAGATAAATGTTTGATCTTTAACTTCATGTAAAAATCTTTTTTATGCGGTAATATTTTCGGAAGTTATAGCAGAAACACGTCAAAATTTCGCTTAATTTTTAAATAAATAAAAGTCTAATTAAAAATTCGAAAAAATAATCCCCAGGTGCACATTCCCGGCCTCCAAGGTATACACGTGCCAAATTTGGTAGCTGTAGGTTGAATGGTCTGACCTGTAGAGCGCCAACACACACACATACACACACATTGAGCTTTATTATAAGTATAGATAGATTAACAGATGCTTTTTTACAAGGATAATATATTTCTTAAAATAATGAATTTCCTTTTTAATGAAATGGTGTTCAGATAGAAAATGTATTCTGTGACTGCATGAAATGAATTTCGTTATTTGAATGAAAGTCTATTTATTATATATTAACAAAAGCTTTTTTACAAGGATAATATATTTGTTAAAATAATGAATTTGGAAAGCATAATCTATTTTCATATTTAATATTGTCTTATCTTGAGTGTTTCTTAATAAATGCTGTCATTAGGTGTACTTTAATTCCATTCACTTTTTTAGAATTTATATTAAGAGTTGAACATAATTTTGAAGGATTATTTTCCAACTTTAAATCGGGGGAAAAAAGATATGTTAGAAAAGGGATGTAAAATTTTATTCACTGGATTTTAGTTCTGAATCCTTAGAATAAAATAGGAATAAGGATAATAAAAATGATTTCTCATTTATTAGCAAAACTTTTGAGCACAGGGATAATAGTGATTCTTTTTTTATGGCATATTTGTTGAGATTTGATTCGAATTCAGAGATTTTCCTCTTTGGGTTTGCTTCATTCTAAAAGTTAGAGTTCTTTTAAAAATACAATTTTTATTCATATGGAGATTTATAAATACTTTCTATCAGAGAAATTAAGAAAAATTCAGTCAATTCCCGGGAATTGCTATCTAAGAAAGAATTTATATAATATATTCCGAAATTACTGTCTACATTTATCATTCTATTCTGTTTCTTAATTCGGTTCATGTTCTGAAAGTTTTAAATTAAAAAAGAAAACAAATAAGTCCATAAAAATTTATTCTTAAGACTTTGGAGTTTAATAAGAGCCTTGGGCCAATAAAATTTGATTCCCAAGAATTCGAAGTTTTATAAGACGCTTGTAGCTTCAGCAGAAGTCTCATATTTCGTAAGAGACAGGCGGACCATAGATAAAGTGATCCCAAGTTGGCTTGTGGCCAGATGCACTTGATTTGTGAAGAAAAAGTCTTAACATTGGTGAGAAACTCTCAAGAACATTTTTTATGGGCCTTTTAACATTTCTCCATCTTGTTCTTCCTTGTATCTCGGTAGAGAAGATTCGAGACTTTTTAGATTTCAATGCGTTTGGATTCAGTGATTCTTTATTTTTTGTCAGAAGATTCTGACTAATAAAGAGAAGCAACTTTTTCTTGAGTGGCATTTCTAGGTTATATTGAGTGGAAAATGTTTCGTTAGAGAATCGAGAAATTTCTGTGGTTCTGGTATACTGTGTATACTTTGTGTCGCAAATTATATTCATTTAAATAAAACTAAATTTAATATCTTTCATTCCTTGTATATAAAGCATAGTAATTATTAAAAATTTTAACCCAAATATTTCGATGAATTTCTAAGTTTTTGACCTCCTTCAGGTTAAAAAAACTTCATTCTTGATTTTTATCTGTCTGTTTGAACTTCCATGTACACAGAAACACAACAAGCTATATATATAAAATTTAGTATGTAACTTTACACGAGAATTGTAGATTTCTGTTAAATTTTGGACAGGATCCTATGAACAGAAATTTGTTTTCCATCTGTGTGTATGTGAATAGGAGTTCGAGAATCGCAACAAGCTAGATAAATGAAGCTTAACTTTCGATTGTTTTCTTCATACCTGTCGATTTGTATCAAATGTTTGAATGTATCCGTCTACTAGAGTTGACTATCCATCAGATTGTATATTCTTTTATACGAAAAGAGATTACTCAAGAGAGCAAGGCAATAAGGTTAATTTTCTTATATTATCTTTACACCAAAATTGTAGATTCTTATCTAATTTTTGACTAATCCCTTAAAAGTAAACCTCCTATCCGTATGTATGTGAATCCAATAATTCAAACCCGTAACAAAATAGCTAAATGAAATCGAGAATGTAGTCTTAAAATCCGCATAACTGTTTTGTATCAAATATTATTTGCATTTAGTTGAGAGAAAGAAGCCCAAAATGGGTGCTCTATTTTCGTCTCTGTTCTTTGTAAGTATAACCATAGTAGTTAAGATGGTGAGAAAGTTTTGAAAACATTCCTACTAATTTTATATATTACCCTCTGGCGATTGTAGGAATTTTCCTTTTTTCTGAATTGTGTTGTAACTTTACAGATTAAATTTAAATTGGCACAATAATCGCAGTCATTTATTGTACGTCATGATGTAAATGTTTGACTCGTCATCGGATTTACGTGGAACCAAGTGCGTTGGATTGTAATGACAGTTCTGATCGCGTCCTGAACTCCTGCCCACAATGTTGAAGATTATCCAAAAGTCATCGCAGTCTTCGCAATTTTTATTATAGATAATTGTCAAGGCCTTTAAATAATAAAATATTTTAATAAAAGGATGGTTCCATTCAGATAGGTCACATCCAATTACTATAAAATAAATCATGAAAAGGAGAGTATTACCAAATAAAAGTTTAAAGTGGTATTTAATATAAATTAAGTAGAATTTAATGGTGATCGCAAGGATTCCTTGAAAAAAAAAATAGAAATATTTCAGAACTAGTTCAGATATTGCTATGCAGCAACTTTGCATACTTACAGTATTTGTATTGCTTTTTTAATATATTTATTAATAAAAATGAATACATATGGAAATAAAAAAAATAAACATCTTTCTCATGATCTTCTTCATACATTTTTCTTTAAGTTCATTGAACAACAGTAGATTGCTGATCGATCCAAATTTTAATCAAAAGCATGCTAAATTTATCGCAATCACCCAATTACAGCCAGTAAGTCATTCTCTTTTTCACACCAACGTTATCGGATATCAAATGCTCATTCATCACTATTAACATTTGTAAATGACTAATACCTAAGCGCCACTGTCCGAAAGTGATCCAATGCCAATATTGCAGAGTATCTTGCGACACCGATTGACAAGCTATAGATAAATCCGCTCTCCATTATTCCATACAAATTATCGGGCGAAGTTATAACGTTGCATATAAATTGGCATTAGTGTCGTTTCAGTAATCTTTAACTTATTTGCACATGTTTGTTGTAAACAAGGATAAAATACTCCAAGACTTTATGTAGAATAAAGCTACCAAGATAAGGACGTTAAAGTAGTTTCATTAAAAATATTTGTCACTGGGTTAGACCAAACGACAAAAAAGAGCCATTATTTCCTTTGTCCATAATAAATAAGCTAGAAATTCAGTTAAAAAATAATAAAAGTTCCTTTCTAAAATATTCTTTGCCAAAGTTTTAAAGTCTTCAATGACAACATTTTAAGGCAGCTATTTTCCTAAAAACGGGTTTTAGTTTGATAATGGCTTGAAAAGTCTTTACCATATATTACTATCTAGCAATTGCACTGTGTTTCAAAATACACAAAATTGCATAAGACCATTTCACAGAATTTGAGCGGAAGACGTCTGTAATGGGATTTACTTTAAAGAACAAAATTACCTTTCAAACATCAGCTTTATGCAAAAATCCTCATTTTAGTTTCGTATTTCAAGGAATTTGCCATTAACGAAATAAATTGCATTACTGGAAAGTACAGTAATTGCAAGGAAGAAATTTTAGATTTGTTTACACAATATAATTTAAATTACACGTTGGTCATTTGATTCCGTATGCACGTTAGAATTAGGTTGGATTGATGCGACACCATAATTTATTTCTTGTTTGAGAGTATATTAGTCTTAGTTATTGTCATAAAAATTCAGTTCTCGCTTTAATATATACTTCGAATTAATTTTTTCGTGAAAAATATTTTTTGAACGCGATTTTAACAGCGTGTTATAAAGTGTAGCATAAAATGTAGATGTTTGAATGAGAATAAAATCTCAAATCGGATTTCTAGAAATATTTTATGGAAATAAAATAGAAAATATTGATAATATATAGGAATTTTAATGAATGAAAAATTAAAATAAAATATTTTTAAAACACATTCTAATCAGTACACTAAAAGAAGAATATAATTTTTTTATCAAATGTATGGATGCAAAATGAAAATCGTAAAAGCATCAGGTACTCACAGAAATAATCTATGCAACCTGGATTGCATTGGTAATATACTAGAATTTTCAATAGATGCTTAAGAATATTATTCCTAGGAAATTTATAGTGGCTTACTTATTTTATTCAAATTCTCATTATTTTTTGATAAAAAAATTATATTTTGCTTTTTATTACGCTAATTAAAACTTTTTCCTACATTTTATTTTAATTATTTCGTATTTCTTGGCTTTAAATTAATTCCATCACTCATTATTATAAAGTCTTAAAATATAATTTAAAAAAAATTTATCACCAAATGTAGCCACTTGTAGGGAATTCAGATTTAATTAAAATTAATTGATGAACTGATAATTAATTTCTAGAAATAAAAAAATAGCATATCGAGAGCTCATATGTGCACAAATTTCTTAAAAAAATGTTTTAGCGAATGCTTAATTTTTCAACTAAAGTTAAAAAAATGTTAACTAAAGTTAAAAAAATGTAATCACCTTATTTGAGTAAGAATTTATAAATTTTTAATTTAATTATGTATCGACGCTGAGCATAAGCGGATGTAGCACTCTATACAATCTATAAAAGCTAAATTCATGGAAAATATGTCATATAATTTGAAAATATATCCTCTTTCAAAATATGTATACTGCTTTCGCATAAGGGACTACCTACATATTTATATTTACATTATTCTCAAGTTTTCCAATAGCAATCACCAAAAAATTATCATATTTAAAAATGATTTCGAATAATAAAAGATCCCCAGATATAAAATTTTAGACAAATTAGTTCAAAATAACCAGAGATATAAAAAAAAGAGTCTCTTTCAGAATATGTAAAAGTAGCAAATAAGTCACTCTATTAATTCTTTCCTTCATTAACGTTTCCATTTCGGTTGTTAATATGAACTTCTTTAAAGAAAGATTATTGTAGTTTTATTAATGTCTACTGTTGAAAGAAATGAAACACGTCTAAATAAGAATTCGATAAATGCTTGCTTTTCATTGCATATTTAATTACAAATAGATAATAATTAAATAATAGTACTAAACATATCGTTTAAGATAATAAAAATTAGGGATAAGCTGTTTAGTTATTTTTATTAAAAAAGCAAACTTAAATTAAAAGGTTTTTGAAGCAGTTGAGAAATAAAAGACAGGCGCTTGTTCCCTTAAACATTTTTTTTTATAATTGAAGCATAAATAGCATAATGCATGTTCAAGTTCTCACAAAACAATAATTTAATTACTTTTAATATTTTTCTATACTTCACCTCTTATTACCAGAAAGAGTATTAAAAAAGAGCCATTAATTCCATCAGAATATTCTGAAGATCATATTTAAAAAAAAAAAAAAAGGTATTTTGTAAAAGTCCAGTGGCAGTGCGTCGTCCATAAAGAATTTCTTTTGTATTTTATTCAATAATATTTTATCCATTCATGTTTTTAACACTATGTAAATACATAACTATCATATAATTTTAATTCTGTGCTTTTTTCATTAATAAAAGATCTCACAAATCATTTCTATGACTATAATCGGTTCCCAATGGCCTCAAGCAAAATTTCGCATGAAATGTAAGAATAATAGAATTTACTACATGCATCAATTTCTCTTCCATCTTTGCATTTATTTCAAATAGAGAAAAATGAATCTTAATGTAAAGCAACGTTGAAAGTTGTATTTTGATTTTTGCTTATTTTAATGATTATTTTCATTCCAAGTAATTATTTTGTACAGCTGTGATGAGCCCCCTGAAAGCGAAAATCGTATTGATCTGAAATCTTTTGGTTTTTGCTTGAAAATGGTTTCATAAAAGGGATAAAATTTGGAACAATGAGATTTTAGGTTTTGCACCTTAGATTGGCATTAAAATGTTCGTGTGTTTCTATTAAAAGAGTTATGAATTTCAAAAGTGATACAAAAATATAAAACATACTTCCATATTTTTAAAATGAATAACTTTCGTCTTCTTCCATTAATTATTTTATTGTAAAATTGGAATTTATTGTGAAAGACATATTATATTTGAAATTTATTGAAAAATCGGAAAGTCCTATTTAATATTAAGTACTGAAAATTTCAATTTCTTATTACAGATCAACCATTTAGTCGGAATCACAAAGCGTTGTAAGCATTCGAGCTGTTATAATGTGAAGAATTTAAATATGCATTTGAATAGGTGTCACTTGTTAAAAAAAGTAGTTTGTGTAAATATAAATATGAAAACATGAAAAACGTTTCCATATTTTTATATAATAAAGCTGGGTATTTACAATTTTATTACGCGATAAATAGTTTCGGAACAAGGATAATGGCGTTGATACTTTTTTGACTTTGTACCTTGAAGAACGGAGATTACATCGTAAAACTATACAGTCCCCTTAGACGTGTTGATAGATCCCGTGACAGCTGGTTACTCTCTTGTGTTTATGATTGATAAAATTCTTGTTTATTTTTTTTATTTCTGTGCGAAAAGTTGAAAATGTTCTTGCGAAAAATGTTCGATTTATCAGAAAAAAATCTAGTTCGAAAAGAGTTATTCCAGAACTGGAGACATGAGGAACAAGAAATTATGTTGAAACATTAGAAGAAATAATGTTTAACGATCAAAATTTAGTTTAGAATTAAATAAAAACAGCAAAGTGGAAAGTACGAGTAAAGTGTAAACACTTTTGATCCATGCTTTTTACGTAGTTAAATATAGGAATTTAAAGAAAAATAAGAATATTGTCGTTTTTGAAAAGAAATCTGAATGGAACAAAATATTGTCAATTTAATATTTAGAAAAAAAATTTATCATAAACACATTGTTGGTAGATTATCATAAGTAGTGAAATAATTACAAAGAGCACCAATTTTAGGTTACCATTAACGATAATATTATCACCAAGCACTCTGAGGGCAAATTTCCATTAATGATGAAATGATTACTTGCATTGATGGTATATTATAAACTAGTGATGAAATGACTACTTGCATTGATAACAGATTACTGTTACTCATAAAATTATCAATAATGGTATTGCCTTTCGAATGAGAATAAAAGGAAATTACATTAATCAATTGATTGATAATTAAAATATTAAAATAGTAACATTTGTCAAGAATACACAACAGTACAAAATTTCATCACTGTAGCACACCATAAGGTTAATAAAAATTGATTACAGAATTCCATCTTTAAAAATGTGAATCAGGTTAAACCATAAAAAAAAATTACATGAATAAAAATCTACCAGAAGTTATTTACATTTTGTGCTGTATAAGAAATTGTCTTAATTTGATGAGGAATCGTCTGTTAAAACAAATAATTAAAATTTATCTAGCAGCTGTGTTGGATTAAATTACTTTTTATTTATCTGTAGTCAGTTTTAATTCTGGTAACAATCTTTAAAACAGATATTTTTAATTAAAACCATAGGTGGAATTGATAAGCGAGAAATGTTCTGGATAGGCAAAAATAAAAATGTCAAGTAAATGAAAGTATATAACATACTCTAGATATCTAAAAAATAAAAAAATATGAAATTGAGAAAAAATCTTAAAAAAATAAATAAATTCATGCCTAGATAAAACTGAATTATAGAGATTAAAAACAATTTCAGCAATTAAAGCAATTCAGAAACCGATTCTTTCAAAAAGTAATCTCTCTAATTCGTTTTATTCGGAATAAAAAATGATAATCATAGTTAAGGATTTAATGATTTCTTAACAAGTAATCCTATTATGAATAAAAAAATAAAATAAAGAGAATAGGGGTTCATGATTTTACTTTAAATTTCAGATAAAAAATAACAACTAGGAAATAGAATCTTAAAACAGCGATGAAACCAAATAACATGTTACCGCAGTTACCTAATTAACGAAACTGGACACATTATTTATTTTTTAACTAAAAGTTATTGTGGGCTATGCTGCACCATCTCAACATTTTTTTTCACATGCAAAGTAAAAAAATGAATTCGAAAACGAATTAGGCAAGGATCATTAAATTTGTAACATGTGATAATAAATCTGACTGATTTCTACTCAGATATATATGAAAGAAAAAACGAAAAGTAATAATAAATTGCGGAATATTAAAGGCATGGAACCTCACCGATTCTTTTAATCCTCTGTACACGAGACATATATAGGTATATATTAACAACTTATATTTTCGAATTCCACAATTATTTTACTATAAACAAATTTAATTTTTATGGTATAATAAGATTAGAGGCTAAATAGATGAATGATATACACGTGAAGCAACATTTTCTACATCCTCGTATAAGAAGTATGGACAAAGTATTGTATTCGTCGAAAAACTGCATTAAAGGTTTTAACGAATCTCCACGTTTCAGGTTTCCGTGAATTCGAAAAACACATTTTTAGTATTCGTCTGTCTGTGAACATGATGATTCAAAAATTCTTTGAACTAAACGAATGAAATTTGGTATATGGGCTCAACGTCAAATTTGTAAATTTCTATCAAATTTTGAACGAAACCCATTCAAAAGAAATGCTTCAATCTGTCTGCTCAAATGCAAATGACCTCGATAACTTCAAAATTTAAGAATCTATACAAGTTAAATTCGGATGCTGTTTAGAATCCAAAATGTAAATTATTTTTAAATTTTCCGATTCTGATAGGCAAGTTAATAAGTGGAATGATATTTGGCTTTTACAGAATAAACATAATTACTTAACTCAAACATTATCAACATTATGCCCACACTTTCGAGGAATTATATTCTAAATGTAATCTGTGATATACTGGAGGAAATGAAATTACATTTACTTTACATTTTGAAGCAGCTACAGAAGTGCTTTGGGAAGACCATTGTAATTCTGAGCCTCAGTCAGATGACTGGGATGACACATGGTTTCTTCCAAGCTTCGACTCACGAGTAGGTGGAAGAACATTTGGCTAAGAAGGGCTCCAGACTCTCTTAAACGGAAGTTCTTTGATGAAACCGGATTAAGCCGAAACCCTTAATATCAAGCCATCATGGCTCAGATAAACTGGAATAAACAGTACGAGTAAATCTTTCACATTCCAATACTGTCTGATTTTCTAAAGAAAACTGACAAGGCAATTAGTTATACATTTTCCGATTGTATCGAAACTTGGAGGTTGCTGTCATAATTATAAAAGCTTGTAGAAGAATATCTTGACTGGAATAATCACTAAGAAAAGGAGAAGAAAAAAAGCAAATTAAGTGCTTAATATATCATAAAAATGAATAAACAATAAAGTAAAGTAAAAATGTAGAAGTATTTGTTGATATAAAACATTTAATTTCGACATTTTTAAAACTAAAGCAGAATCGCAGTTTTTTTTCTCAGGATCTAATTTAGCACCCTCGAGTTAGTGATATTCACCTAATTTGATTTCTAGAGCGTTTTAGCTGTAGACAAATGTGATACAAAATATATGTTTACCTAATTTAATTATTAAATAATAAAAGCTTTATTGAAATTCTCCAGAAAAATCACATTTCATATCTGTCGCATTTGTTGTAAAAACACTACAAAAACGAAATTAGAAATACAAAATCCCTAAAAGATAAACTTTATCTGAGCACAACACAGCAGAAATAATCTCATAAACAGGATATTCTAATTATCTAGCATTAAAGCACCCAAATGAAGTTGCACAATCAAGACATAGTTGAATTAAATTGAATGCTTTATTGAGGTACGAAAAGGGATTATTGCTTTCCAGGAACCTATGCGAGAATAAATTTTGAATGCAGTTGTAATGAGGTTTCCACGGAATTAGAATATCGCATCTTTATTTAATTGATTAAATTAGTAGGAAACTAACTTTGGACTTCGGAAGTGCTGCTAGTAAAATGTCAAATTTTATTCTCGGATGCATATATTTGTCTGAGCAAACCATTAGTTAATCTGCTCGCAAGCAATACGTGTATTCTTAGAAATTTAATTCAAATAATGGAATTCTATAGAAACGAAACTAAAAGACATCATATCTCATTTTAATATCTTTATATGGAATCTTTAGCGTATGCATATGTATATCGTGACAAATCCTAAATATTGCTTTTCTGTCCAGCAAGTTTCATAGTAAGGTGATTTCATAAATATTTTTAATGACTGCTGAGTGGATGTCAAATGTTAGTGTCAGGTTGCCTGATGCCATTTATTGTCCTGGCAATAAGCTTGGAGACCATTTGGTGACATGTCAATGAATTTAGTGATTTTGAGACATAAGTAAATGCTCTCGAAAGAATAGAAATTAAGACAATGTCAAGCTCTGGAATACGCAGATTCCTCTAGAAGCTTCTGTCTCAGAAACTAAAAAAACTTGAAACCTAAAGCAAGTCAGTTTTACTGTTACACTGCTCATAAGCACTAGTTTTACTGTTCCACTGTCCCTAAAAGCTTGAAAATAGTTCTACGCATTCTAGTGCTTAAAACCTTGATTTTCTTAGAACGTAGTTCTAGGGAGCAACGTACTTGGCCAAAACCACTACAATGTTGTGTTGTTTAAGTGTAAGGCTCAAACACAAGTATTAAAACGTATCCCTTTCTTTTGGAGAGAGTTAAAAGAAATGGAAGAAGTTTTAGAAATACGAATAGAAGACTATCGTTAGTCATACTTTGGCGAATATTAAAACTTCCAAACCATTTGACCTTGAAGAACTAACTAAGTACTAATGAATGAATGCATTTCATAAAGCCTAATTTGGATGGTCAGTCTAAGAATATTGGCGAGAATTCTGAAAGGAGGCATTTGTGAATTAAAGGAAATTGAGGAAATTAAATTAGTGAAAAAATAAGTTAATATAGTTCTGGTTTGCTTAAAAGAAGAAGCAAGGAAATAATCAAAGCGTCGATTAATTGGTCCATTTAATAATATTTACTCATAATAGCTAAATTGAAAACATTCGTGATTCTGAATTGTTTCCATCGTTGAACTGGTTTCACACTGTTTGAATTGATATAGCAGCAGGAAATGTATTTCGGCATAATCAAATATTGAAACAAGAATTGCTTTTAATTTTCAGTAAAGCTTGTTTGGAGATTTAAGAACTAAAGCGAGGCCAAGAGAGCCAGTTTGCATTGTTAAAACTTATACTGCACATTAAAATAAAGATGTTTGACACCCAGCTGTATGCATCCTGCCAAAACCCAGCATTCTAGATTCGGAAACATGGCGAAAGGATCACGGTTCTTCAGTAACGGATTCGAATTTACCATCATGGCGCTTCAGTCTTTGAGATTTGTAATGGTAAAGTTATGTCTTAATACGAGACACTTTTTGACTTAAGGCCAATAACGAATATGCTTGATAGCAAACGAAATTATGCTTCAATTTACTGAAACTAGGTTACTATATCATTTGAACAACTGTATAACAAAGAACGAGCTTATTCTCAGAGCTAAGTTCTTCAAACTTCTACACCACATTGTCGAAGTTTGATTCAGAACTAGATTTAACATGAATCACATCCGCATAAACGTTGAAGTTTTTAGGCAAAATCGAGACATCAAGCCTGGAGTGATAAGAATCCCAACACCAACAGGCCAAAATAGCCCTGACTTTATAATGGCCCTCCGTTCTGTTGTGTTGTGTAAAAACAGTTGCACGTATTCATTTAAATTTTATGGTAAGATAAAAAAAAAGTGGTACAAAAAATAGTCGATTTTCAGATTCGAATCAGAGGAACAACACTGACAGAAAACCGTCGTTTTATGCTGTCGCATGTCACAATTGCCATTAATCGTGGTGGTACAAATCTTACTTGATCCATCATAACTAGAAAAGTGCATTAGTCAAGTTCTAATGATAATGGAAAAATTTGGTATTTTCTTTTGGTCAAACAATCTTGGAGTACCTGAGTTAAGAGTCTGATTTAACACCAGTATATGGTTTAGTTTGTTTTCCTGCAGAATTTCAGGAGTTTCGATTTGTATTTTATAATGAGTCACAATTGTATTTTGATTGGAGGAAAGCTTCAAGTAACGAGTCCGATAAGAGCAAGGAATTTATTGCTAAAACACTTCTTGGTATGTTTTTAAATAATTATAGTTGAGAGTGTAAACAACAGGTCTTCCTTCACTTCATATTCCTCAACCATGTCATAATTTAATCCACTTATCCGCTAGTCACTGCTATCAATCTTTTGGTGAGATGTTACTTATTGTCACAAAAACATATAATAACGAAGTAGAGGATATAGTGTCTTGAATATGTATCCAAATGGACGAATTTATGTACAAAGATAAACAAGGCTCAAACTGAATTCTGTGAGTTACAGCCGAATATAATTAAATATGAGACAAAGGAGAAAAAATTCTCCAGTTTTATTGCGAGTATCGGCGACTCTTCAAAGTGGAAGTATTTCTTTTAAATCCTTTTTGTCTTTAGACAGGCAGAATAACTTTATCGATTTTCCTGTTTTCATAAAATTTTCTTTCTTCTCCTTCGATTGAAACCTTCTAATATGATTAAATCCTTTGAAACAAACCTCTTTTGTCCCTGAAACTTAATTATGTTTTGTTGAGTTTGCTCTGAAACACTCAAGTTTTAAGTTTTCCTTTTACTCGATAGTAACCCTAAGAATTTGAAGTCATTAGAGAAGCGACGAAAATTAATGATTTTAATAACTTTGGACTACAATGAAACTGTTTCGTGTTTGACGAACTTTGTTGAAAAGTATTTATATACGGTTCTTTTCTTTCGAGGGGGCGAAAATTCTATAAGAAAATACATAAAGGCAAGTAGTTTCAAAATTAGATACAATAACGGATATGTAAGAATATAAATTTTATACATATTTTTTCTTAATATTATACTTGCATGTATTCTTTCTCACGAATTATTTGAAGATCATAAGGATCCTTTATGGACTTTAAATGAAAATTAAATTATGAGAAAACAAAAATAACTTACTGTAATTGCACGAAATGATCTTCTATATTGTTTCTACATAACTGTAGGGTATTCTATAACATCAAGGGTATTGATCATCCTCTTAAAAATATTGTACAATATCTGTGTGTAAAATAGGTAGGGTCCCCTATGTCCCAGCCTCATTCTCTTATTTTGTCTCCTTCAACACATGATATTTTGTAGCTAACTTCCAAATAAAATGAATTCGCTATTGCAAACCATAAAATTATACCTCTTTTTTGCTTAATTGCCTTGGTTACACTAAATCTCTAGAACAGTAACATGGGACAATATCTAATGGCCATCACTGACATTGAGTATAAGCTATGGCACGAGACTTTCTTGTAGGGAGGCACGTCCAGCCTTTGAAAAATGTCGGCAACACAGTTTAATAATTTTTATTATACGCCTCATGAGAAGCGGAAAACGCTTAAATTTTAACATCTTCTCATTAACTCACTCGGGCTATCCATTCCACTCTAGACAGACCATTTCACGGATTCTTTAAATCAAAACTGATTATTAAATATTGATAATTTTGAAAATCATGATACATGCATTTTTAGAATTAAAAGAAGTTAAAAAATGCCGGTAGTGAATTACCATTCAAAGATTTTACGTTTATGCATTTATGCAACGCTGCATTTACCATTGAGGCAGTGACTGCGCAGAGACGTTTAAATATACGAAGCATATAAAAAGGCCCAAATTTTTAAAACTCGGATTGTCTGCAAAGTGCATTTCACAAATTACACCTGCTGAAGTTCTACTCATAGCCTACAAAGACTATGGTAATAAATTTAATAGGTGAAGGAACACATATTCACTGTCTTCTCTTGTTAAAAGAAAAAAAAAATTGATTTTTAACATTTAGTTGATGTTCTTAACTTGCGCGTACCTGAAAACTCATATTACTTATATTTATCCGAAATTACAAAGTGTATTATTATATAATTTGAATTAATTCACCAAATATAATGTTTTTTCTACGTTTCTTGATTCTACCAAATCCAATGTTTTTTCTACGTTTCTTGATTATACCAAATCTAACGTGAAACGTTTGATTGGACTAATCACATAATTGTTTGGGCAGTTTTCTGTTCATGTATCAGTTTAATGTTTTATTACGCATATGAACTAAAATATAGAAATTTACACGCATTATTACTTGAAAGAAGTAGGATAGAAAATTCATTTATCTGATATGATCTAAACGTTTCAGTTCAATTAAAATTAAAGTTTGTCTGTAAATAAAAGGTGAAATTGAACAGGATACAAGGGAAAACAAAACAAGTAATTAAAGGATTTTGGTTACTATCTATTTTATTACTTCTGTTTTTGTATTATTTCTTATAAAACAACAGTGTAATAAAATCTTCGAAATCATTGCAGAATTCCATTTTAGGGCATTATTTTATGAAAAATATTTATTATAATTGCAAATTAGGAAATTTTACATAAAAAAATGGAATAATATTTTTCATGTGTTTTACTACATCACAGCAAAACCATGTCCC
The DNA here is from genome assembly GCA_026543865.1 of Argiope aurantia. NCBI lineage: Eukaryota > Metazoa > Arthropoda > Arachnida > Araneae > Araneidae > Argiope > Argiope aurantia. Next base: position 830,467 of record JAPMOR010017487.1, read on the forward strand.
ACTGATTTTCTTTACCTCAGAATAAAAAAAATTAAAAGAAAAAACGAATATTTTAATTATTATTCATTGTTTCATCTCAATCACACCAAGCTCTATTTATGGAGCACCTTTATGCCAGATATTCATTATAAGCACTAATAAAACTTTTTTGCACTAAAAAAAATTTGGATGACATCTAACACATATCTACTACACCACAGCTGAAGCTTTTATAATGATAATTCAGAATTCCCCCAAATACCTTTCTGATTCTTCTAAGTGCGATACTACAAGATGCCATCCAAATTCTAACACAATTCACTTCTTTTGCACCTGTCGCCCTTTGTTAGATTAATAACGGCAGATTTCGACATAATTGCATTTCCTCCAAGTAAATATCTCTTCTAGTGAAGCATAAACGCGGGACAGAAAAAGGTCCTTCATAATCGCTAAGTAAACTGGGCTCTTTTGATTGGCGTAACAAATACTCGGGGAATAAGTTTTCCCGAATGGCTGAGCGGTTATTGACTCTTATTTTCATAATCTGCTCCAGCGCCGTTGCCAGACAGTCATGAACAGCTGACACCTCGGATGTCAGTCTTCATCATCTTCTTCTCGCGACACATTAGTCTGCATTTGATTACAATGGAAAAAGGGTCGGGTTTTATTGAGAAAGTTGCCATGATTGGAGTATTTTGTATATTCAGGTATTAACTCAAAAATAATGCTTTGAGTACGATGTTATTTGATTATTATGGCCTTTGAAGGCCGCGTTTTTAAAAGTACGACAAAGATTTTCGAAAACAATTAATTGCTTCTTAATGAGTTTTGTCATTAAAGTATCTGAAAAACAGAAATATATCTTTTTTATTTGCTGTAGTAATGATGTCGATTCTTCATACTTTTATTTATTTATTTATTGCAAGAATTTTCAAAATTTAGTTAATTACTTTGTTTCATCATAAAGTTAAAAATTTTTTGGAAAAAATCATGAGATTTGAAATGAAAAATTTTAACTTAGAGTGAAAGATCGTAAGCCTTATATGATTAGCATATGACATTTTGCACTGTACAAATGTAAAGATAATCATATTCATAATGTGAACATAGTTTATTATTCTTGAGTTGTTTTGTATATTTTTGATTTTATCGTTATATTTCTTTCATTTCTTCTGGGGTGTTTAAATTATAGTAATAATCAGAAATAAAGGTTAATTAAGAAATTTTGATCGACTTTAAAAATAAGTTATTCAAAAAAATCGAAGATGAAATGATACTTTTTGTATGAAAAAAACTGGAAACGAAATCGACTTTTTTTTCCGCCGAAACTAGATTTTCACCATGGAATAATTGTTAGTTTAAAGTAACAATTATTCCATGATATATTCCTGGATATTTGTTTACAAGTTGTTTAAGATTGCGAAAAATGTGAGTAACTTAGGATTGAACACTATACGGAACAACGGCTAACGAATATTCAGTATGTCTTTCTGTAATCCGATGTATATCTAACAGCTGTAGAATGACTTTTTATCAGTATCAAATGTAGGTTTTGAAGGTATGACAGGATATCTAGATTATATATGCTCCTTAAGATTGTGAAAAACTGCGGTTCCTCATCTCGGAGCTTAACTTGTAAATAGAAAATGATTCTTAGAATATCTGAGAGCTGAACTTGTGAATAGAAAACGGCATGTAGAATATTATTAACGGCATGAAAACTATTATTCTGACCAATATTTTATCCCAAGTGACGTATATCTCTGATAGTCTCAGAACTATGCACTAGCTTATATTGAAAACTGTGTTGTCAACAAATTCTGGTTTTACTTCCTTGCTGGAAAATCACATTTTTAAAAATCTTCATTCGTTGGTGAATTTTGATTTTTAAAATTTGCTACTTTCAATTCACTCCGTGTAAAAATTAATTATAATTAAAAGGAAATACGTCTTAATAAATCATATTAATAGTAAGAAGGATAAAAGCAATATAAAATTCGAAGTGAACTCTGATAGAACCTCTAAACCTAACCTCTTACCTAACCTAACCTAAACAGAAACCTCTCAAACATTCACACAAAGTATTGTTTTGAAATTCAGAATTCTCCACACTGTCTCAAAGATTCATTTCAGTTTGGCACAAGGAAAAAAAATTACTTCCAAATCTCGCCATATGCTATTTGAAATCTCTAGTGTGATTTTGCACACCACGTTTCAAAACGGTAAGAAAATTTTCTTTCCCTTCCACATCTGTCACCTTCTCTCAAAGTCATAACGGCAGATCTCCACATAATTGTATTTCCTCCGTGGAAATGTATTTTCTAGTGAGACAAGCAAACAAGGGGCGGAATAATCGCTAAGTAACTCCAGATCATTTGACTAGGGCAACAAATAGCTGGGTAGAAAGTTTTCTTGAATGGATGGGCTGCTATTGACTTTTATTTTCATAATTTGCTCCAGAGGCGTCGTTAGTTACTTTTTGTTTCGGTTCGATAAACAGCTGACTACTGGGATACCAGTCTTCATCATCTTCTCGCGACAGAGAAGCTTCTGTTTGGGTAAAATGGAAAGGGCATCTCCAAGAGCGTGGATGTTTGTTAGGAAAAATACCTTGATTGATTCTTTGATGTATTCTATACTTATTCAAGAATATCGATTTGTTATTGATACAATTAGCTATTAATTTAATTGATAGTCAATGTAGATATTTTGAAAGAATTGTTTAATCAATATTTGTATACATGAAAAGCTTTTGATGCTTCTCATTTAGTTCAATACAGGGTGCTTTTAAACTGATGCTACACACAGAAATATATATAAGTAGTTTTATCTTTCAACTGTTTTAACTGATGAAGAAATAGGAAAAGAGTTTCGTGTTTAAAATATAGTTTTAGAAGTCGTCGATAAGGGAGAATATAGCACTACTTGAATTAAACGCACAAACAAAAACTTCAGAATATGTTGACTAATTTTGCAATTCTGTAACTTTATCAAAGGATCAAATAATTTTAATGCAGAATTGATTGCCAAACTATTTAGATTATCGGTACAGCAGTTATCGCACCATTTTACTGCAAAAGAAAGACTATCCATCACTCTTCGTATGGCGATCTCGCTCCTCGAGTATAATCCCATATGGATTCCTTTTATTAAGACCTCTGTACTCGACTGTACTTGTGCGATAAGAGGCCTAACCGTTGTTTTAAAGTGAAAGCATATCCAATGTTGCCATTATTTAATTTCGCAAATCCCATTAACAATATTTAAAAATTACTGAGGGAATGTTCGGATGCTCCATTTAACTAGTTATTCTGCCTTATCTTACTGGACACAATGCTGTTCGCGAGAGTGGTTGTGATATTTATATAAATAAATATATACCCTATTATATCCTAATAATGGGAAGGGAATTTGCAATGTTGCACTGAAATTTTCACCTATTCTTTTCCTTTACCTATTTATTGTTACCTTTTTTTTTATGTAGTTACGAATTTGAATTGTAGTATTGCGTTTTTTTGCCATCATTGCACCAATTCTCCCCATTGTCGATTTCTGAAATTAATTTTTCTTACGAAATGTTTTTGACTATATCAGCATTAGTATCCCTAACGTATTTCCTGACAACGTGGTTGACAGATCTATTTACAAATGACTATGTATAGTATCAATTTGAAACAAGACATCTTGAATTTAAGGAGTCAATGAAGTGAAGTCTGGAAATAGAAAAAGCAGTAACTATCAAAGCGTACGTTTTAAAGGACAAAAGTTAAAAAGTTGCAGACCAATTTTGGCACTTTGATATCAACATGGCATCTAGTAAAGTACAGAAGAAACATTATTTTTAGCCATTAAAATGCTGAACATTTCCAGTTTACATGTTAAAAATTTAAATTTTCGATAATGTACAAAGATATCATTTCATGAATGATAATTACTTCGTTTCAGGTTTATTTAATAACCCAGAAATAAATACAGAAATTTTTAAGATTTGAGGAAATCAAGGTATTAAAAACTAATTATTATTATAAGAAATGCTTTATGCAAATATGTCGATTTGTGTGTCTTTCTTCGTCAAAAAATTTTAGTATCGCATCGTGACCAATATTTCTGGACTATTTTCAGTGTTAAAACATTTTTTTAAACATTACTAACCATAATTTTTATTCTAGTCTATTCTTGAATATGTATAAATTTTTCTTGCTTAAAATGCTATATGGCAGCAGTATATCAAACAGCAATGAGGAAACGGAATCGAGTTAAAAAAATTTTAATATATGCACTTCAAATAACATGCAACAAATGTGTCTTATGTATGAACATCGTCGCTTTTCATTTATAAATCCCGAATTTTTTTTGGAATGAATCACATCTCTCTCAAGCTTTAAATAAAAAAGTTCCAAATATCCTTCAGTCTAATTGCATCAGATGTTATTTGAACTCTGTAACGCTATGTCACAAGATGCGATCCAATTTCTAACACAACATGCTTTTTCTTCTATTTCTGTTACCCTCTGTCAGGGTCATAACCATAGAATTCGGCATAATTGCATTCTTTTGAAAGACATTTCTTTTTTTTTTTTTAATGAGGGATAAACGAGGGATAAAAAAAGAGGTTTTCATAATCCCAGCAAAAGTCTTCGTCTTTTGATTGGAGTAACAGTACTAGGCGAGAGATTTTTCTGAAATGGCTGGGTTGCCATTGATCCTTACTTCCTTATCGGTTCCTGGAGTTTTTTTAGGAGTTTTATGACTGCATGTAACAATTGATACCTGAGATGTCAGTCTCCATAATCTTTTTCTTTTGAAACCCCATCCAATGTTTGGCTACTATATGAAAGTGTTTGATTTTTACTAGGAAAGACGTCATAATTAATATGTTAGTACATTCCACTGCTGGTACAACGAAATTGCATCCTGTATGGGGTAAAATGGGAAGGCGTTCAAATTTCATTAAGAAATATTCTGTGATTGGTCTTTTTTGTATGCATGGTGCAAGCACAAAGGGATACCTTATACATTTCAACACAAAGCGAAGACATTCAAGTTACTTTAGGAAATATATCACGACTGGCGTTTTAATATATTCTTGTGCCAACACTATGGTATTCTTTATGTAGTTGATCGGAATAGGAAAGTGTTTGGGTTTTATCAGGAAAGTGGCTATGTTTTATGTTTTTGTATATTCTAATGCTGGTACAATAGAATTGCATCTAGTATGTCATTACAGTGTGAAAATGTTCCGGTTTTATACGAAAAATACCTTTATTAGTGTTTTTGTATAATCTGGTGCCTGTAAAAAAGATTTGCCTTCGTTTAAGGTTATTAGTTAACTCAAAATATTTTATCCAAAATTTGTTTCTTTTGTTCCAAGATTGTTTTCCAGATTTGAATACTGGCAGTTTTAAAATAAAGTTTTTAAAGTAATATTAATTTTGTCAAGTGACTCTTGTTAAATTTAAAGCTTTTTGTGAACAGAAATTTTAAGGAATAAAACTAGTTATTTTCTGTCTCCTCGTTAATATGGATTTTTAAAACGTATTAAATATAGATGTAATGTCAATATGATTTTTATATTAAAATAGTGTTATGAAGTATTTGATCTGTGGTATTTCACCATTTAATGTGAAATGAATTAGCAATATATAACATTTAAAATACCTCATATAATGTAATTTGTGAAGAAATCTCTCAAATGATCTTCAGTCAAAGCATTTTAATTAAAACCTTTTAAAAACTAAGAGCGTGTACATGAAAGTAGATAATTTAACTGACATTGCTTAGAGTGAAAATATTCAATTATTATTGATATTCGATGGAATACCATCACATTAGTTAATAAACACATTAAAAAGATATATAGCATTTTTAATGTAAATAAATTCATAAATAAACATTTTCATACAAACGGAATGGTAACACTAAAGCCAAATTAATCTATTTTATACATGGGAAGAAGTGTTTAATTAATAAATAATTAACAATTTAATCAAATGTCACGATACCTTCTTTATGTTTAATAGAGTATAACAAGAAATCTGAAGAAAATCTATCAAGTGATTTAGATTTCCATTTACATATATAAGGTTCAAAACATTCATTCGTGGAATAATATCAAAGCCTTTTATTAGAAAGTTCTCTTTAGAAGTCAATTTAAATCAAGAAGCTTTTATATCATCCGTCCAAAGAGTCTCCAAATGTTATTTGAACTCTTTTATGTGATGTTGACAGATGCAATCCAAATTTTAATGCAATTAGTCTCTCCTTCTGCCCCAGTCATTCGTTGTAGATATCGACATCGTTGCGTTTGAACAAATATCTTGTGCAGTGAGGCAAAAAGGAAGGATCGTATAAAAGGCTTTCATAATCGCCGAGTCTGTTGATTGGATTTACTAATATCCGGGTCACCAGTTTTCCCGAAAGGCTGGATGGCTATTGACTCTTATTTTCATAATCTGCTTCTGCGTCGTTGCTAGATACTTTTTTTCGCATCGATAAATGACTGACACCTTGGAAACCAATTTTCATCTTTTTGCGCCTCAGTAGCTTATGTTTGGCTATAATAATAGAAAATATCTTAGAGTTTCGTTAGGAATGATATATTGATTGGCGATTTTAAGTATTCCAGCATTGATGCTAAGATATATGATGCATTTTGACTATGCTAACTAATTAAGTACCATATAGATTTTGTAAGGATTAAGGAACAATATTTTTGAAAAATATAAATGTCACTTAAGGTACCGTTTCGACAGCATTCGGAAATATTCTTTTGAAAAATATATTATATTTTTTTCTTTAATGTTATTTTTTAACTGTACATTTTACAAAACTATAAAAATATTGTAAAATTAAACTTTACATTTTTTTAATGAGAAATTTAACCAAAAATAACTAAAAAGTTATCCTTACGCTGACAGCCATAGACAAAATTATAGTTTAAATATACATAAATCAATGAAGGAATATATTTTCATGACAGCTATGTGTGTTCTGCTCTAAAATATTTCTTGTAATTTAAAATAATTTTGAGATATAGATGAACAAAGCGGAAATTTTTCATAAAAAAGTTTTTGTTTTCATTTACATTTAAGTAATTAACTATTTTACTTACATTCAATATTGACCTTAATGTTTAGAGGAAGGCATAAAATAAGGTTCAGAAAACAATATCAGAAGATTTCATATCAATACTTTAACAGCTTTTATGAAATCATTATTATGGTCAACTGTTTTCTTCAAAAATATCGTTTCTCAGAAAACGCATTTATAGTTTTAATATAACACAAAATAATGCTGGTGACTCGGTAATAAAAAAGTTGTAACTTCGTTTGTATTTCACAGAAAGTAAAAAAGTTAGACAGTTTTAGAAAGTTTATAAAACAGACCACAAAATTAAATGACAAAAGAAGTTTTTAAGTTTTTTTGAAAATTTCATCAAAACCGATGATTTTAAATCAGTCGGATAAAAAATTCTGCAGCTAAAAATTCTTGAATGTCTTAAATATGAATTTTTGGTATCAGTAACAATAAAATTTCGTAAATTATATCATGGATTTCCTGAACAGATGATTGAAGAAATACAATTTTTGATGATATTGTGGTATTTATAGCGTCTTAGAAGTTTGAAAGTTTGAATTTTTTTGCGACATTTTGAAATTTGTTTTTCAAAGCTTAATTGAAATAGCCGTGTTATTTTAGACATATAAATAATTTTTCTCACGAAAGCTAGGAAGTTGCATTATGTTTTTATTTCTTTATAATTCATATTTAGCAAAGATAGCATATTTCTTTGATAACAGAATTAATATTCAATTTAAATAAGTAGTTATTTTTTATCGAGTTAAAATGGATTCTAATGTTATTCTCGGTGTGAGGGTTAACTATTTTCCCATATAAATTTTCTTCCATGTAGTCAGAAAAATGAACTTAGAATAGTAGCAGAACAACCAAGGTGGAAAAAATAATTAGCATCGGTTCTTTGATTTCTTTGTATGTTGTAGGGGGCTATAATCTCTTTGGTTTAGAATGTCTAGGGAGGACAATGAGTCATGGATAACCAAGACAGTTATTCAAAAGGGGATTGCATCAGCTTCTGTTGGTCAAAGTAACTCAAAGTACCTAAATAACCCCCTTAGATAGGATACCTTAACTATTTTATACAGCAATTAGATAAGAGTTTTTTTGGGCTTTAAGATGAAGCTGGGCCACATTTTTCTTTCACTTCGAGGGAAGCTAGGAACTTTTTGGTACCAATTTGTGAGCAAAGCTAAACGCATAGTCTATCAGATTTTAATTTTGATGGTTAGAGGCACAGATATACACAAATTTTCTTCCTAATTCATGCGCCTCCGCCTTACTATACGTAATCCAATTAGGCCATCGATTGGCTAAACTTAAACTAGAATTCCTATAAAGTTTTTCAAAATTAGCATTACAAATTTGCTTTATGCAAAATCGCTTTAAAGCGATCTTATTGACAATTTTAACGCTATTCGCTTCGTTTATTGTCTGATACAAAAAAAAAGCAAATAAGTATTTAGCAGTTAGAGAACAATGAATTCCAGACGTCGTTTAAACAAGATGTAGAAACAGAAGATACCAATCAAATGGATGGAAACTACAGAATGTTTCTAGCTCTTCGTTCCACACAATACATCATTCCTGCTTTATCGACCGTACTTTGAAAGAACTTTGGTGGACTTTAAAAAGAAAATGAGTGGGTGTCAAAATGACAAAGAATGGAAACTAAAACGAATCGTCAGCGGAAATTAATGCCAGTGCAGGAGGAAAGTGAATCTTCCGTTTAGTGACATGTAGCTTGAGCTGATGAATTCCGGACAAAACTTTTTGTGCATGGACAAAGTTCCCAATTTCTAGTTTTCCATTCAAGGTCTTAAGTTAATCAATTCTCATCGTCGATAAAGTGTTTTTTAAAAAGAAAGTTTTCTCTATTTTAATGTGCTTGTAAAATTCAATGTAAGTAATATCTAACAGTTTTTTTGTGCTTGTAAAACTTAATTTAAGTAATGTCCGAGATTGAAAGACTAATAAAATGCAGCTTTACATAGCAATTCTGTTGGTCTTTTGACATTCAAGCAGCATTCAGCGATATTCGACAAATGATTTGTCTTATTTATTTTCGGTTTAGGTGATATTTAAGGGTTATTTTATGATTGATTTCATTTTATGTAATCACACTCCGAATATTCTTAATAGGTAAATATGTCTGATAAGGTATTGATTGAAATACGTTTTACCAAAAGTACTGGGTATCTATGCCTGGATTGCGAATTCACATTTTAAAAATGCGCCGTAGACTTTTAGCTTATTTTTTAAGTTGTAATGAGCTGAGTAATTAAGGACCATTCTCAGTGACAACTAAGAGCAAATGTTAAACGAAATGGCCAACTGGATTAAAAAAATGTGCTTTATGAGATTATATGAGGTACCATACTAAAAGTGGAATCAAAAGTTCCCATTGTGCCTCGAGAACTATATAAGCTGATTTAATCTGAAACGAATAAAGACTTATTTCAATGGCTTGAAATAAAATGAAACTTTAGATTGATGCTGATACAACGACTGCAACATGCTGAATATTTCTTCATCAAAGCTATCTATATTGAAATTATTCGTTTCCTGGGAATACAAGTTCGATACTGTAAATGTTTTCTTTTCTTTTGAGGTTTTTTTTTTTCACAGACAGCCTGAACCAGGGATTCTCAAACTTTTTGAAATTTTATGCGATATTAATAAAAATAAAACCTACGTACCATTATCAGTGAACATTTAGTGTTTAGATTCTAAGATCAGTGTGGATCACCGAGCTCAAAGTCTACGTTTGCGAGCATGCATTCAGCAATTGAAATGCGAAAAAAGGCAAGACAAAGGGTACTGGAGTAAAGCTACGATTCGTCAAAGTTAAATTCTTGACAAAATCTATTATTCGTTTAGTCTATTACTCGTTTCAATATTAACCCCAAAATAGTATATTGATGGTGTGATTGTCTCCAAAACCACCAGTTTTAGAAAGAGTTATATAAAAAACCAGTTATATAAAAAACAAACCTTCATATGTACCTTAGTAATAAAGAGTACATTGAAATGTTAAAATAGATTCATTTAATTAAATATGCCTTTGTGTAAAAACTGTACCAATAAAAATAATGTAACATATCATTAATGATACATATGTCCTAGCTTGGGGAAGCGCATCTTTAACTGGATGGATTAAACTCTGACCTAGAGCAAAATTGGCAAAAGTTTGACAAGAACATACTAAGCTTGCTTCTTATACGATTTCAAACACTGTTCGACAGTTATCAGTATATTTCTAAAAATAGGATGATTTTATATTATAACAAATAATAATATAAATTCTTTGTTTTAATAAAAAGCAAAAAGTCTTTAAATATTTATAATTTTTTGAATTACCTGAAAATATTTATTTATCCGTGATTAGTGACCGCTTGTTTTTAATTTCAGGTAAGATTTCAAGTTGTCATTGGGTTCTTTAATTTACGGTTGATGAAATTCAGTTCAATTTACTTTTGATGAAATTAATTTTAATTTACAATTAATGAAATGTATTTTAAGCAGTTGTTGTCATGAATACGTCAATTATATACTACTCAAAATACTGAGAAAAACAAAAACAGAACAAGATTATTTTACTTTGAAGGGACTTGTGACTGAATAGTAATTACTTCTAGCATAAAATACCTTTCATTTGAGATAAAGGGCCATTTCTGTCTCAGTTGTTAAAATATAAATGGGGAAACAGCTTTAATATCGCCAAATTTTGCTAGGTCTATAAAGTTAGAAAAATCGCAATTTCTTAAAAAATGTCCTTCAAAATATTTTGTAAATGGATTAAAAATAGTTTTATTTCTATGTTCAGTTTTACTTTAAAGTAAAAGTTGTGTGATAATCCTACTTTATTGACACCTGCTTTAAATGGACTATTTAAGACTATTTCCCCATTGGATAATATTTACTTTTGGTTTCTTTTTTCCTTGACCAGTTACCTGTAAAACATCGCCCATCAAAGTATTCCTTTGTTGAACATTTACTACGGTTCAATTAATTTAATGCCCTTTGTTCGTGTTAAGTCACATGTGCTTAATGGATATTGTCCTCTTTCCGTTATATTTCGCTAGAGCTTGCATATAAAGCGTAATATATATAAGTGTAGAAGTATTGTGTCTAGTTACTTCCTATGTGACTTTTGAAACATAGTAACAGTTTAAATACAGATGAATAGTTATTAAATTAAAGGTTAAAATTGATTGTGATAGAGAAAATAAACTATCAAAAGTCATTAAAAATGTGTCCTCTTTTTCTTAAGTTTGGACTTTTATACTTAGCAGAATTAACCAGTAACTGTTGCAATTCATTTCTGTGCACCCGTTTGTCATAGATCAATTAAAGGACAAAATAAATTGAAAAAAAAATAATTATTTGAAATATATTTTTTAAGCTATTTCCATTTTTTTAAAAATTTATCGTCAAGACACTTGTAAATAATAATTATTTTACTATGTCCCTAAAAATGTCATGTAACATTAGAGGGATTTAAATTACAACTTCATTAAGAATTCGAGAAATAATTCTACTTCCTTGCCGCAGATTAATTTTTTATGATGAAACAATTTAAAAATGGTATTTAGAAAAAATAATTTAGCAACAATAAAAAAAATACAATGACGTTAAAACAATTTTAAAGAAAACATTACATATTTCATATTAAAAGTACGTAGTTAAATATTAATTCATTAAATTTCTTTACAAATTCTTCAACGATCGTTAATGTTCGCTTATATTATCTTTATATTTTTTATGCACCTTATAATTTAAAATTTTGCATTTTCAAAGAATAAAAAAAAAACCTTTTTTCTATTGTTTTCTTTAGAAATTTATTTCTTACGGTCTATCATGATTGAATTAATTCCCTTCAGAGCTTGTAAGAATAAAAAAAAGAGTATTTATCATAAAGAGAATTGTTTTGAGGATGTTTTTCAGACTGAAGAACGATTTCATAAGTATATTTTCTTTTTTTTCTTTTATTGCTCCTTATATCAAAGAAGGCACATAATTGCACATTTTAAATATATATATATATATATATATATATATATATATATATATATATATA
>JAPMOR010017487.1:842609-878105 GCA_026543865.1 Argiope aurantia
ATATATATATATATATATATATATATATATATATATATATATATATATATATATAATGTTTCTGAATATAGAAAGGGATACTCATTAAGAAAAGGGAAATCGAGAATAAAGATTTATAGTTTTTTATTTAATGCATTTTTAGATATTTTTCTAGAACCTCATTTTGAAATCTGTGTACTTTCATATCCACCTGACCAGCGTAGAAGCATATATCATCTATCGTCCATTTGTAAGTAGTCTGATGTCGCTCTACAAAATCACGTTCTTTTTACTTCGGTAAAATGCATAGAGAATTTCAAACAAAAAAGGGAACAGCACCCATTTGATATTAACAAGCAATTGATTCCTTTATATATAGCACAACTAGAACTCATGGCACGATGGAAATTATGCGACATAATATCCAGACAGATTTTAAGTCAGATTATGCCACACGACATTATAAAGAAATTTATCAATAACCAACCGCAATACGATACTAATTTTTATTCTATGCCCCAAGAAAATATCTTTAACCGATTCCTTTGAAGGGGGGGAAACAGTATTGAATTTAAGTGTACATGTTGAATTCAAACGATTTTAATCTTATATTGTAGATAATTGCTTTTCTGTCAGTCCCATACTATTGCGATAACTACACCCGTTTCCTCTACTCTAGTCATGCTGTTTTTTTTATTCTCGAAGGAATAAGAATAGTTAAGGCAAACTAGTATGCAGATGTAGTGCCAAAGTCCCCCTCCCCTTCTCCGAAAAAAAAAAGACAAGACACATATCTTGGAAAAGGGAATTAAGAGAATAGTGCAACACTAGCATACACAGTAACACTTAGCACAGAAAACTAAAGAAATCTTATCAGGATGGGGAAAAAATCTGACAGTTTTCTCTATCCAATTTAGTTCCATGTCATTTTTTTTCCTTTTTTGTAGAGTAAAAACCGAATTGTTGGGGAACACGTTTTTCAAGCCTTGAAGTAACTGTTCATGCTTTTATTCGGAGGGGTTTGATAAAGAAGAGTGGTACAGGAGATTTAAAAACTACTGCTTTTTTTTAAAAAAAAAAAAGAGAGAGAGGTATAGTAACAGAGAGAGCTTATTTGGAAAAAAATGTAAAAGAATAGAGCTTTTATCCTTTAAAGAAGAATTGATGTCTCATATTTTTTTAGTTAGTAGTTAACTTTTTCATTGGTTATTTTTTTAAAAAAAGTTTAGCTTAACAAATTACTTGATACATAAATCTGATAATTTCACGATGAAGAGATCGCGATGCATCATTAACATGATGATAAAGATCTCCTCTTTTTTAATTCTTATATTATTAATTATTTTATTAATGAAATGTCATAACTATCAATGTTGTTGATGATGATAATTATTACTTTTGTTGAATATCTTATAATAATTAATTCAATTTGCTCGAATCAAATGAGCTTCGAGTATGAGATGCATGTTAATATTTACGACATATTTTCCATATAGATTATGAACCAGATGAAAATATAACGTGTTTTTTAAACGGATTTCCTGAGAAATTAATAATTTATCCTCCTTTTATAAAATATTATGTCTCTTGAGCTTCATTGGGCTTTATCTTATGATTTTCCATCATTAGCAAGCAAACGACTCATCCCATATATGGGGATTTATCAGGACAAACAAATGAAACTAGATTAAAAAGGAAAGACATTGCGAAGAGAATGATATACTAAACATTTAGTGATACTATAATTGTAACAGTCTTTACTTAAAAATTCAGTTATTATAAGATCTGTACCAGTCCTTAAAGAAAGGCCAGATTCGTTATTTCAGTGAATCTCTTTGGTGACCAGATGGTTCAATCATCATATTGATTGTATTCATCATGGTTCAATAATCGATTTAATTTAATTACTTTGCCCAACTTTAAATTTTGCAATTTATTTTTTGGTAATATGAAATCATCAATTATTGTAAGGACCATAAAATAAATAGAAAAAAAAAGCAGTGTGCCGAAAATGTATAAGTACTTGAACTAAATTTTCCAAGATTAAGCAAAATGAAAATACCCAGAATGTTATTTGTCTATTGAAATTACTGATTTGGATCTTTAAATTCAGCTGCTAAAAAGTTATTCCGTTGCTTAGTTGTAGAGTAATCCGGTATGACTCATTGAAAACTTGCAATTAAATAAAAATCAATTTTTATTTTGATCACAAACAAATTTAATTTCATTTATAATCATTACAAATATTTTAATTAATTATAGAATACACACTTAATCTAATTATGACAATTCTTATAAATAATTTTCAAAATCTCCAGAGAGTATTACTTTGCTATAAGTAACAAGAATTTAAGATCCTAGCTCAAAAATAAATGTATCAAAATAATAAGGGATATTTATTTAAAAAATTAACTAGTTCTAAATATTTAAAAAAAAAGCCGGTTTTGGGAAAAATTGGACAATGAAAATGGACTATATTTAAAAGGAACAAAAGAAGGTTTTGTATCGCAGGGATCAAAATCAGTTTTTGTATCCTTTTTTAAAACAAATATTCATGCAATTCACATATTTGATGAAACAATGAAATTTTACGAACTTTCATCACAATAATATAAAGTTTCGTTTTATTGTTTCTCTGTTAATTCTGTTTAAAGGAAACAGAATCTTTCAAGTGAAATATTATACTTAAGCAAAAATTTTTAGAGTATGAAAATACATTCTAATACAATGAATTAATTAAAGCATTCAATTTGAAATGAATAGATCAGTTTTTAATAAACAATGTATGGCATTATAATCTTTGAATGGGAATGTTTTATTAGAAATTATATTAATTTCGGAGCACTATTGAGCATATATTTTAAAGAAATGTTAATAAAAAATGTATGCATATTGTTGAGTTAAATTTAGGCTCAACAATATGCATAGATTTTTTAAAAAATTTGCAGGGAAATATTTTAAAAGTATGGTTTTCAATTTGAAACAAAAAAATTAGGTTTCGAACAAAAGTAGCACCATTATTTGGTATTTACATTATTCTAAATCAAAACTAAAATTTTCATTTGAATATCGTATTTCAAAATCATGATTAAATTTTTGAAATTATTTATATTTTTAAAATTGGATAATTTGAAGCTGACAGGATCAGAATAAATATTCAATTTACCTAAATATTCTTATAAAAAATAGCGAGGTTCTCAAAGTGCACTGCAAAAGATAAATCAACAGTTTATAATTTGTCATTAAAGTCCTATTTTTAAATATGAGCAATTTTAAAAAAGTGTATTTTGAGTTATTATGATTTAAATTATTAATAAATGAGCAATAGTTATTTTAATAAATAAATTTATAATAGGCATAATTAATCCATTTTTATTTTTTAAATATTTATTTCAATAAGCGTGTATTTAATATTAAGTTAACCTATATTTTAGTAGTTGAGTACAATAACTTTACAATAAAAATTCTAAATAAACAATACAATCGAAATCTGACGCTTTAAAGTTAAAAAAAAAGAAAAGTGTTAATTTTTAATTTTTTTTAAATGAATACTTTGTAGAGTTGTAAAGTCCTTAAGTGACCTTAACAGATTATTTCCTTAGAGGCATCTAAGGGGGCAAGTTATGGTCATAATTAACGATTAAAGAATTTCAAAAATAAAAATAAATGTTTGCAATTTTTTTAATTTTGATTTTGAATTAATAAAAAAAAATCGAATTAAAAGTGGCATTATCTCTATGCACAAGGCAATTATGTATGTGGCTTAGAAATCGCTCTTATTACTTATTGTTGAACGTCAACAGTCAAATATAAGGAAGTTGCTATACGAATGTGTCAGATTGCTTCGTAGTATATTTCTACAGCTATATTTAACTCTCTAAAGCCTCTTTAATTAAGGAAGCTGCAATATTTTATTAGAAATGCTCTGGAAAGGGTTCTATCACCAAAAACTTCATTTAGACAAAAGAAAGAAGACGTAAAAGGAAAAAAAAGGGGGGGCATCAAACAAAAAGTTTAATCGACCACAAAAATAGGCTTAATCATCTCCAGATGGATAATCGCAATGTCCTACCTATGGAAATTAATGCCAATATGTTTCAAAGCTATTATCTCATGAAAATAATTTTCGCATTATGTTAAAATTTAAAAAAAATCCATTTTAAATAATATCAGTATCATTTCTGTATAATTTTTCTTTATTTTTAATAAATTTTCTAAATATAATTCACAATCTGTAATAATATTTTTAATTCTATGCTAAAATTAATACTCGTCTATCAAAATATTCACTCGCGTTCTTTCGCCAATGTTAAAATTAAGATTAAAAAAAATTGCTTTCTTTGTACATTAACTCCGCATTTCACTTCCGCTTTTATGAACTTTTTAATTTACATCTACAGTGATTTGTAGCAGGTTTCTGCGATTAAATTCCTGAGTTTCAATTGCATCGGATAACGAGGTGAGATTTAAAAAGAAAAACGTATTCCATTTTAATGGTTTAATAGTCTAAGAAGTCCATAATAACAGCGAACAATCTGGTCGCCAAAGGCGGCTAGTATTAACAAGAAATTCTATATACCGATGAAACGAGTCAAACAAAAATGTTCGAATTAGAATTAAAAATATTCATATTAGTTAATTTTGTCTATTATTTCTTTGAAATCATTAACTACCAATTTTAATTTTCTCATTGGATAGAGAAAAAAGGGTTATAAAATCTCTTAGGGTTATAAAAAAGTTATATTATTTGCAATTTCAAATTTTAAAAGAAGAAACAAAGCAAAAGGCATTCGTAACAATTCAAAATAGTATTTCGTATTTGCTTTCTATCGACTAAAAGTTTCTGTCAAGACGAGGCATATTTTTAATAAACCCCATGAGTGTTGTGGGATTACTTCCATTGATTAAGTTAAGTGCATGCAATCTTTTAAACAATATATTAATGTATCAAAATATATATTAAGCTTCTAAAAAATCATAATATTTGCAATTTCAAATCTTAAAAGGAGAAACAGAACAAAAAGAAGAATCCGTAACAAATCTAAATAGTGTTTAATCTTTGCTTTTAATCGTCTAAATGTTTCTGTCAAGATGGGTTGCATATTTGGTAAATCCCGTGAGTGCTGCTGTGATTACGCCCATTGATTTAGTTAAATGCATGCAATCTGACTTTTAATATTATTGTATTAAAAGTGAGATTTCATTTCTTGACGAAAGTCAAATGAATTCAGTTGATTTTTAAGGCATATCTTCATTTTTTTTATTATTATTACTAAAATCTCATAGATCTTCTCATTTTCAAATTTTCAACATGTTTAGGTCAGTTTCTTTATAAATAAGTAAAAATTCAAACGCTGTTTTTTATACACAAAATTAAATAAGAATTAATTATACATTTTAGGAAATTATGCATATTCTAAATAAATTTACGAGGGATTTCTAACGGCAAAACAGCAAAAATAAATAAATAAAAACCTATCAAAATGTTTAATTTATGCTCTGAGTAAATAATCACATAAATATTTTTAATTGTCAGATTTTAATCAATATTCCATTAATTCTTTAAAAAATGAATAAAAATTGAAGTTTTATTTGATTTATTTTTAGAAATTAATTGAATTAATGTTTTTATTAATATATATCGCGAAATCAGTGTACGAATGATTTGCAATTTTAAATTGGTAATAAAATGAAAATTATTCAAAAAAAATCTATTTTTATGTTTATTCTATTTTTTGGAAGTGTAATAAATGTTCTATACCTTCACACAAACAAATAATTCAATTTTATATGGATATGTTTCTTAGGATTCCAATATTCTAAAATTCAACATAAGAAAAGCTTCCGAAATCAGAATATTCCAGAAATACATACACAGCAATATTTGTGTTATCATACACAAATATATAAACCGAATTCCGCATTCACAAGCGAGTATAGAGAAATATGTTTATTCCAAACATGTATTCAAGATTGCTGTGTTGATAGAAATCCAAAATAAAATCCAGTGAATAGCATGCGTTTGATTTTGGCCATATGCTTTAGTATGATTCTGTCCCTCTGGGAAAGAGACAGCATATTCTAATTCACGCTACTTTATTCATCATAAACAATTTTATGCGAAAATAAAACATATACGTAGATATAAATAACTTGGAAAAAATTGTTTTTGTGCTTTTTCTTTCGCCAAGATGGCCAGCACGATATACTATTTTTGCATTAACCGTATATGCATAATATTATCATTTTTGCCGCCTTCTTTTTATTCTTCGTGATAGCCATTTTTCCTGAAAAAATTGCTTTAAAGTTTTGTTAGCTCTTATAGGAGTTACTTAATAGAATATTTAGCAAACCATCTGATTTGCAGAATCTTTTGAATTCTATAATTTTCATTAAGGATTCATTTCCGAAGGATAATTTGAAGCATGGATATAATATGCCTTTTCTTCGCTACAGCTTCACTATAAAACATGAGAATCAAAGTATAATGTAAGAGATTCCAGACAATTAACATGCATAATCTTCATTACAGATGATGGAACAGGTGCTTTAATAGATAATTTATTCCACAGAATGAGCATTCATAAATTGTCATTTTTCGTTCCCTATCGAATTATCATGACAGATGAGCACCGAAAAATAATTTAAAGTATTCTTTAAATCAGTACGCATTAAGTGGAAATTTTCGTTCATTGTGGAATTATCATCAAATATTTGTATCCAAGAAGAATTTAAAGTACTATATAGAATTAACACGCATAAAGTGAAATTTTATGCTCATTACCGAATTATCATGAGAAATGATTATCAAAAAGTAATAGAAAACATTATATAGAATTAGTAGTTATAATGTGGAATTTTTCCTTCACTGTAGAATTACCATGAGAAATGAGCCTCAAAGAATAATTTTAAGAATTCCATACAATTAACACGCAAATAGCAAAGGGCATCTGTTGCTTATTATAGAATTTTCATGAGAAATGAATATCAAAGAACGATTTTAAGTATTAAAGAATTAATATAAATGAAATGAACTTCTCTTTGCTAAAGTGTTATAAAAATATAATACTGGATGATATGAAATTATACAATCATCTATGAATTGCATGAAATCATATAATTTGTGTGCCAAGTAGAAGTAGCTTTCGTTCTCCAATACTTGCTAATCAAAAGCATACAAAGTTGATATTAATTCAAAAGCATCGATGCATGATAGTAGATAACGGGAAATTTTTACTGATATCTTGATTCTTTCTGGAATAATTTTAGAATGGTATAAAAAAGCGTTGAGAAACCAAAGATAACTGCGTTATCGATAATGTGATCTTCTTGCATTTTTTGTGAATTAAATTCGGATCTAGGAAACAAAAGTACATACAAACAATTATTTCTTCTTCAATATTTCTTATAAATGAATTATATCCTTCAGGATGCACTCCTGTTATGAGAATTAGAAGTTGATGTGCAAGTAAGTAGATACTCCGCTTCCCTGGCATTTCAATAACCTGTCCCTTCGCCATAACAGGACAAGATTTCTTGCCTGACTTATTTGTAATTGAGTCTATTTTGTATGGTTCTCAGAATCTTTGCTATTTTCAAAAGCCGACCTGTCAGCCAACTATTGCTGCATGTCCACAAAATGGAATGGGTTCTTCTTATTAATGAATTAAGGATTAATATTTGTTAATGATGATTAATAAATGAAATGGATAAGCGAAATGAATTATTGAACGAAAACATCCATTAATGATTGTTACTGAATGTTTCCATTCAGCTAAGTGATTTAATGATTATAATATTTTAAATATAATTTTATTTAATTCTCTGTCTGTATCTGTCTATTTACACCAATCTGAATACTGAATATTGTTCAAAGGACATAGGCAGGATATAGTTTTCTTTAGGAAGAATATGAAAGGGAATTGAATGCTTAGCAAAAAATGGAATTGTATTTTTTTCAAGTTACAAAGGCTAATCTAGCCAGAAAGTGGGGTTTGGTTCGGGGGTTAATGATGATTCATTAATGATTGTTAATGGATATTTACGTTCAGTTAAATGCTTTTAATGACTATAACATTTTGTTTATAGTTTTATTTATTTCTCTGTCTGTTACTTACATCTATCTGAAGATGGTATTTAAGTTATACAGAAATATTATTTCAGTAAATTGTTCATGACAGGACATAGTTTCCTTTAACAATAAGATAAAAAGGAACTGAATGTTTAGCAAAATGTGAATTGTAAAATGGGGCTTGAGGCGGAGGGAAGTATCACGAGAAAGTCTTGTTACAAAAACATTCATAACTTAAAGGAAAATTCATAAGCATTATGGATATATTTTCTTAATATTTTACACAAATTCTTTCAAAAGAATTATTAAAAATCATATAATTTAGCTATAATTTAATATGAGATCGATTATGAAAAACACTTTTATACGAAAACTAGAAATCAATGCAAAAGATGCAACTTCTAAGAAATTTATCTAGAGATAGTTTGTTAAGATAACCATCCATCATAATAAATTACCCTTGAAAAAAATGCAATAACCATCATTTCTCTCGATTGTAAGAGGACACAAGAACTGATATTCTAGACAGAATAATAATTCTTGGTATAATAACAAAATTAAAAAAAATCAGATAGTATGTGCATGAGGGCATATAAATCAATATTTGGCTATCAATGTTATATGTGAAATGAGATATTCTCCTCATCAATCATTTAATCCATCTCTTTTATTATGAAATATACCATCTTTCTCAGGTTTATTTTGGATTTCCGTTGATGAATTACATGATTTTTTGTTAATAAAGTTATTATAATATCAACTGGCTAACTATGTCTGGACAAATAACAAACTTTCTGTTAAAATAATGGAAGAATTTGCTTACTAACAATATTTAAAAGAATTACAGAGAATTCGAAAAATTTACTAGATATGTAGTGATATTTAAATTAAGCTTTTGGTAAATGGCGAATTTATTTAATAAAAATATTTAAAAGAATATAAGAAATTTTAATATGTAAAGAAATGTGCAGTGATATTTGTAGTAGTATTTTGATATAAAGGATGAATTGTTTACAAAGCCTGTTTAAAGAATAAAAAAAAAATCAAAATATGATGGAATATATAATAGTAGTATTGTTAGACTGTTGTATAAAATGAAAAATTTTATGATGGGATATACAATAAGACAAAATGTACTGTAGCGGCCAAAAAACGTGCCATTGACATTTTTAATGGACATGAAGATTTTAGACTAAGCAAATAATATTCTTAAAAAGAAGGACATTTTAAATGATTTACAAAAGGAACACAATACTCAATCAAAGCTTTTGTTATTGTGTCATCCATCCTTCTCTTGTAACTGACATATGACGATTTGGGACATAAAATAAGACATAATCTCTGAGTGTATATTTTCACTTGATACCATTGTAATGCATTTTTAATGGGAGAACTACATTTTAAACATGTACAATATGATAAAATGTGTAGAAATGTCTGGATTGAGTTTTTAAACGATAAAATTAGTGCTGAGAATAATTAAAAGCGATTTCTGGGCTCTAATATTTCACTTCTTTTATGCTCTTGTAGGAGAATTTCGTTATCAATTACGGATTTCCTATTGAAGTGAATCTCAAGCATACTTGCAATCCTCCCCGGTTTATATATTTTATATCCCATCTGGATATAAAAGATGATATCTCACAATAGTGCATCTCAGAAATTTAGATGAAAAGTTTCCTTTTATGGGTACAGTAATGATGTTGGATGAGCTACCCTCACTCCTATGACGTGTCGTACGTTGTATTACTGGTGAATGTATGAGTCTATAATGCTATCTCCATAATTCCAGTTTTACCTTTTGTCCCGACTTGGTCCTTCTGATTTTCCCAATCGCTAAGGTAGGACGGGATATCTCATTATGCTTTTCTGATGTGCTAGAATTTTTATTGTTATGCACTTGTATAATTACAAGGGTAATTCCTCACTTTAATATTAAAATAACTTAATTATTACTTAATGGTTTATTTAGTTAAATGTTGATTCCATACAAATAACATGAATTTGAGAAAAACATTTAAATTCAAAATTTCCTAATATTTATAATAATATATGAATTAATACTTATTATATAAGAATTATATATTGAAGACCAAAAAGGATAAAAAATCAAAAATATGTAAACCTACTTTTTTAATGAACCAATGAAATTTTGCCTTTAAAGGGTACCTTTATTGAATTTATTTTTGCCTTTTTCAAAACTTAATTACTTTTTTATTTTCTTTTAAACTCAGTTGTATTAGTTTTTTTTAGATAAAGTTTGACCAGTTATTACAATTAATAAGATTTCAAAAGCAGCTTGGTGATGTTTGTTCTCGAATCTAAAATATGTTCGAGCTTTTATAAGAGTTTTGTTCCTAGACATTCTAATTTCTTTCCCTGACTACGCATTCTGAATCAATGAAGAGATCTAATTTATTTTAATAGAAAATTATTGAAAATTTAATTAAATTTTTAATTAAAATTTGAGATCCTGAAAGTTGAAACTTTCGCATATAAGAGAGAATACAATGAGCTTTCGAAATATATTAAATCAAGAAAAAAGAATTTTTCTATTAAAAATTATTTTATGTTGAACATAGCAAGCGAAAATTTATGTTCATTTATTTAATTGTAATCAATGAAACCTGATTACAATTAAATAAATGAACGGAGGAAGAAGGCTTAGTACCATAGATGAGACTTCAGAAAACATACGTTTTATAATTATGAATTTCGAAATAAATACAAATTTGAATTTTGATCATAGTTTGGATAATAAATCTGAAATCTGAAATAAATTAAAGAAAGCAGAAAATACATAAAATTAAGAGTGCAACAAAAAAAAAATAAGTTTAACTATTAATTTTTTGGAGGATGAAATCTTAAAATATCCTTTTAAAACAGGAATTTTTTCGAAGAAGCAAGAAAATGCTTTCATGTTTGTTAGAATAATGTAGCATATGATTAAACACTTTTAACTTCCTATCAGAATTTTCTTTTCTTCTTTTATACACAATAATAGTTCAATACACATAGAGCTTGGGACGATACAATAAAAGCTAAAAGAGGCAAACTATCTTCTGGGGTTTAGAGAGACGATTAATTTATTATGAGAAAGTAATAAGATCTAAATGGCCTAGGACTACATCATCGGAACCAGCTCGTATGAAAGGAAAAAGAAGAATTTGGTATAGGATCCATTTCATCCATAAGGAAAATGCTAAAAAAAATTTATATATTTCCCCTGGCCTAAACAATTACGAGCAAAGAAATTTGTGACGCCCCCTGAATTTAGTATTTTTATGTACGACCTTTTATTCAGGTAACTCGATATCTTTATGCATAGTCATTTATTCAGGTAACTTAGTACCCTTATGTAGGTCTTTTATTTAGGTAATTGAAGCAAATTTTCTTCTTGCATATTTATAAAAAAATATAAAAATATTTTTCATATCATATTTAAAACATATTTATGTGTCAGTGATATAATATCGTAACGGAACATTTTAACATTTACAGGGATGAAAAAATAAAAGTTCCAGAACTCAGTATTCTTTTTATTGTAGAAAATATTTTGACTAACATTGTGTTTTACGTTTGTCGATATATAACTACGGAACTTTAACCCTCCGACAATGAAGTTAAAATTATGAAAATTTGATCACATATCAGAATTATAATAGTTTATAGTTCATAGAATCATAGCTGTTTACCTGTGTAGTACATATATATTCTTCACCTACGAATGAGTATCTTTTAACTAGCATTATAGAAACTGGTAGACCGGTTTGAGTTTTCACGGAGAATTGATTTCTCAAGTCGGGTTTACTGTTGGAGATTTTCTGATCTTTTTTAAAGCGAAAACCAAATATGGGTCAGTCTCCCCTAGAAATTCAAAAGAGAGACACTTTAAAATCTCTCCTATTTTTCTTACCTAGGTCCTTCAAAATCGACATTGGCCAACAGAAGATGCCATACTTATTCTTTACGTCGATGCTCATACTTAGTATGAGACATTGACTCAATGATCTTGCTAGAAACACTATACCAGGAGGCATTAGAATAAACATCATAATATACATGGTGCCCACACACAGTTCCTGATATGTAGACATATAGTTCCAGTTGGAAAAATGATTTAAATGTTAGGAAGAATTATATTTTATATTGTTTGAGTTAATAAATATATTTTTCAAAAAGTTACGAAATCTTATTTTTACAGTTTAACTGTCCAATCAATCATACGTAGCAAAATATTTTCGACAATGTAATATTTTAAAAACGAAAAACTTTCTTCTGTGAATAAAACTAACAGAATTATGAAAATCTGAAAATCACCATTTCAGACGAATTTTGCGAACAATTTCCAGAGAAATTTTAAGGGATCGTTTGCAAATTGGAATTATATACTGTTTTGTTCCTTTTTCAAATTATTCAGTTCCTGAAAATAAATTTGCATATGTCAATCATTTAGATAAAACTGCTAGAACTCAGTAAATTTTAATCATAAAATGATGCGATTTTTTATTGTATGTTCCAGAATTTCGACATTTTTTTTACTTAATATGACTGAGAGGCTCGGGTAATCGTATAAAAAATTACATTTCGTAACTTTTTGAGAAATATATTTATTGACTGAAGCAACATAAAATACAATTCTTTTTGTCATTTTAAACTATTTTTCCAACTGAATCTATAAATTTATCTCTAGTAGTTCAGAAATTAGCTATTAGGTCAAGTGGAAAAAGTGGAAATAAAGTGGAAAATGGCCTAGGAATCCCATATATATAATTCACTTTTGATATTTAAATAAAGTTTATAATATGAATACTACATAACTATAATAGTGAGTGAAAAAATACACATGTGTGTTTCCAACAAACTCAAGTGTGTTGGAAAAATACACACTTCTATTTAACGTAATTTATTTCATATTTGTAAAAATGGAATTTTATTTTAAATTTCCCCCTCGTTTCTTGTGTGCTAGAGCTTTGAAATTGTGACCAATTTTGCGTTTTCGATGATAATACATCATTCTTATATATCTTAATTATCAGTTAATTACTTAATTTAATTAAATTTTGATTCCAAACGATTCACTTCATTTGGTGGGGAATTTCAAAACAATTGATTTCCAGATTTCATAATGTTTATAAAGGATTTATTTATAATTAATTATGTATTATGTATTAAAGGACAAAAAGAACATAATTCAAATAGTACTTTTTGCTTTTTAGTAAATAAATAAATAAAAGAAAATTTTTTCAAAACAATTTTTATTAAATTTATTTAAAATAAAAACAAAACGATATGGCGTTTTTTTTTTCATTTTTCATTTTATTTCCACTTTTTAGAAATCATTCTTTCACTTAAAAGAAAACTTATGCAGATTCTTTGAAAGAATTCAATTAATTTTTTGCGCTCCATATATTATTGATGTGAAACTTATTTTTCGTTGTTGACAGCTATTATAATCAAGAATTATATCTCTGCTTTTTATATCTTTTTTATCATTATTCTATTAAAGAACATTAAATTGTCTGAATTTGTACATATTTAGAGGTCTTTTATCCTGCCATTCATTTTATTCCCAGGAACAATTTCTAATCAACGATTTGGCCCTAGTGTTTAAGATATTATTATCAATTTTTAGGCCTTCTTTGTTAAAGTCCTCATTTAAAACTGAAATCATACATTTTTCAAAATGCCGACGAAATAATAATAACCTTTCACAGCCAGATAATAACAAAAACTACTGCCAGGGGACTGATAGAAAGCTAGATTTTTTTAAAGGAATGAATGGAGAACAATGAAATATCACCCTATAAATGGGGGAATGAAATTATTACCTAAAATTTCATTTTTCGTGAGTTTTATTGAATATCATCCACATATTTATAATAATTAAACTATAAATTCAATAAAGCTTATCATACTTTAACATTTATCATCAACTTGCATGAAAAAAATATTGAATCAATGAAAGATTTGCAACAGAAATAAATAAACAAAAAATGGGAAATTTTCTGAAAATATACATTAAATAAGAATAATGCTCCATTCTCAGTTTTATTAATCTAGAAATAATCCTTTTCAAAATAATAATACTGAAGGTAGTCAAATTACTAAATCTTTATCAAAATACTGTCGAAAGAAAAAAAAGAAATGTTTTTGGGTATGAAACATGATAGAAATTTGTATTGAGAATATGCGACGGCACGATTGATATCATAATTTTTTGTTTAATTATCTTTATTTAGTTCTTTTCACTTGTCATAATCTTTTATAGCTCTGAATATATCAGAATTCGATATCAGAGAAATACATTGATTGTTTGAAATACTTTGACAGAAATAAGAAGGAAAAAATATAATACAGCATATTTTTAAAAATAAAAAGAAATGCAGTAAAAACATCATAATGTTTACTATTATTTACTATTATTTACGAAATTTATTTCTTAATACTAAATGAAGAAAGTATTCATCAGCTCTTTAATCAAAATAATGCAAAACACAAACATTTATGCAAATGCGTTAGAAATAAAAAAAATCATTAATGTCAAATCTTGGGCAAACTGATATTGAAAAATTATGTCGACTCTTGAGTTTATAAATGTTGTTATATTCACTTAAATCTTTGATAAAATAATTAATTATTTTCATAAAAAGGACAGTAACAATTCATTACTGTAACTGAATGCTATTCAAATTCAAGCTTTATTCAAAATAATGACAATTTATAACACAGATTCTTCATAACAAAATGTATAGATTCGATTATTTGTTTCTTAAAGGAAACAAGAAAAAACATTGTTGTTGACTTTAAAAAAATCGCATTTCTTTTCCGGTTTCTTATTGCTTTTTTTCCTTCTGCAATAGCTTCTTCACACGGTTGAGAAACATGCAAAGTGTCGAGGTTTTTTCTGCACTACTAAAAACCATTTTTTACGTTGTTTTCCAAAACTGTTAACGCAGTCATGTGAACACAAGTTAGTCTCATTATATATTTGGAGGGGAACTAAAAAAAGAAAGAAAATTTTCTTTCTGCTTTTTTTTTGGAAAAACACGACAATGGTGAAGCTTTTATTTATGTAGAACTCAAGAGGGTCTTTCTCCTATAGGATGAAATAATGAATTAAAGAAATTCTCTAGTAGGAAATGAGTGTATGAGAGACACAGATTAAATCTATTCTGCTCCTTAATGAGAACTGTTAGCAGAAATGATTGGATCTTATAAGTTCAGAAAGAAAGAAGGAAGTAGGAAATCACCTTCAGAAGGATTTAACGAAAGATTCAAGGCAAATGCACTGTTTTGCATCGCACTCATTTCCATTTATTTCGATTCCATGCTTAAATAAAGTTGCATAAAGAGTTTGTAGCATTAGTTTCTCTTAGTATTTGCTAGTAGTGGAACGAAACAAAAATATTCTTGTTGCGGTTTCCTAAAAAAAGACAACAATTATGAAGTTATCGCTTATGTAGAAAAATGCAATACATATATCTTCTATGAGATAAAACATAAAAAAAATTGTCTAGGAGGCGAATGAGTGTATATTAGACAAAATTTAAATACAGCTGGCTCCTTAACGAGACTTTGTTGCAGAAATAATTGGATCCTATGAGATCAGAAAATAATGAAAGTAAAAAGAAAATATCTTTCAGAATTCAGTTTTCTCTCATTATCTATTTGCAATATAAGGAAACAGAAACATTGTAGTTGCTGTTTCTTAGAAAAATACAACTACTGTGAAGTCATCGTTTATATAAAGAAGCGAAATGAATCTTTCTCCTACAGGATAAAACTAATACATTAGGTGGCAAAGGAGAAATGCGCGACACAAATGCAACTTTCTCTGTAAGGAGATTTTTTACAAGAATATCTAGATTCTAGCATACAAGAAAAAAAAAAGAGAAATAATTGTCAAAATTTATTTAACGAATTATCCTCTGGAAATTCATTTTTTTTACATCAAACTCATTTACGATCAATTCGATTGCATGGTATAGTAACTCTGAGTTATAAGTTTTCTCGCAGTTTTCTTCATTATTTGCTTGCAATGAAACGAAAGAAAAATATTCTTGTTGCTGTTTTTTGAAAAAAAAATGATTGTGAAATTATCTTTTATGTAAGATCGAAGTAGTTATCTCTACCATAGGATAAAACAAAGAATTAAAGGAAACTCTCCAGGAGACAAATGATTGCGTGCTCAGATTAAATCAAGCGTGCTCTTTAAAACGATTTTGTTGAAAAGTAATAGGATACTCTGTGACCACAAAAATAAAGGAGCCAATATCAAAATTTATTTAAAGAAGACTCCATGGTAAATACACTGTTTTTCCCACCTTCTCACTTACGGACATTCCAGGAATCAATAGCGCTGAATAAAGAGTTTTTTTCCCTAGTGAAAGCTTCAAATTTCCTTTACATTTGAATAAATTGCTTCTTTTTGCCAAACATCTAAAATCAATCCATGGTAAGAGTTTACTTATTTTTCAAGAAAAAAGACTTAGTTCTACTGGGAAGAAGGTGTGCACATAGAAATGAGGTGTTAGAAAAACATTAACAATTATTTAATGTTCCTAAAGGTCTGTTTTAGGGTATTTTTCGTTTTGAAAAATGAATTAATGCCTCTTAAATTTTGTTTTCGGTTTATTTTTTAGCAATGATTTAATGTCCTGTTCTCTTGTTCTTTTTGTGTTCGTAATAAGGAATTTGTAGTTGTATTCTGGGTAATGACACTGTTGATTGAGGTGATAATAAATAAGGTGGCTATTTTTCACAATATGTGAAAGGAACTCGAAGAGATGTTATGAGTACTGAAGTTACACACTGAAGTCCGTATTAGATGACATGACGGTTTTACAAATATTGTGTAAGAAACCTCGAAAAGATATCATGAGGAATATAGTTGCACATTGAGGTGATGATAAGTTATTGCTTTTTAAATATTGTGCAAGGCATCTTTATCTTATATGTAAATATCTTAGCGAAATGTCAAATGTCTACGGAATTACTGAATGTTTTTTGAGTGCCGAAAAAAAATGGAAATTACGATTCGTGTCAAGTAACTACAGAATGACCAGAAATAAGCACCTCAAAAAGGAACTGCAATATCTCAAAAACTACTATACATAAATAGTTCGAACTTTGGGAATAAACAATACTAACAACCAAATTTAGAATATATTTCATTTTTCTGCAATTGGAATAAAAATAATGATTCACTCGTTTTTCTGTCGTTACTTTTTACATTTGGGGCGCTTTTTTTCTGGTCACTCTGTAAAATATGACTGATTTCGAAAAAGAAGTGGAAGACCTCTTTTTCTTGCATTCGAAATATTTTAGCAAATATTCTGATGATTTCTATGAGAAAAGAAACTGACTTGCGTCGAGTGACAGCGATATAATTAGCTTTTGTAAACATTGTGGTTGCCATCTTTTTCTTGTATCGAAGCATCTTAGCGAGTTGCAATTGCCACGTCTATGCAGTATTTACATGTCTGATGAATATCTAATTGAAGAAACAGTAATTTAAGGCAATAAAACAATTTATCATATTAAATGTTTTAAAGAAGGATGTAATAATAGGAGCATTTAAAAATATGTGGGGCATTTTTATCTTGCATGGAAATTTCTAAATGTATTGCTATATTTGGGAAGTTTCCCCCGTTTTTGTATGTGATGGGAAAGGAAATATTGGCTTGTATTAAACGATGTTAATAATACCATTGTTTTAAAAGCTATTATGCTAGATATTCTTATCTTGTATTGAAAGTATCTTGTATCAATTACCATGCCTATGCCTGCCTGATGAATGATATGAGCAAAAATATTATAATTCCATTCGGGTGGCGAAACATTTCATAAAACAATATGAAATACCTTTATAAAAATGCCTTTTTTTCTGTTAAAATATTTTAATGACTTGTCGTTTTTATTGGTTATTTTGCAGGCCTCTTCAACAGGTCTGACTGAATGGAATAAAATTTCATTTTTAGCTGTTATTTAGGTATTTGTTATTGAAATTCAACAATAATTGCAGCAGAATCTTTATTGTCAGACAGAAAAAATGGTAATTGCAATCTTTTGAATATATTGTGGGAGAACAAAGAACGCTTTCTTTGTTCTCGCACAATATATTTTCTTCTTTCAAATTCTGAAATCCATGGAGAACGAAATAATTATTCAAAACCACCAGGATTCTGATTTATTAGTTTTTAAACAAAGAATAAGAACCCTAAGAACATAACAATAAGGACAATTTTTATTCTCTTATCCTGAATTTGATTTCGTATTATTACTGTTTATCATTTTGTCGAAGTAATTAGTTTGATAGAAATAATTTTTAAGGAAAACACTTCTCTTAATGTATTGAAAAGTAAACAATGTTTTGGATTTTCTTTATTTTTACACCTGAGTCTTTAATTTATTATTCATTATTAGAAATATTTTGGAATTTTGAAATCAATTTAAAAAATTCTTTTAGGTAGAGCATTTCATAAGGAGCAAAAATTTAATTTTAACTATTGAGTAGTTGATAATTATATTCTTAAAATCTAAAACCAATGCTTTATTTTCAAAAACACACAAAATACGCTTAGGAGAAAGGGCTGAGAAATATTTCATGAAATTGCATGTTTAGGAGCATGAAATGTGTCATGTTAAAAAAAATATACATTAATATATTAAGTGATGAAAGAAGTATATCATCTACATGAATGATATTAAGACAAAAGGAAATATATATGATATATTTCTTTGAAAACAAACAATTTCTTCAAAATCATTTCATTGATTGTTTACTGCTATAACAAGTTTATCATTTGGAAGGAAAGTCAAGTGAGAGTGGGGGATTTTTTCCACTCTCTTATAAATCTCCCAAACCATTGTTTACTTGAAAACGGTCACATGGACACAAGCTAGAGGCATTATTTGTTTACACTCGAACGACACAAGAAATAACTCTGTTTTTCTTTTCTTTTCTTTCTTTAAGACAACGAGGTTGGATTTTTTATTTACGTAGAAATGTATTTGCTTTTTTCTTTAAAGAAAATGAAGGCTTGAGGAGGAAAGGACAGCGGGGATGATGCAAATTAACGGGATTTTATGACAGAAATAATTGAAACTTATATGAGCAAAAATGCTGGGAAAAGTTTAATAAAGAGTACTTACGCAATTTATTTAATAAATGATTCCTATTGAAGGCAATGTTTTGCAGAGCAGTCTCTTATAGTCAATTCAATTCGAGGGATCAACAAAATTGAAAAAATATTTTATCAGAAATGGAAGAGTACAATTTATTGTGGCTTGAATAAGTAGCACTTTTTTAAATCATTGATCGGGAGTTGATATAAAA
Organism: Argiope aurantia; assembly: GCA_026543865.1. NCBI lineage: Eukaryota > Metazoa > Arthropoda > Arachnida > Araneae > Araneidae > Argiope > Argiope aurantia. The sequence continues at coordinate 862,001 of JAPMOR010017487.1, forward strand.
TCGAACACAAAATTCTATATTAACTACTTCATAATGGGAAGCTATACAAGTTTTAAAAAAATTATTTCTTTATCTGTTTATCGCTAAAAGAAGTCCTACATTCAAAAGAAAAGCGACGGTTTTTTCTCTTAAGACATTGATTTTGTCTCTCTTAAGACATTGATTTTCGGGGATACTTAATTCGTTCATCAGAACAGAAACTAGATACATTATATGTTTACATTGGAATGAGAGGGATAAACAGCTCTGTTATTCTTTTAAGGATTAAGACAGAAAGGTGGGATATTTGTATACATAGAAAAGCAGGTGATTCCTCCAAAAATAATCTATACTTATAATAAAGCTCAATGTGTGTGTGTGTTGGTGCTCTACAGGCCAGACCATTCAACCTACAGCTACCAAATTTGGCACGTGTATACCTTGGAGGTCGGGAATGAGCACCTGGGGGTTATTTTTTCGAATTTTTAATTAGAATTTTATTTATTTAAAAATTAAGCGAAATTTTAGCGTGTTTCTGCTATAACTTCCGAAAATATTACCGCACAAAAAAGATTTTTACATCAAGTTAAAGATCAAAAATTTATCTTTTAAATAATACCAATGTTTTAACCTTAAAATTAAATTTCTATTTTTAATGAATTTTTAAATAAATATTTTAACTATATTTTTCAACAATTTTTTTCGTACAAAATAAAAATAAAATTTAAGCTGCTCGAGCACGTTTCACATTCATAGGAAAATATTAGCTTTTTTCAAAGTGTTGCCATCACAATGATTAAAGCTCCAATTAAAAATAAATTAAATCTTTTTAGAAATGAAATCTGCAAAAATATAATTTTCGGCACCTGTCTGTAGGAAATGAAACAAATAAGAAATATTATTTTTTCTAAAAAATAAATTCAAGAAGAATTATTTTATGATCTTTTACACTTTCTGTATTATTAATCCAATAAATCAGTTTTATTTTAAGGCAAGTTTTGTTTAATATGAACAGGATATCCATTCAAATCAGGGCCAGACCACTAATTTGTAAACCTTTAGTAAGACACAGATCTGCTAAAATGGTCTAAATGGAAAATGATTATATTTTATGTAACTTTATTAAATAAATGCTCTAATAAATAATGAATTTTTGATTTTACATAAAGCCTCTGCTGTGGAAATCACGATTAACAAAATATTCTTGAAACACTAATATTTTAAATAAAAAGAGTTAATTTCCAATCAACTAAATCAATCACTTAAACTGACTGATTTATGAAAATTTGAATATCACTATTCAATAGAAAAAGGATAATTTTAGATTTTCCATTGATCGTTTCAAAGAAAATACGCCAATCAGCGCGCAGGTTTCTCAAGATTAATTGGCCTAAGATTATGAAAATGTTGAGTTTTTCTAAATTTTTAACATTCAAAACTTCATAAATAAGTCTTAGTTGATCGTAGAAAATAGAAACATTCATTCATTTATTTAAAATTTGGTGTGTCCAGAATATTTCTCAGAATATGATACCTTACTGCATTAAATTTTGACTTCAAAATTTTTGAAATATATTTATAGGTCGGAACAAAATATTATTATTCATTTCATTTCAATCCTTTTGAAAGCAAAACTAAAAACTGAATTTTGTGCTGAATCTGAGAAATTTTTGGTGAATTATTCTTTGAGATATTACATAAATTATGAAAAATATTTTGTAGTTCACATAAGACTTAAATACCGAGCGATTGTTTTTGCAATATTCATATTCAATAATAATAATAATAAATATATAACAATAAAGATGATAAATAAACTAAAACGCTTGGTTTTATTAAAAAATATCTTTATGTTAATTGCAATTTCATCATTTCCACTTTAAATTAATATTGAAGTTTTACCGGAAATGACAACAAATTAGCAAAATATATATAATAAATTGAACGAAACGATCTAAACAACAGTATAAGTTTGGTATGACTATCAAAATTTGAAGATTAAAAATGTTTTGTTTGAGAATCTATTAAGAGACCAGTTACTTAAAATTTTTAATTAAAAATCCATCGAGCGGTAATACTGGCGAACCGGCTGGTCACCAAAGACGGCTAGTATTTATAATAAAAAATCATAGTCATGGAAGAAACTCTTTGACAGATAAATCAACGTGTTTGCAACACAGTCAATCTAGGATGATACTTATTTAGATTTTGCTGGAGATGTGAAAGGGCACTGCAAAAATTGAAAGAATAAAGTATTACACTATTTATTTAGAATAAGATTGTCAGTTAATACACTGTTCAGCACATAACGCTTTTATATTCTTTGATTTGGTAGCCAATTCTTTAATAAATAATTATTTTATATTTTTAACAAATTAATAAAAGTTTATCTTTATTATTATTATCTGCTTATATGAGTTTTAATATATGAGATCTTATATTAAATGGAGGTAATAGAAAGTTTGGCATATTAAATTTTATGCAATCTTGTAATTATTTTTTTAATAAATTACCAATTGATATCATTCATAAGGAATCTAGATTTAACTAAATTTATCGACTGATCGGCATTTCAGCTCTGAAAATATACAAATATTAAAGTATTATCAGAATATCATGACTATACAAAATTTTAGAAATGCAGTTAATCAGGAAACAGTTGCACAATTTTGTCTTCATAGAAATGAAAGATAAATTTAGTATAACCTAAATATTATTGAAGTCGATTGTTTAAAGACGTTACCTACAAAGAAACAATTCACAGACACATCATGATGAAGAAATCTGCATTTGAAATCGATCATGAAAAAAAAATTAATAATTTTATGAAATCTTTTCGAAATTCAGAACTCCAATTATCCAAATTTAAAATTTTTGTAATTTTTTACATAATTTGTAATTTTAATACCTATAAGTAAAGTGATAAACTATTTTCCATATATTAATTTGAGTATTTATAGTAATTATTTTTCTGACAGTAACCACGAGATGGAAAGAAAGATAATTTAGTGAAAGCTTTTCCCAAAACAAAGTAGAGCTCCAACTTTGGAGTTATTGGAATTCTGAACATATTTTGAGATGTGATGAACATTTTTTCTTTAATTAATTTATGGCATTTTATGTGCTCTCGACTTTCTAAATTTTATGTTTGTTACACTTGATTTCAAGAATTAAAGGTAAGTATTTTATTAGCCTAGTGGATGCTTTACTTAATATTTGAGCGTTATTATAACATCTAGACTTTCACATATCCGAATCATCTGGATTTCGGCAAAATTCGGATAATTGTGGTTTTACTCTATTATAAAAATACTCTTATCATTGTTCTCCCAACTAGCTCCCGGCTTTGAGCCTCTTGATACCTCTGTAAATTGTTGCAAAAAAAAACCAAAAAAACTCTTAAACGCAGCCTTTCAATGGCATTAAATTATTTTCGGAGTTTGTTTTAACACCTTACTTTTGCTTATGTTGTTTTCTTTTTTTTCTGCCAAGAAACAAAGCTTCAATTTTTTTTTTCTCTTCGGCAATGTAAATAGTCTCATGCGATGTATTGATTCTAAATGTTTGGCAAAAAGAAGCAATTTATTCAAATGTAAAGGGAATTCGACGCTTTCATTTAAAAAAAGCGCTTTATTTAACGCTATCGATTCTTGGAGTCGAATTGACTGTAAGTGAATGAGCGGCAAAACAGTGCCTGTACTGGGAAATCCTTCGTTAAATAAATTGAGAAAGTGATTTTCTCTTTCTCTCTTTCACTTTTTTCTTACTCCTACAGGATCCAATTACTTCTGCAACAAAATCTCGTTAAGGAGTACCCTAGATTTAATCTGTGTCGCATACATGCTCCTTTGCCTCCAAACAGTTTTCTTTAATTCTTTGTTTTATCCTATAGGAGAGAGACCCACTTTGTTTCTACATAAATGGAGAATTCACTCTCGCTGTCTTTTTCGAGAATATAACAACAAGAATGTTTTTTGTTTCGTTCGAGTGCAAACAAATAATGAGTCTGGCTTGTGTTCAGATCACTGCGTTAACCGTCCCCGAAAACAATGGCGGAAGAGATTTTTAAGAGTACGAAAAAACTTTCACACACTTTCCACCGTTTTTTAGTGAAGGAATTTCTGTAGCAGAAAAAGTGCAATAAGAAATTGAAAAAAAAAAAGATTTTTTTAAAAAAAAGTTTTTTTACTTTTTTTTTGAGAAAATTATAATTTTTTTCTGAAAAATATATCAAGTTTATTTTTTATTTGTTTAAATACCACTAAAGGATTTGATGTATTTCACCGATTAAAGTTTGTGCTTTAACATATTATTGTTTAGGTAGCAGTTTGTACAAAACTTTAGTTTTAATAATATATATTTGCAAAAATAAGGAAGAGTGACCAAATTAAATGACTACTTATTCCCGATTACAGTTTGGGCTTTAACATATTACTATTTTGATAGCGGCTTGTACCAAAATTTTAATTTTAATAATATTTAGTTCCAAAAATAAGGAATAGTAGCCAAATTAAATTACTACTTATTCCCAATTACAGTTTGGACCTTAACATATTATTACTATTTAAATACTAATGTTCCTATCAAAATTTTAATATTATTTAGTCTCAAAAATAAGGAAGAGGGGTCAAATTAAATTACTACTTATCCCCGATTACAGTTTGGGCTTTTATATATTACTATTTTGGTATAAATTTGTATAAAAATTTTAACTTTAATAATAGTTGAAAAAATTAGGGAAAGTAGCCAAATCAAATTATTACTTATTCTAAATTTTAATCTCTTTATCCTTTTGTGTTATTTACTAAAAATCAGCAAGCAAAGATATAAATTATAATTTTTTCATCGAAGTACTTCTTTGTCATTTTTTAGTTAATTAAACTGCCTTCACCATTTTATGTGCTATATTTTTCTAGAGATAGAAGAAACACATAAAATTCGGTATCAAAAAATATTAAAAATACATTAATATTCTTTGAACAATTTACCTTTAGCAAAGAGATATTTAGTAGGAAGATTTATATTGAGTTGTAATGACATTATTAAACATTTTTATTTTGCTTGACTTGAATCAAGTTTGTAAGAGTGAAAATTTGTCATCGTTTTTTATTGCAATTTGCAAAGTGCTTAAGTTTTGTAATTTTCTGCACTTGTGTATTCTCAAGTATAATAATTTTTTTTTTAGATTTTACGAATGATCATATAATCTATTTATATAATTTTGATTCCATGCCATTGGTGCTTGGTAATAAAATTAAATTCGAAATTCTCAAAATTAATGGTGATTTTAGAATTAAAAGAAAACAATCAAAGTTAAACAAATCTTCTTTCTAGTACACTAATAAATGTGTGTTTTCAAAAATTTTATGTACTAATATAAATTTTCATGGAAATATCTCAATTTCGTTTGAATATCTTACAGATTTTTCATAACTAGGAGTCTGAACATTTTTCAAACAAAAGAGACAACCAACTATTTCCTAACATTTTAAAAATCATTAGAGAGATATAGATAAAATTAGGGAATAAACCTAATAGAATTATTATAAATATTTAGTTAAGCATAATCTTAGTTAATACGCAAATATTTAGTTAATAAGCAAATAGTTAGTTACGCATAGTTTAGTTACACCTTGATAACAAATGTGCTCGTAATTGGGTAATTTTTATCATGCAAATTAAAGTATAAAATGTAACAATAACGTGAAAATATGCAGATATAATTAACTTTTATATCTGTTTTCTCCAGAGAATATCCTTACTGAATTATATAAATCGACAAATATTGTTTATACGCAATTTATAAGCAAGTATTCTTATATTTATGTATTAGCAAGTTGAAGGCAGAACTAGTAAGAAAGGAAAAAGCAAATCCAGAGTATGTAGTAACTCGTTAGATTAATAAATATTTGCTTCTTAATGTCTAGTCTACTAGACCACACCCATAATAAACTGATGGGACGATATTAGGTTGTATATAAACATGAAAGAAAATACTACATACCTAGCTTATAGTAAAAATAAGATGCAATAAAAATTAAACATTTTTTATAACAAAATAAAAAAAAATAATAATGATTCCACATACGGTATATTTTTATGTACAAAAATAAATATATGGTATTTTTTATTTCTTTATATTAATTCTATTATTTTAAATGTATTTCAGTGTATTTGATTATGTATTTCTCATAGCTTCCCTACTGCGAAAATGAAAAAGGGCCCATGTATAATATAAATGAACTTATTTATAAAGAATTACTGAAAAAGTATTTCTTTTGTCTCTGGAAGTGACCTGATATTTAAAGTGACAAGCTCGTTAATTTTGAGCCTTGGTTTAGATAACAGTATCGGTATTATTCTTATTCTGTTCTAATTCATTCAGAATTAAATTGAATGAGCATTATCGAGACAGAAATAAGGCGGGAACATGATTGAGTCTTAATGGCCATCACCAGGCCAATTTGGTCCCGCACCGTTACGATATCTTCCAAGGAAGAGAGAACATACCACCCTATAGATAACATCTCGTCCCTACAGGTGAGTTGTCCCCTGATGGAGTTTGGTTGAGATAATGAGCTGTCGTAATATCCTTTTCAATTTTCCCAAAGTACACATTATGCATCGCAATATGCGACACAACGCATACCATTTCAGTAGAAGCAAAAGCAATTTTCAATTTATTAAATGTAGACAATGATTTTAACAGATAACATTTAAAATGTAGATAAATTTTAATGGGCTGGCATTTACAATTATGAGCAAAATTTCTTGAAAATCTAAGTTGAAAAATCGTAAATAATAGTTTATTTTTGTAGTTTGTTTTACTCAACTCACAAATCAAATTTATCAATGTCTCTCTAAGCAGAATGTAGTTGATCTGTTGAATATTTATTTGCCGAAACAAGGGAGCTCTAGTCAAGTATCTGGAGTGAGATGACTTTGATAGATGAAAGATAATTAATCCATGAATGATGAGATTTCGCAAATGCGTGATGTTTTGTTAAAACATAGTTTATATCTGTAGTTTTATCAATTAGATTTTTTTAAAGTTCAAGAATCGTTTGAAAATACATGAAATGAATAAGTTTTTAATAATAAATAGTGATGATTTATTTGAATTATTCTATACGGCATGTCTTTAGATCTGAATATTTATTTATTTTTGTTTTAAATTAATCACTTATAAATCATTTCACCTTGAGGATGAATCATAAGAGAGTCACGGAGATCATGTCATCTTAATGGAAAATTATTTATTAAGATATTCTGTGAAATATAAAAGATTAAATAAAAGGACTGTTTCGTTTCGCAACTGTTTACTTATTAAACAAATAAGTTAACGATAACCTAAGAAATAAAGATTAATGAGTTAACGATTGCCAGGTAATAAGGTTAATAAGTTAACGATTACGCAAGTAGAGGTGGAGTTCTGCGACACTCTCAAGGCCACAATCCCATTTCTTCGCAAACTATAAACAATGAACTTTAAAGGAAATTTGGAGCACTAATTTTAAATTAAATTTACATTACTTCGTTAAACAATTTCTTTTATAAGTATAACAAGAAACTAAATATTTTTCAGATTCCTTAAACAATAATAATTTATTTCAGGTGTAAATCGAATTTTTATAACCATCAGTAAACCTATTTCGCTTGATAAAAGTCACATTTATCATTCACTGCAAACACACTGTAAACTTCATGAGCCCATTTGACACTAAAATTGCAACGGCGCCAAATTTCATCTGCTCTGTACACTTCACATATTTCCTCGTTTTCACAAATCATGCAAATCTCCAAACAAATTATACAAATTTGTATGTCTTTTGATATAACATCAAATGCATCGTCACCAGAATTGTCAGCATGCAAGTCCTCTTCACTTAAATCGCCATCATCAGTAGAAAACATTTCAGGTATTAACCAACAACTGTAGATTCCTTTTCTTAAATCTATTTCTTAGAATAATCTTTGGAATATTAAACCATAAGATCTTACTTTTTATTGATTTCCCACTCAATATTTACTTTATAGCTGTATTAAATTCGTCATTTGTTCATTTTCTTTTATCAGTAGTCCGCTTTTATCTTTGTACTAGGTATCTGAAAAGTTAATTAAAAGATATATGAAATATATTTATTGGGCTGTGTCTCTACTCCGATGGTATAACCCCACTTTTGATGGTACCATTACCCAGGAAGAACAATATTGCTGGCGTTCCTAATTCACAAGTGAAGAAAATTATTAATAAAAATTATGATATAGAAATATTAGAGAATATCAGCAGAATGCCTGCACGCTAATTACAGAAATAAATTACTTACAGACACTAATTTCTATTTATGTATAAGTCATATCATTGACTCTCCGACCCGCCATAATACGACCACGGATAAATAATACTGAATGACCGGAACGCCGCAACAGCAACACTGGCGGTTCCTGCAAGTATAACTTTTAATGCCATCTGGCAGATGAGTCCTAAGGGCCATCACTGGCCACTGTACAACCCTTGCCAAAGGAAGCACTTCCCGTCATCGATGGGAGGAACCAGATCCCCCACCTTTTTGTGTACCCTCCAGGGTGGCGAAATCCAACCACCATACCAGAAGCCATATCCACCATATTATATGGATATAGTAAAAAATATTTTTTGCAATAACGGACACACTTTCCTAAGCTGAACTTTAAAATATTAAGACAATTTCTCCAGTTAATCGATATTGAGATCACCCTAGCGGTTATAATTTGTTGCATATATACCTTAACCCGTACGGCGTCATTCTCCTAGTCTCTCTTATACGATGAATCCTGCGATTAAATTTCTTTACTTCGTTTTCTTCCCTAGATTTAAGTTTAATCGCTTTTATGAGTCAAATGGAAGACAACAATGACAGAAATATTAACACTAAACTAAGAGTCGGATAAATTTCCCCTTACATAACGCACTGAGTGAAAATGATAACTGTAAGTGGTTCAGTGGATGAAAGAGATGATTTTGAATGAATCATTGAATGAAAGTGGTAAGTTTTAATGATCCATTGAGTGAAGCTAAAAATTTTGAGTGATTCAGTGAGTGAGAATGGCAATTCAGAATGCTTCATCGATTGAAATTAGCATGAGTTTGAGTAATCCCTAATCATTGCCTCAGAAAGTAAACTATTCTCAACAGTTTGATTTGGAAACATTTTGTAGATGGGAAAAGTGCACGAGAAAGCATTTCAGGGGCATTATAAATTTTTCAGAATTATCTGCATACTTTAAGAAATCATTAGATTTTAGTGATTACCATAACATCCGTAACATCTAACACAAATTGTTCATAAATTGATAAATTTCGATATGAAATCGTGACATTTGGTGTTGTCATTGTACACACACACACACACACAGAGAAGAAGAAGAAGAAGAAGCGTGGTCAAAAAGAAACTTTTGAAATTACCTTCAGTTTATTTTACATGGAAGAGGGGGTTATTATGTGCAAGGAAGAAGTTATAAAAGGATGTCTGGTTACATCGCAGTACAAGAGAAATCCGAAAATTTTCCTTCGATTGATTTGATTATGAGATTCTGATAGGGATTACTTTACCCTGTATCAATTTAGGGAGACATTCATACTTCAACTTACAGAGCATTAACTTTGTCGCTTTCAACTTTGTCATATTTTTATACAGAGGTCGACATAATCACTTAGAGGACTACGGAATACCAAGGAAATTGACTCATTCATGTGTTTCTATAGCAAGCCGCTCAAATTTACATCCATTTCAATAGTATTATTTTCCAAATTAAATTCATAATGGCATTTTTAAATAAAATATGTAAATAATGTATTTTAATAAGCCATTATGGTATAGGATAATTTGTTTAATTGTTACCCAGAAGGTAATTATTAAGGTGTTAGGCCAAGCGAGTTTAAATTAAATAAAGAATTATGTTCTTTGTTTGAGAAATAAAAGCACTCTTGAAAACAAATACGTCTAAATTTTTGCACATCCTCAATGCTGTTAATCATATTTATTAAAGCATTCTTCACACATCTTTACACATTCTTATTCACCACCCACACCCATAAGATAAAAATTAGGTATTAAATTAGAATTTAAACTGACAGATTTCATTATATATCTATCTATCTATATCTATATCTATATCTATATATAGTTTGAACAAAAGCATAAGCCTGTGGTTATGAACTAAAGCTATGAGAATGAGACTAAAATGTTGTTAATTGGTAACTTAAAATTTTAATGCTGAACTTCATTAAAAATTTTCTGTACCTATTTACGTAAATGCCTAATATAAATGGAATAAATTTACTTTTAAAGCCACAAAGGTGTATTATGCCAATTAATTCAGGAGCTTTTATTTTCGTTTCCTTCTTTTTCAGTGAAATCATTTTAAAGCAAAAATGCTTTGAATTTAATTTTTGAGGTTTATTCAGGGAAAAAATCTTGTATTATGACATGTTTTTGCTCCAACAATTCTGCGAAATTTTGCAGTTATTCATTTTTAGTGGGTTTTTTTTTTTTCATTTCTGAAAGAAAATATGCATGCAATTTTTTTCACTTATATTGGATTTTTGAACTTATTTATTTTATTTTATTCTTTTGTCGAAAACTTTTTCATACGTTTACTTTTAAGACCGTGATATATTTGCTTTCTTTAGAAATTCGGTGAATAGAGAAAATTTGAGAGCAAGCAAAAGTAAAAAAAAAGGCAATTAAAATTTCCCTTTATGCGGAAATCTTGGGGAAAAAACTTGCATTTCATGGCAAAACGATTTTTATTCATGCATGCCATTGATAAACCATTCTGGTTTTCTTCTTTTATGAAATTATGAAAATAATTGATTTCCGGTAAATTCCTTAGCTCAGTTTTTTCCGTCTTAAAAATTGAAAAAACACACACATTATTTTCTGTACATTTTTATCAAATTTTTAGAAAGTCTATTTTATTTTATAAATGAATATAAATTTTATAAGTATATACAATAGTTTTGATAAGTTTACAAACAAATTATAGCCAAATAGAATTAAATGTGTTATGTGCTATATTTAATTTTTTTACTTATATTTTAACACTAACACTGTCAATTGTATCTTACTCAGAGACCATTAGTTCATGGAATCACAGTTCCATTTTCACATTATTAGATATCCTGAAAATTAGCCTTCATTTTACATTTTGCTTCAAAACTAGAAGTATTAATGGACATCTATTAAAACTGGTAGCAACAATTAATCAAATAAATAGTATATCAAAATAAAGTAGCTTATCAAATTATGTTTTCTAATATACTTGATTTTTAAAAATCAGTAAATGAAGTCAAGAAGTTGTAAATGAATTTAAAGCAATACATTTGAGATTTGCACTAAAACTGGTATAAGTATCCAAAATTAAATGTATAATATAGTTATAAACCGTTTAAGAATTAAGTATTAATTATTATAAACGGAAGTTTTAATTGTATTATTAAAGCTTTCTTTTAGAGTAATTAATTTATATGTATTTATAGTTGCATTTCAGATTAGAATTGGATTTGATTCAAGAAATTTAAATTGCAAGATTACAAATCTCATGTTTGAACACATATAATAAAACTCAATTAAGTTACAGAAGTTCATGAAATAAATATTCATAGAACTTTAAACTAGTGTCCAGAATTTTATTTCTTTTTCACGTTTGGTGTTTAATAATTATAAATAAAGCCAAGCTTAGTAAAATGTGAAACTAATTAAATGAGTTAATTAAATTAATGAGTTAATTAATGAGCTAATTAAATGAGTTATTTTCAATTTTGAGATATTTGCGCACAGTAAGAACATATCCAATTTATCAAAACTCCAAAGCAGGACTTTGAAGCTAGGTAGGCAAGACCTGTTTCATTATTTCGAAAACCCCAATTCTTCAGAGTAAATCCGAGGCTCGAATTTATTCAGTGGAATATGCAAGAATAATTAAATTAGTTGGAAAGGTGCAGGCAGATTAAATTCATTTAATTTGAATTATAAATTCGGAATTATATATTCCGTGTTTTCCCAGACACTCAAACTGTTTTCGTATCCTTTAACGAATCCAGAATATTTCCATAAATTTGCTTTATATAGCAAAGAGCCTTTGGCGAAATTTTCATGGTCTATGAAATTCATTCAGTTTGGAGGATTAAATGAAATTTGAAGTGACTGTTATTGTTATTTTTACATCCCTTTTATTTAATCAATTTAAATCCTTAAGACCTTTTAATTGAATTATTAAAATCTTTAATTCAATTTTTTTTTTGCTTGTTTTTTTTCATGTTCCGAGGAAATTTTAATTAATTCATGGTTCCTAAAGGAATTCTTTAATCGAACTTAACTCACTTCCTAGTGCTCTGTAGATTTTAAATTTTATCCACTTTATTCCGCATAACAATATAGTATTCTAAAATTTGTACAACTTGATTATCGATTCATCGATTAATCTTTACTAAATTTTTATTCAATTTGAGAAGTTTCATCTGATATGAATTTGAGAAAAAAAAATTGATCACAAAAATGTTTATCAATAAAATTATCTTCCTTTGAAATGTATGTTTTTATTATTGTGTAGAAAAGTACGAAATATTTTTTTAAAATCCCAAATCTGATTGTCAAAACGAAAATCTGAATCTGAAACAAAAATAGTGCTATTGTTGCTAATCTCCATGGCCTGACTTGGTCAGACCAAATCCAAAAATCCGTTGACAAGAAGAAAATCAAAAATGAGGAAGAGAGAAGAATAAATTTCTCCCCGAAGAAGTTCTAAACAGTCTAGAATATGTTCAGCAGAGGCCTGATGACAAAAATAGTAAAAGTGGCAAGTGTTGAAAATAAGAGAAAAGAATAACCTCTGTGAACATCAGGAGAAAGAAAATTTCTAACCAATCTTTAGGAATCGGTGATGTACTTTGAAGAAAATAAATTTAAAATACATCACTAATATAGTCTAGTTTACTCGAACAGTGATCATTATTGATCACTTGTTCAGTAATCAGTTGATCACTAGTTCTAGTTTAGAATATTTATATTAACATCTGCAGCTTTCGGGTTTTAGATAAGAAATATTAGTAAATCTTTAACAGAAATGTATATTAAAATTTTTTTATTATATAAAGAAATGTGTTTAAATTAATTTTATCCCATTATTTTAAAAATCACCTCAACTATAATTTGATATGCCTGTTCCATGTATTAATGGAAATAGATAAAATTTAATAACTTTTCCATGGTGAGACGAATTTTATACATTTTTCGATGAAAATAAACTCCTTACAATTTTATGAAAGTAGTAACAATTTAAAGCAAGACAATATCTGTTAAGAAAGTTTATAAATTGGCAAAATATGAAGCATATTTCATTTTTCATATGTTTCAGATATTCAAAATTGGATTAAATATTATTGTTAGATTTCGCTTAATTATGTCTTGATCGAAGTGGCCAATTTATGAGGTTAGCAAAATCAATTGACGTGAATTGATTTTAATTGAATTGAATTGAATTCTTTATTGTTATAACTTTTAAAATCTATGTAAAAGGAATTAATCATTTTTTAAAAATATTACTTAGATATTTTGGAGAAAATTTAAAAACTATTCGACTTTATATTTTATTCACCTTATTTGTGCATATATTGAAATACGTTTCAAAAGTGCTTTATATATTGATAAATTTTAAATATTTTTGAGAAATATTTTAATATAGTTCCAAGAATAGTAAAAACTGTTGAAAAGTAAAAATCTTGAAAAAAAGACTTTTCGAAATTCTAGTTACAAAGAAGTCTGATTATTTGAGTAATATACATTTATTATTGGAGTAATATATATTTATTATTTGAGTAATATGCATTTATTATTTGAGTAATATACATTTATTATTTGAGTAATATACATTTATTATTTGAGTAATATACATTTATTATTTGAGTAATATACATTTATTATTTGAGTAATTTAGGACATCTTTATTAATTGAGTAATTTAGGATACCTTTATTAAATAATCCAAAAAATATATAAAATTTATAAAAAATGATTTATGTTTTGCATTTTTTCACAATATTGCAGATAGAGGAATAAAAGTGGGGAATAATTTAAAATGTTTTAAAATATTTCTGCGGCACTCTTACGTGCATACATACATGCAATTTTTCAAAAACGCCTGTGTGCATGCATGTTTTTGAAAAACTTCCTAAGAGAATCAACAAATATATTTAAAAAACCATATAAACATATTCACGCTCCCCAATTTTTTGAAAAGTTATTGTTTTGATTATCTAATTTTTATTTCAGAAATAATTGAGACATTATGGTGACTCGGTTGATATTTTCCTTTATTAACAACTAGCCGCCTTTGGCGACCAGCCGGTTCGCCAGTATTACCGTTTGCTACAATTTTCAATTAAATATTTTAAGTAACTAGTCTCTTAATAGATTCTCAAACAAAACATTTTTAATCTTCAAATTTTGATAGTCATACCAAACATATACTATTGTTTAGATCGTTTCGTTCAATTTGCAATATATATTTTGCTAATTTGTTGTCATTTCTGGTAAAACTTCAAATTTAATTTAAAGTGGAAATGATGAAATTGCAATTAATGTAAAGATATTTTTTAATAAAACCAAGCGTTTTATTTTATTTATCATCTTTATTGTTATTTATTTATTGTTATTATTATTGAACATGAGTATTGAAAACAGAATCCCTCGATATTTAAGTCTTAGGTGAACTACAAAATATTTTTCATAATTTATGTAATATCTCAAAGAATTCAACAAAAATTTCTCAGATTCAGCATGAAATTCAATTTTTAGTTTTGCTTTCAAAAGGATTGAAATGAAATCAATAATAATATTTTGTTCCGGCCTATAAATATATTTCAAAAATTATGAAGTCAAAATTTAATGCAGTAAGGTATCATATTCTGAGAAATATTCTGGACACCCGATTTTAAATAAATGAATGAATGTTTCTATTTTCCACGATCAACTAAGACTTCTTTATGAAGTTTTGAATGTTAAACATTTGGAAAAACTCAACATTTTCATAATCTTAGGCCAATTAATTTTGAGAAACCTACGCGCTGATTGGCGTATTTTCTGTGAAACGATCGATGGAAAATCTAAAATTTTAATTTTTTTGTATTGAATAGTGATATTCAAATTTTCATAAATCAGTCAGTTTAAGTAATAGATTTAGTTGATTGGAAATTAACTCTTTTTATTGAAAATATTAGTGTTTGAAGAACATTTTGTTAATCGTGATTTCCATAGCAGAAGCTTTATGTAAAATCAAAAATTCGTTACTTATTAGAGCATTTATTGAATCAATTTACATAAAATGTAATCATTTTCCATTTAAACCATTTTAGCAGATCTGTGTTTTACTAAAGGTTTACAAATTAGCTGTGTGGCCCTGATTTGAATGGATATCCTGTTCATATTAAACAAAACTTGCCTTAAAATAAAACTGATTTATTGGATTATTAATATAGAGTGTGTAAAAGATCATAAAATAATTTTTCTTGAATTTATTTTTTAGGAAAAATAATATTTCTCATTTGTTTCGTTTCCTACCTACACATGCCGAAAATTATATTTTTGCAGATTTCATTTCCAAAAAGATTTAATTTATTTTTAATTGGAGCTTTAATCATTGTGATGGCAACACTTTGAAAAAAGCTAATTTTTTCCCATGAATGCGAAACATGCTTAATTTTAATTTTTATTTTTTACGAAAAAAATTATTGAAAAACATAGTTAAAATATTTATTTAAAAATTCATTAAAAATAGAAATTTAATTTTAAGATTAAAACATTAGTATCATTTAAAAGATAAATTTTTGATCTTTAACTTCATGTAAAAATCTTTTTTGTGCCGTAATATTTTCGGAAGTTATAGCAGAAACACGCTAAAATTTCGCTTAATTTTTAAATAAATAAAATTCTAATTAAAAATTCGAAAAAATAACCCCCAGGTGCTCCTTCCCGACCTCCAAGGTATGCACGTGCCAAATTTGGTAGCTGTAGGTTGAATGGTCTGGCCTGTAGAGCACCAACACACACACACACACACACACACACACACACACACACACACACACA
>JAPMOR010017487.1:885303-948762 GCA_026543865.1 Argiope aurantia
TTGATAGTTAAATTTCTACGGTGACGGAGCAAAACTTTTCAAAGCTGAAAGATCTTGTATTCAACTTTCTTTAAGAATTGTACCATATTATCTTTATGAGTCCAATGAATATAAGAAACAAGATAGTTGCGATATTCAGCGAATTTCCATTTCGAATTGCGGTCTGTTATCATTTTCCGTTTGGTTTCCAATGCATCCAACGATACAAAATTCTTATCAATTCAGTTTTGAAGCAGGCCATGTTATTTGGGACGATAGAAAATTCTTTCACTGAAAAGTGTGGAATGCTTGTACACTAATTTTCTTTTTTTACTAAAATGGAATGTAATCGAGAGCTACCAAGAGACGCGTATTGTAAATGTATAAAGGACGTGTTGGGGAGAGATACAGAGAAAAAAAATGAAAAGTTGGAAGATAGCCAAGAGTATAGACTTCTCACCACACTTTTGAATATAGCTATTTTTATTGTTGCAATGAAGAAATGATTGAAAACTAAAACCTGAAAATGGGTATACATTACATTACTGCAATACTGGTAGAGAAATTTAATATAGAAAAGAACAACACCGAACCCATTTGAGTCGATTAACTTTTTCTATAAGTGTTATACGAACTTCTACATGTGCTATACTTTAAAGATGCTATATGAACAGAATTTTTAACTTTGCTTGTTGGTTAGAATAATTTCTGAACTTGTGAATGACACGTTCTCCACAGTGAACTTATCTTCCGCCGTTGTAATAAATTAACTGATTGTTTCACTCACCCTATAGTTTATGGAGATTTCACGAGCTGTGGAGGGAAACAGTAGTTCTTATCTCTCCGTTCCCACTACTGAAATAATCTTACTCTGCTCTAATCAGTTAATGAATTGCTTTACTTCTATACCTTATTTAGCTCATGTCTGAAAGTATTTTGAATGTTAACGAAGGAGATGAAAGACGGCAACTCCAAAAGCTTGTCGAAGAAAAAAGCAGATGTTTTTACTTCCCTGTTGAAATAATCATTGACTGTTTAATCTTTAGATTTTATTCAGTCGTTCTCATGCTTGGTAAGCAATTTAAATTTAGTAACTACCATTTAATGCGATCTCTTCGGACTTAAGAATTTTGATAATATTAACCGATCGATAATATTAACTGAATTAGGTAAAATTAATGGTATTTTTATCATGTCAAGAGAAAGGAAGAAAAAAAAAGCACTTACTTAGTATAACTATAATTAAAAGAAATAAACTACATGGTTTTTAGATTATTGCTTATCGACAATTATTCCTTAACGGCTTTCTTATAAATATTGAGTCTTTTAAAATTATTTTTACTTTTAAGCTTTTAGTTTATTTTTATTTTTAATATACTTTTAAAATTTGCTGAATAATAATGTATGATTTCAAAAATATATGGAGCTTGATTCATTTCGGCGTTAGTTGAAGGGTTTCTTCAACATATTTGCTCTTGCTAGAACCGTTAGCATTTATCGCTTAGTCTTGCTCAGGTAAAGTTAACTTTTTTTCAAAATTTTAACAAGAGGTTGTGAAATTTTCAACCGCGTCATTGCATTGACTAATTTTAGGTAAATTTTCATATCTCTTAAAAATTCATTTTTTTTTCTTTAAATCTCAGATCATTTCTTTTTTGTCCATTTCCTTTCGCCATATAATCGCAGACAATAATGTTTTTGGCTGTCCAACAGACTTCCAGCCAGACTGGTTGACAGCGTGACTTTACTTTTAAATCAATCCATATCACTCTAATTCAGACAAAAGAATGAGAACTCTATCCTATGAAAATAAAAATGTTTCTTTTCGAATGATGCAAGCTATTCTACAAATGTCAGTCATTGGAGCTAGTTGAAAATCAAGGACCGGTGAATTATCTACTTCAAAAATTGGTAACTTTAAAAGATGTAATGATCACACAAAATAAATATTTTTATGTACATTTGAATACTTCGGTATGCGTCTAGAATTTTTGATAAAATAAAGCGAATGACAACACTAAATGCAATCACATTAAGAAATGTACATTTTTCCAATGCGGAAGTGATAGGATCCATGGGTCGTCAAGGAAAATGGAAGACTTAACGTTCCTTCCTCCGTTGGACTAATTTTTTTCAGATTTAATTTATCTGTCTCTCCTCTTTAAGATTGTACTTTGATTATTCAGTAGTGAAGGCAAAGGTAGACACTCCACAGGCATTTGGAGGAATCAGAGGAGGTTATCACTTCCCCCGCTGCAGTAAACTTATGCAGTTCGAATCTACTAATCTATCCAACTCCCTACTGTTACGCATGATAGACAGTTTGATTGCTAAAGAAAGAAAATATTGAGAGAACTGAAAGGGCTGTCGAGGCAATAGCACACCTTATCATCCAATTACTTGGAAGGAAGGGAAACTTATTTTTATGTTTTGTCAAAATTCCTATCGTAGGGAATTGCAGAATTTTGTGTTGCCTAAATCTAAAGTTTGAAGCATTGTATAGGGTAATTTAGTTTCGTTGTCAAGAATGTTGAAAATTCTAGAAAATGCAATTCAATTACAGTTGGTGGGTCAGAATAAAAACTAATTAAGAATTTATTAATCCATAGGTCACGGCATCATGAAAGTAAGATTCTCATTCATTCGCAGCAAATTCTATCAATTTTTTTGGGGGGGAAATTTAAGTAAACGTAGCTTATAAAAGTCAAAGAATTTAACTAAAGGAATTTTAAATAAAACTTTCTACATCAACAATTACTTCTTCATTTTCAAATAAAATCTCATTTTTTTAAATTCATTTATTTTGATATCCAAAAAGAGTGGTGGTTTGAAAGAAAGAAATCTGTGATCAAATAGAAAATGTGTGATATATTTTTATTTCTTTATTTTTTGTGAAATATATGAAGGATTTACAAACTATATTTTAACTCGTTTCAATATGATGACATAAAATTTTAAGCCTAATTCATTCAAAACCATTTTCTTTTATGGTTTCTAATAACGCTACTTTTTTGGTAATTTATGAGGAGTATACTAAAATTCCGTGTACTCGAGAATTTATTTTGTTCAGAATTAAAAAAAAATGTATTCAAAATACTTTTACGGCCCCCCAAAAATTAACCCTATAAATGATTTGTTTATTTATTTCGAAAATAAATATATTGATAAATAATAAGACTTAAAATTTTGATATTGAAACAGTTTTTTTAAAAATTGGCCATTATCACTTCCAGTTGACTTTCTTGAGTAACAACATTAGGTATTTATTTAGATAAGGTACAAATAACCGATCATAGATTAATATTTATTAGCTTTTCATTTACAAGTAAAACAGAGAAATTCGAAAGATTCTTCAATATCTTTTAATTGCCCAAACTGAAAAAGTTTTAAAAAATTGTTTGAAAGCAAAAATAATCATCAAATCAGTTTTTATCTAGAATTGCAATAAAATGTGGAGCATAAAAAATTTTCTTTCAAATTAAATTACAATGAAGACCTAAATTCTTTTCGAAATAAATTATTTCCAGAAAACTATGTTACATCAGAAATTTGGTACTGTTTTGCAGATCACATTAATAAACCGCATACATTTTTCAAAAGGATATCAAAGCATGAAATACGCTGAAACAAGTTTTAATACTTTGGCTTCTGTATTTTTCAAATTCTATTCTTAATTGAAAAATCAAAAATCAAATCGAACGAGAATATATATCAAATACAAGTCTAATGAATTTCATTTACATTTTAAAAGTAAAAATCAGTTACAATTGAACAAGTAAATGTTCAGATAAAAACATTTCCATTGTTAAAGTAACTTTATTTAGAAAATTCTCTCTCTTTTTTTTCTTTTTATTTTGTTCGCACTGAAAAATAACGCACTTCATCCATCAAAAAATGCATGCAATAAATAAATATATATATACATGTACTTACTTTATATATATGCACTAAAATGAATTATTAGCATTCTTAAAGGTAATTTTTTTTTCTAATTACTTGAATTCAAACTTCCCTTTTTCTGAGTTGCACGGATAATTGGCTTTCCTACGCATCTCAATATCTTATTTTTCTAATTTTAACTGCATTTACTTACAGTTAATATAAAGGCTTGCTGAGATAAATTTCGATGAATCTATTTCTCGAGATTATATAAGCACCAAATGCCATCTTATGTTATTTTTTCTATCTTTCTGGGTTTTTTCTCCTTTTCTGAGAGTATCGCTTTAATATTGAGATGGACTTAACAAAGGATTTTAAAAGTTGATAAAAAAGTGCATTTAACTTAATAAGGAAAAATAATAAAGCTATTATTTAAAAAAAACTCTTTTCCTGCTCTTTAACCCAAAATTTTATTAAATATATGTGTAAGAAAATCATCCAAAAGAAATTCTTAATTGAAAATCTGATTGTTCACTTAATCTGCTTTATGCCGATGATATAATTAGCAAATAATTAAATACTTACATATTATAGTTTTTATTAAAATAAATCTAAATTATGCAATTAAATGATATCATTTTTATATTTTCCTTTTTTGAAAAAACTGTATAATTTTTTTCTTTTATTTGACAAATATTCCTCTTCAAACTAATCATATTTGATTATTATGAAAAATATATGAAAATTCATGGTTGAGAACACTTAAGAAAAAAAATCAAGGCATCACAGCTTTGTTTGTATTATAAATTACGTTTGTTTCCGAATCTTCAAGGATTAAACTATTTTTTTGTAATTTCAATATTCAAGAATTGATTTTCAAGACATGACTTAGAGAGAACCTGAAAATATATGTTCAATCTGAAAAGTCAGATGCAAATAAGGGATAAAAAAGTGGTTCTATATAGCACTGAAAGGGTAATCTCTTTGAATTTAATTATAAATTTTATGGCTCGAAATTCAAACTTCGTCATGCTGCGACAAACATATGGTAAAAGGAAATTTGTTTTCGATGGGATGCAATACTTATAAAAATTTGTGAAATCAGTACTTAAAAGGGGCTCGCGAAGCTTGTCAAACAAAATGATTGATAATCAGAAAAAAAATTAATTAATTTTTTTCAAAAATACACTTTCTTTAGTGTACATAGCATGTTTATTTTAATTATTTTCGACTTTTTTTTTCTGATGTACTGTTTCTCGAACTTACTCCCGGATGGCGTCAATAGTACGAAATCAAAATTTTAATTAGTTAATGATTAATTGTTGATTTGGTTCTAAAAATATTAAATCAAGCATTGCCATCGAAAATATACGAATTTGTAAGATTGTAATCTTATGGCACTTGTAAAAATGAAGGAAAAATCTATTAGGAAATTCCATCTTAAGAAATATAAAACAGGTGAAGTTAAACAAAAGCGTTTAAAAAAGTTAACTTGGAAGAAAGTATATTTTATCATTGAAAAACGTTTCGTATATCCTTTTCCCTTATGACTATAGGAATGCTATACTGCTAGAATATTATGCAATATGACATATTATATGCAATTAATGCCATCAGGGTTTCTCTTCTTCAGAAATTTATAAACATGTTCTAATTACACTATAGATGGTTTTATTCCTTTGTCTTATTGAATGGTTCCATATGTAATGTTTACATTTTGCTATTAGTCTTAAAAGATTAGAAAAAGTAGCCCTACAGGTGATTGGAAGGAACCATAGATCCAGTTGTTTTAAAGGGAGCAAAAGTAATTTCTTGCTACATTTCCACTATACCTGTTTTCAAGGTGTATTCTTGGATTTCATTCTCCTTAACCCTTTAAAGGGCCATTTTTTTCTAGTCATATTATGTTTAAATATTTTTAGGCTTGAAATTAGAATAAGAAAAGGGATTCATTTAGCTTATTAGATAAATTTAATTTGATTAATTAATTAATTTGGTTAATTAATAATTAAGTAACAAATCAAGACACATCATTTTGTGTAAGATAAAAAACTGAAGCATATAAGTTTCTGCCATTCTAAAAAAAATTGTTAGAACTTTTGCCAACCTACAGAATTTCATACAAAGATTGATAAATTTGGTGGAAAGCATACTTCCCACGGCCCTAGAAAGGGTTAACTCAGCAGAATTATTAGACAATTGTTTTATTACATCCAAATAACTCGCCAATAAAAATACCAAATTCGAAAGTTCAAATATAATAATGGAAAAAACGAAATTATTTCCATTGTATTTTCAAGGAAACTGTGCTGATAGTGATACTAATAAAAACATTTGTACATTAATGAATAAGAGAAAATAAATGATAAAAATTTTTAGTAAACAGTGCACTAAAAACCTTTATGTAGATGTGATTAATATGTCGTCGATTAATTGTACGCTATTAACCTCACAGAGTAAAACATAAGGAATTTCATTACAGTGCTGGAATCACTAGTTACATATGGCCTTTTGTAACAACACCCAATACTCATATATTTTATAAAACAATTTCAGATTAGATTTATGCTAATGAATGTAAATGTATTCCGGTGTATACTAGTTTTAGTTGCAATAAAACATTTTAGTAAACTTGACATATGACATTTTTATATAATAGTGACGATTTGGTCGCATTACTATCCCAAAAATATGTTTTATGACTTATTATTGTTTTATGACTTATTATTAAGAGACTAACTAAGATTTCACTAAGCTGCACTTTTCATTTTGAAATGACTTATAAACTATTATTCTCACTTTTGAAACTAGGAAATAGAAATCTATAACAAAGTGAGAAGACATTTCGACCCCACACAACGTAAAGGAAGGTTCAATTTTTACATTGGATAAAGAAATAAACCTATAAGAAACCTGTTCTCTTCTCATAGAACTCAACAAAATGTTGGTTGTTCAGTCAATTTCTTTTCCGATTTTTTTTCAATCTGTTATCATTTTCAATTCAATTTCCAGTCCATACAAAAAATGCATCAATTCAATTTTGGACGAGGAAACCTGTTAAAGGACGAACCACGCCAGCACTTTCACTGGGGCAGTAGCGAACGTTCTCTAGACTGATATTTTATTAAAACCTGGTGTTAGTACCTTAGGCTATACACAAACCGCTTCATGTCGAGAACCTGTGCTACCACCGGACGCAGGCAGCGGAAGCAGTTGTCAAGAAAAAAAGAAATAAAAGAGAAGTGAAGTGAAGAGTGTGCAGCTGACGCCACTCACTGCATCCCCCCTAACGAGATCTCCACCCCTCCTCATGCCCGGGGCTTCGAAGCTCCATCAAATACCTTTTCATTCCAGTATTCAAAACCTTCCTGAGAAATTGAAAAACTTTCGTACGATAGACACCAGATACTTTACATGAAAATGCAGCGTTGGTACATGCCACGCTTGAAATAAATCGATTGGACACAATGTTTTATTTATCTTTAGCACTCAATCCCCTTTTGTGATCTTACCTATAGAGTTTGAAATGGTGGGTGTGATTGGAGCTCGCGAGGGATAAAAGATCTCGAATTGATAGATGTTGTACAATAGAAAAACGTAAAGACCAGATGTTTTCCTGCTTTTATTATTAGATTAAACCTGGGTTTATTTGTGTATAATGCATTATATGCAATATCGAAACCCTGCTGTTATTGATTTTTCTGATTCAAAAAACTTTATTTATTTCCAAGTTTTTAAAAAAGTACGGTTTCAAGAAATTTATAAATGATACTAAGGATCTTTTTAAACATGTATTTTGAAATTTTCTTGCGATCTACTTTGTGTACTTACCTTTGAATTGCATCAAAAGCAATTTAATTTACTTCTACTGTTAATCATTAAATTAAATGATTAGATTCATATTTGCTTTGGGTCTACACGAGGAATGTTACGATATAGACCACAATTTTGAATCATAATTAAAATATGATGGACAATTCATAAGGCACCACTGTTTGCAAATTTCAGCTGAACAACATAGTTCCATATGGTACAAAATATTCCGATATAACATGCATCATGTGGATGTTCTTTAACACTTAACACCACACCATTCCTCTGTTTCTAGAGCTCATGTGGGCCCTTTTCGGTTTAGTATAGATATAGGTTGCTTTATTAAAAAAATACACAACAATCAATTTGAAAGAAACAAACAAATAACAAAATATGAATACATATAACAAGAAATGATAAAAACTAGTATGAAAAATATCTGAAGTACAATAAAACTGGATGAATGAACATGATAATGTATAGTATGAGTGAAAATGTAAAAAAATTATAAAAGTTAGTTACTTGAGGGGGTTAAAGGATAAATTATGAATAAAATGCGAAGTGTGTTAAATGATGCCCTAAAAATTGATAGCGTTAATCTAATTGGAATAGTTCTCCATGATCAATTAGAAATTTAATCATGTTTATGATTCTTTTTTTTGGAATATGAATTATTAAGGACTCTTTTGTTCCAAAGACTTTCTAAAGAAGATGAAAATTTTCGGAGGTGCCATGAAAGAGTAAAAGGGCAGGATGTCGATCATTAAATATCAAATTAGAATTCTTCGATTTAAAAACCATGAACTGGAGATACGTGACAGTGAACAACTGCCATAATACTTTGACCACTATTTGATAAAAAAATTTCTGAATTTAATAAATAGAATTGGCCAATGCAGTTTGTGCTCATTTTCTTCTTCTTCTTCACAACATGTTGCACATGTGAAGATTTTCAACCAAGAAAACTATGTAAATGATCAACATACTCTAGATAATTAAAAAAAAAGTGATGGCATGCATTGGCAGTTATACGAGAGCCACGATGAATGATTTGAAGAATGTAGAAAGTGCCATGATAACCTCACGACCATTATCATTTTATCATTTTTTAAATATCACAGACCTAAAAACATAAAAATTGCCTTAAGTGACCTGAAACATATTTATCGCTCTTACATAAAATTTAAAATTGTGGCTAAAACCTACAGCATTCTTCATTTTTAATCTTCCTTCAAAGAGCATAAAAAAATGAAATATTCAAAACACTTTTGTAATCATGAGAAGTTGAAAAGGTAAAGCATATTACTTAAAAACCTGAAATACATTGCTTTCCGATACCAAGTTTAAAAAGGAGTCTGTCGGAAGGCTTGCTTCAGCTGATCTGACTATAGACCAGATAGTAGGAAAAAATTCTAATGTTTATATTCAGTATAAAGGCTGTCTCTTCATGACAGAGAGTTATATTTCAACTTATAGAGTCGTCACTTTGTCGCGTTAAACTTTGTCACATTTTTATACAGAGGTTGATACAATCACTTAGAGGACTACAGAATAGCAAGAAAGTTGACTCATTCATGTGTTTCTATAGCAAACTGGTCAAAATTACATCGGGTTCAACAGTATTATTTTTCCAAATTAAATTCATAATGGCATTTTTAAATAAAATACGTAAATGATGTATTTTAATAAGTCATTATGGTATAGGAGTACCATTTTAATTGTTATCCGGAAGGTAATTATTAAGATGTTGGGTCTATGCTAAGCGAGTTTAAATTAAGTTAAGAATTATGTTTTTTGTTTGAGGAATAAGAGCACTCTTGAAAACAAATACGTAAATCTAACTTTTTACACATCCTCAATGCTGTTAATCATATTTAGTAAAGTATTCTTGACACACACAAACGAGCAAAAAAAAAAAATTTAGAGTTTTAAGAATTTGTTAGTTTTTATCTTAAGAATTTGAAACTTTTTTTGTTTAAAATTATAATGAGTCAAGGTAATTTAATTAAATATGACTAATCAGAAATATGGAGGGTTGCATTGCAATTTAGACCTTTTAATTAATTCAACAATACATGCATTGTCCCCTATTAATTAATATGTGATTTTTGAGTATTACAATTAATTTGTAATTTAGTTATATTTTCGTTGAGATCATTAAAATCGTATAAATTCTTTGCAATAGCAACATTCAAATTTTCAGAAATATGTTAGTTATAATCTCAAGAGAGTGAAACGTTTTTTCTTCAAATATTAACCTGCGAAGATAATTTAATTAAATATGACTGACTAGAAACACACGGAGAGCTGTATTGCTATTTATATATTTTAATTTATTCAACAATATGTTTGTATAAATTGATATGTCACTTTTTTGTGCTATTTAAACTATTTTTCCTATTGGAAGTATATATCTGCTTTTGAGGGCTTACAATTTAAAGATTAGGCCACGATTAAAATAAACGTTGTGTATATTGTACATGTTTGTAAAGCTATACACACCTTTGAGTCTTGTGAATAAGGTATTTGATTCCCTTTTTATTCTTATCCAAAATGCTTGAACAACACCAACCAGAAATGCATTTCCATTATGACCACTCCTTATTAATTAGCTATAAAGTCAGAATTTTGAAAACAAAATAAAATTTAAATTATGCCCTGTTTCTATGGCGACGAAGCATTAAAGCCAAAGTTTTTACAGTTACATTTTCAATACAATTATTTTCTACTTAGTTTTACCTGAAAAGATCAAGGCTATCAAATCCTCATTCGAGATTTATTAGTTTTATTATTTATTTCGAAAAGGATTTAAGGTGGAAAATCTTCTCACCTTCGGAAACTTAAATGTTGTTCTTAAAAGAAGAATCACGTTATTTTCTCTTTAAGTTTTCCTAGTTTTATATTTATACCATCATCAAGTTACTTAAATGATAAAATAGAATTTAAAAGTTAGCTTCTATGTTTTCAAAATTTTCTTGCTTCCTATATCCTTTATTAGTGATAGGGAATAAAATAATTTTTATATCCGATTTACTCTTTCCAACAATATTTAAAAAATAGAAATGGCAAATTATGTATTAGATAAAAAATGCAAAACTTTTTTCTGTACGTTTAAGTGTCAAAAGAGCAATGTTTTGTAAGGTGGTAAACATGAAATATACCTGGTTGTAATCTAAATTGAATAAAACAATCATTTAAAGACGTTATTAGTATGGATGCTTACGATTTATAGTTCATTTAAATTAACTTAATATTTATTAATTCAATCAGAATGGTGTCAAAGTAGTAATAAAAAGAAAGCGGGTTCGTATCTTTATTTTACTGCCGAACATTTTATGTGAGACTGAATCTGTAATTATTTTTAATTTCTCTGCGTTGGTAATGATAGTTAATTTATTGCGAATGAGATAAGGCCTCAGGGGCTTATTTCTTGACTACAGCATCTTAGAATCTCTTCCTCTCGGACATCCCTGAAGCAGTTTTCAAGTAAGAATAATACAATATTAAACAATAAAAGTAAAGAGATTTCGAATGTAATATTTCCCCCAATTTTATTTTGCATTCAAGCAAATGTATCCTAACAGAAATTCAGCTGGTTTACATATGTAGCAAGATATTTTGAGAATAAATTAAGCAAAGCTAAATCTGTGAGACTGGTTTCTCCAAATTTTTCTCTGATACTCTATAATGAACCTATCGCCCCTTTACAGAAAATTATGGACAAGGCCGTGTGCAAGGCCTTGAATTCCAAGTGTTCTCAGATTTTTATTTTTAGAGTCCCGCATATAAGAGTTGTATTAAATGCATGGTATTTCACTGGTGAACAATGGTTACAAAATATCGATCTTTGATGTGAATCTAAAGCGGGATCATAGACAGTTTTTTGGCTGATAAATCACTGTCATGCGATTAATACACAAGTCCTATAAAATTGAATGTGTATTTTGGATGCCTTTTTGATACCGATTAAGATAATTTGACACCGATTAAGATAATTTAATACATAACTACACTTTTAGTAACAAGATCAAATGCGAAATTTTATTTATTTAATGTGATGCATTTTTATATCATTGCCTTAAAATGCATGAGAAGGCACAGTATTGCCCTTTGACTTGTTTTGAATGAAAATTTTATAAGAATCATTTATTAACATTTTAGATGCTAAGCCTATGTACCAAATTTTATATTTCTAGTTCTTTACATTTTGTAGCTGTTGTGTTTCTTCGTATTCGCACAATAGGAACAGACAGATTTTTTAGGAATGGATTTAGTTCAAAATTTGATAAAAATCTATAAATTTGGAGCAAATTCCATATACCAACTTTCACCAGTCTAGCTTAAAACGCTTTTGATTTGTCGTGTTCACAGACAGACAAACATAAGTCTAAACATGTGCTTTTGAATTCAATTTATCGCACAATTGCAGATTTATGAAAATTAGGAGATTGAATGTTTCAACGATTATAATGCTTTCTTTGTATACTTAGTGTACGAGAAAGTATAAAGAAAGGACAAGAAGGCAGACTTTTGTATAGATGTAACTTACACAAATGAAGCAAAAATTAAATTATAGCACAGCTTTACAAAATTCTTAACTTTATTTTCACAGGTCTGCAATATTAAAACTCAAATGATTTTTTCGTTGCTTTCTTCGAATTTTCATATTAAAAAAAAAGGAAAACTATTAAAAAAATATTCATTATATCTGAGAGTTTGTAAAAGTATTGTTTAAAACAAAAATAATAGAACATTTGTTATAAAAGTAGAAATTTATTTTTTCAAAATAAATCTATGAACAACTGGACTATAATTCTGAACGTTATCTGACCTATGTTTAAAATTACGAGGTCCGTCCCAAAATAGCCACACTGTTGCTTTAAAACGAGAAGTTAATATAACTAATCATCATTCTTAATGTACTAAAAGATACGCCTATCTAGATGGGCTATTGTTCTGTTAAAAGCATCTGAAATTCGATAATCTCAAATTAGCCAACAAAATTATAGTATGTTTATACAAAATTATAAAATGACCACTTGTTGCAGAATAAATACAAAATATCACATTTTTAACATCAGACTTTGTTATTCTCATATTTTGAAAAGTGAAATATTTCGCGACATTGTAAGTTTATTCATTTAAAATTGTAACAAGGCCATCAAATAGTACAATAACTACGAAACCAAGAAAAATGATCTTAGTAGCGCTTGAATTATTTGAAATTAGACTATTTCCAGATCCCACCACAAAAGGTTTCACTTATACCCCGCCAAATCGACCAGCAAATGCAACTTCAAAAAGAATTCTTATTTCCTTCGAGAAATCGTGTCCTTTCTGAAATAATTTCCTTCCGTGAAATTTGATATGAAGCTGAAGAGACCTCTTTCATCGATTCCTCTTTGATGATGAACATCAGAAAATGAGTCTTGGCTTCGCATTTACATCTTAATGCTCATGATGTTTCCTATTAAACAGAACCTGCTCTGCTATTAATCTAAAACGGAGACCCACAATCGTAAAAGAGAACTTGAGTTGGAGAAAGAAATTTAGTTCTTCGGTTTCTTTCTGTGAAATTTCATTGAATTGCTCAGTCTGAATATTTCGTCATTTTTTTCTAAATGTTTTTGAAAGTTTGTGCAAAAAAGAATGATCATTCTTCTAAGAACCGGCTGATATTTTTAAATCATGCCTTCACAGATATTAGAGAGACGACGTCAATAAAATTGTTTGAATTTGAATTTTAAAATATTAGTTGACATATTTCTGGAGTTTTAAATTAATAAAGCATATTTGAAAATAAAATAAAGAAAATGTAATAAAACAAACTTTTACTAATGTATAAAACGATTTTGTTTTTTCAAAAATATAAAAATAGGGACATAATTGTAAAAGTGTGAAGCTTTGATAGAAAGCAAATTAGGATTTTAATCACATTTAAAATGTATTTTTGCCGTTAAAGAATACTTGGGAATTTCGTTTTTTTTAAATCATTAATTGTAACTTTTTCTTTATGGTATTATTTTCAGACTGTCGGGTTACGACTCTGCTTTAAAATCCGTATTCTTGATAAAAATAAAATTTTCTGCACATTTAAACGAGTATGCTTTTTTAAAACTTTATGTTTATTTATTATCCTAAATTTCTGTCTGGAATACATTTTATAATTCATTACTATAAAGATATTGGAATCTTAAAATTGATATTGTCTCATATTCAGTATCACCTGACGCATATCATGGGAATAATCATTTAATTAAAATTATTCGATTAGCAGACAATGAAGCCTAGTTTTAGAAATGGATAATAATGAATTACTTATGAGTCATGAAAACATTAAATTGTAATGGGACCATACAACTGTATAATATTTCAGAACTGTTGTCTATCAATAAGTGGATGCAAAATCCATTACAAAATCTAATCTTTATAAACATAAAAAAATTGAATTAATTAAAAGTATGTAAAATTAAAAAAAAATATTTGAACTTATTCTCTAACATTGTGCTATAAAAGTGCAAAAGGAATACACTTTATCGATGTGATTTGGAATATTTTTTGCTGACAATCTGTGCATTTTTTTTCAAACTGTTGACAAAAATCATCCAAGAAAAGTCTGTCCGTCAGTTCATGTAAATTCATGCGATCATGATAATTCAAACATGCAATGAGCTGGAAGGATGAAATTTAACGTATCGTGTTATCACTAGAATTGTACATTTGTATTGAATTTTGGATTAAATTCGTCAAGGCGTAAACTGTATGAAACCATGCCTATTTTTTTTTCTATTCTTGGAAACGCAAAACTTTTATATGCATAATTCTGAAAATAAAAATCCGAATATTCTTGGACTTCTGGACCTTGTTCAAAAGTACACTATTTTTAGGCAATGGTAGGAGGCTAATATCTTTATAATGCAGTAAATGAGAAAACTTCAGGGAGATCATTCAAATTCTTATATATAATTATTTTTTTAGATTTTAATCTCTGATATACGCTTATCTATACTTATAATAAAGCTCAATGTGTGTGTGTGTGTGTATGTTGGAGCTCTAAAGTCCAGACCATTCAACCTACAACTACCAAATTTGGCACGTGTATACCTTGGAGGCCGGTAATGTGCACCTGGGGGTTATTTTTTCGAATTTTTAACTAGAATTTTATTTATTTAAAAATTCAGTTAAATTTTGACGTGTTTCTGTTATAACTTCCGAAAATATTACCGCACAAAAAAGAATTTTACATGAAGTTAAAGCTCAAATACTTATCTTTTAAATGATACTAATGTTTTAATCTTAAAATTAAATTTCTATTTTTAATGAATTTTTAAATAAATATTTTAACTACGTTTTTCAATAATTTTTTTCGTAAAAAATAAAAATTAAAATTAAGCACGTTTTGCATTCATGGGAAAAAATTAGCTTTTTTCAAAGTGTTGCCATCACATTGATTAAAGCTCCAATTAAAAATACATTAAATCTTTTTGGAAATGAAATCTGCAAAAATATAATTTTCGGCACGTGTTTGCAGGAAATGAAACAAATATTAAATATTATTTTTTCTAAAAAATAAATTCAAGAAAAATTATTTTATGATCTTTTACACTCTCTATATAGGGTGTTTATTTAGAACCGGACCCATTTTTATATTTAATGACTCATAAAATAATGAATATATAAACAAACTTATGGCATTTATTGATGGAATAGCTCATATATTTTCCTTTTCAGGTTTGAATATTTTTACTTTTGTAAATATCGTCTGCGCGTGTGGTTAATTTCAGATAATTTCATTTTCCAGTCTAAATATCTGTACTTTTCTAAATATCGTCTGCTTATTAATTGCATTTTTCTCTCTTTTGTTTTTGGCAACTATTGAAATGTTATGTTTACTTTTGATGTGTTTGTTCTATGTAGTACTTTTGTATGTGATGTTTTATTTGAGCGGATATTAAGAAGAATGCATACATCACAAGAGAAAGCACAGATTTTATGGTGGTTCATTGAAACGAAATCCATAGTGCAAGCACAGAGAAATTTCAGAAGAATTTACCAAAAAGATCATCCATCCAAAAACAGCATCTTGCGGTGGAAAAAGAATTTTCTAGAAATTGGAAGTATCGCAGATAAGAAACGTTGTTAATTTCCAATCAACTAAATCAATCACTTAAACTGACTGATTTATGAGAATTTGAATATCACTATTCCATAAAAAAAGGATAATTTTAGATATTCCATCAATCGTTTCAAAGAAAATACGCCAATCAGCGCGCAGGTTTCTCAAGATTAATTGGCCTAATATTATGAAAATGTTGAGTTTTTCTAAATTTTTAACATTCAAAACTTCATAAATAAATCTTAGTTGATCGTGGAAAATAGAAACATTCATTCATTTATTTAAAATTTCGTGTGTCAAGAATATTTCTCAGAATACGATACCTTACTGCATTAAATTTAGACTTCATAATTTTTGAAATATATTTATGAGCCGGAACAAAATATTATTATTGATTTCATTTCAATCCTTTTGAAAGCAAAACTAAAAACTGAATTTTATGCTGAATCTGAGAAATTTGTTGAATTATTGTTTGAGATGTTACATAAATTATGAAAAATATTTTGTAGTTCACATGAGATTTAAATACCGAGCGATTCTGTTTGCAATACTCATATTCATTAATAATAATAATAAATAAATAACAATAAAGATGATAAATAAAATGAAACGTTTGGTTTTATTAAAAAATATCTTTATATTAATGGCAATTTCATCATTTCCACTTTAAATTAAAGTTGAAGTTTTACAGGAAATGACAACAAATTAGCAAAATATAGATAGTAAATTGAACGAAACGATCTAAAGAACAGTATAAGTTTGGCATGACTATCAAAATTTGAAGATTAAAAATGTTTTGTTTGAGAATCTATTAAGAGACAAGTTACTTAAAATATTTAATTGAAAATTGTAGCGAGCGGTAATACTGGTGAATCGGCTGGTCGCCAAAGGCGGCTAGTTTATAATAAAAACATGCTTTTAAGTCGCAAAAATGCACAATCATGTATAATGAGAGAGAGTGCATGCGTCTTGTAAAAGTCAATCACAACTCCTCTCTTAACAGAAGTATTTAATTTATGATTTGTAATATGAAGCCATGACATGCCTTTAATGTCATGTAAGTTTAAAGTAAGATCTTTTTTACGAGTATTTTTTTCTTTATGAGTTAAAAACTACATTTTATGACTTAAAAAACATGAGCGAGAAAAAGAAATCAGAAAAAGATTCTTCATTCCTGTCAGTTTCCTTACCCCAAACTGATATTTCTTGTCACATTTTGTTTTTCTACCAAGAAAATTTTTTTCTTCTTTTTTCAAAGTGCTATCAATATTGAACTCAAATTTTAATATTTTTGTTAACTTTATTTTAGAGTCCAAATCAGAGTTCCGTTTTATTTCATGTTTTTAAATCATATTTTAAAGACAACGACTTCAGTTTGATGTAGCTGAAGTTAATTCTTTTTATTTAGTTTCGAATTTTTCAAGATTATATGTATGTTTTTTTTCTCCAATAATTACAGTTTCTTCTATCTCAATTGGAGTTTTAAAATTTGAAAGAAAACATTTGAACTGAAAAGTTGGCAGTTTTCTAGGAAAGTGAATGCCAACTTACAATGCACTTATAATTTTTTTGATTAACTGTTTCAAGAAACTTTTTGAGAAAAATTCTCGTGTAAAGTCACAAAGTTTCTCGTTGTTAGAATAGCAAATGTCGGCAAAGTTTTTCTTTCTATATCCCTAGGACATGTTTGAAAAGGATACACTCAAATATATGCCAGAAATGATGAAATAAAAATAAAATTTAAATGCTATTTTAGTGAACTACGATGTAAATTTTTTTAAATTAAAAATAAGGAATTACAAGCAAAATCTTAAAAGAAAAGAGTGCTATTAAAAATACAGTTAATTAAATAGAAATTTAATAGAATAACTTTTATATTGTTATTGCTGCTTATCCCCCTTGGATTGAACGCCAATTCAAACCAAGAAAGAGATCGGGGAAGGAGGGTGCTGTAGCTTCTGAGGGTAAGGACCCCTGAGCACTCGAGGGCAGAAATCTAGCTCTTATGAAGACAACACCTACACACACGCTTGCACAATCCCTTTTTACAGGGATGACTTTTTCACACACCTCACAGATAGAACGCAGGGTAGAGAGCAACCATGCCCGAACCAGGATTCGAAACCGGGACGTCAAGATCGGGGGGAGGGTAAGACGCGCCTACCACTAGGCCAAGAAACAAGCAGAGTAACATTTATAATATGTTTAACATTTTTACAGAAAGTTTAAGATTTTTTTTGCTTATCAAAATCATTGTGCTCAACTTCATAACAGTATTGTTCTCTAAAATTTTCGCTTTTGCCGTTTTGATAAAATTTATTTTTCCAAAATTTTTGATGAAAAATTATTTTTTGCAATTTAATGCACCTAAAAAACGTGAGTTTAAAAACCTTTTTTATTATTTTCTACTATTTTGTCTTTAATAGATTTCTTATCGTATTTAAATAAGATACATTTATGACAAAATCATGGAATAATACAATAAATTTATTTTCAAATTCTCAGTCAGAAAGTCTCTCTAATGCGATATTAGAATCCAATTAAATTAAGCACATAGGGTATCAATGGATTTTTAATCAGGAACATATAATTATATAAAGGTTCAGAACCTTAATCCATCAGGAATAGAAAACCTATTTAAAAATCCCATCTTTACAAACCTGAAAAAAGTTAAATAGAAACGTATAAAAAAAGATCTTAAAGCTATGGGAGATTGCTTATTTTTTCTGTATGCATCACGATATTACTTATGAATAAATATGTATGAATCACAATATTACTTATGAATAAATATGTTTGAATCACAATATTACTTATGAATTAATATATAAGAATCACGATACAGATTATTTATACTTTTACTTTTTTCTATATGAATCATGATGCAAAATACTTATATTTTTAATTTTTTTTCTGTGTGAAGTACGATACAAATTACTTTTGTAAAACATTTGCGAATGAGTACAAATACTTTATCTGCTTATACAAAACGACATTTACGAATAAGATTTAAATACTTTTGCAACGACAGGAATTGCTATTTGCAGAGAACTCTCTATGTAGTCCACCAAATTAGATGAAATGCTTCAGATTTTTATGTATCTGAATGCAAAAAGGTGAAAATGCGATT
This sequence comes from Argiope aurantia, assembly GCA_026543865.1. Taxonomy (NCBI): domain Eukaryota; kingdom Metazoa; phylum Arthropoda; class Arachnida; order Araneae; family Araneidae; genus Argiope; species Argiope aurantia. Next base: position 904,221 of record JAPMOR010017487.1, read on the forward strand.
CTTGGGCGTTTTATTACATGAAAGATGTGCCTATGTTACCTATATATATTTCTCAACAAAGTTTGTGCAGTGCAGCTGGAACAAGGTATATGAGGATAGGGGACTGGTAAAAACTACAAAGCACAAACAAAATGAGTAAATCTCTACTTAATGGGAAAATATACTGAGTAGTACAAAACAATTCAGCATTTTAAAATAATGGTGTAATGTAAAGGACCTTTTCAAAATAATCATCAAAAGGAAAAAATATCAAGAGCTGCTCTCTTTTTTTATGAATTTGTCAACACAGATTTATTCTGAACAAATAATGCTGTTGGAAAAAAAAGAGGGAATTTTATATTGCTTGTGATAAGGACGCACAATAGCTTCTTTTTGTCTTATGAAATTATTTTATTTCAAAACTAATTGCTTCAAACCCTTGTATATAATATGACAAATTCCAGTATGCTTAAAAGAATGTATTTAATTATGCCGTATTTAAAATAGAAAAGTGCAAAAATTAATCGCTCTTCAATATTAGATAAGGATATTTGAAACTCTTTTTGATCAGAAATTGAATATCTAAACTGAAAATACTGAGTAAATATTTAAACCAAAAATATTCAAAATTCTGTTCATAGTTTTTATCGCTTATTTTTCACATGAGGTTTTTAAAACAGCATGCATTAACTGAAAATGGTAATACTGGATTATAATTGTTAAGTTACATGAAAGTGAATCACGAGTTACATTTAAGCTATACTAAAAGTTGGAAAGTTCGTCTTTCATATGATAAAATATAGAGCTTAATACTCAGAGCTACCTGATATCATACTTTTCATCTCTGAAAATAAAATGAAAACATGGTTGGGAAATCTATGCAGTATATTTAACTTTTATATATAAAGTTTAGCAAAGATATTTTCAATAAGTTTAGAGATAAGTCCAAAAATATTATATTTCCCTACATTGAACTACGTATTTGGTATGTTAGACTTTTCAGTGTAGTTTAAATGAATTCAAAGAAGGATATCACAGCACACAAAATGTCTTTTCAACAGCTCCTGTAGATTCTGAATCTATGTATTTTCTAATCTATGCATGTATTATCCAAACACAACAGTTGAATAAATTCGCTTATATTTTAGTAGAATAAATTCGCTTATATTTTGTAGGTATTTTAATGTAACTTGAGTTGGTTATCTATCCTATTTAAATATTTCACATATATATATATATTAAATATTTCAAATTCATGTGTTACCTCTGTATCAGAACTTCGCTGGTATTGAAACTTTTTTCACAATCGGTCTATTTTAATCCAGATGAAAGTGTTAATTTTACGTCAAAGTGATCCTTCATTTGACTCATGAGATGACTTTCAGAATAAAGAATTATGACTATAATATTTTCTTATTCTACAAGCCTTATACGATAAAGTAAAGGTATATCAATACTTATTATGAAATTCTACAAGTTGCTCGCTTATTTAATAAAATGTTTTGCTGCTTCAATAAATCAACATGAAAGTTCTTCTTCTTCTCAAAGCATTAGAATCTCACAGGAGGGCACCTCATATATGGGATTGAATAGTTTCCGTTCTTGCCGAGTGGTACATTATGATTGTGGTCTCGAGCTACCTCCACTGCCATGACAGGTTGTATCTCCAAAGGGAAGAATTGTAACGTTGCCAATGATGTCCTTTAGGACCTAACTTTAGTTCCGGCCTTTGTAGCAACAATATTAATTCAGATTACTCCATGCAGTTTGGCAGGACGGGGTTAATTCTGTGTGATTCTGAAAGCATTGGAAATAAATTACAAACATGAAATCTAATTCTTCTTATTTAAATATTATTGTGATGCGAAAATGGATAATTTGATTACATAGACAGAAGAGCAAATAAGTAATTAGCTCAGCAATTCCAAACAGGCAGGAGAAAATCAGCGGAATTATTTATTGTAAAAGACAAATTTGGTGAATGATGAGGTAACGGTCCGGCGTGGTCCTCGTCTTCTGATCACGGCTCAAAGTTGGAAGTTCCAACCCAAAATAGTTGTTAAAAAATAATAATGAACTAAAATTTAAAAAAAAATCACATGCGAAAGAATTTTTTCTACTATTTTTATAAAATAATTTCGTTACCATACTTTCAATGGAAATTATTTCCTATTTAAACAAGTTCTCAATAAAAAAAATTACGATAATACTGAACATTTGCCGCGAATAAACACTTCCAGAGTCATACTTAAATGCCATGTTGACTTAAAACGAATCACATTAAAATGTCATAATATGGATCATATCTAATTGGTATGCACAATCGAGTAGAAATGGCTCGTATCAATTAAATTAAGATCATTTTAAAATTATATAAAGTCCAAATAAAACACACTCAAACAGAAATTGTCTGCATTACATATAAAATCGTGTGTTGAATCAGAAAATTGACGTGCAAGCTCTCGATATCTAGGCACTAGAAATAAATAAAGAAAACAATTATTCTTTCTCTTATCTTCGTATTTACAGATCACTGAGATGCGAAAATTGATGATTCGATTACACCGGTAGCAGAACGAATAAGTAATCAGCTACTTAATCCCAGATATCGACGTAGTAATCATCAGAACTATTTATCATAAAAGACAAGTACATTTCACTCGTATGTGCCAACTGATAGATTGGGACCTTATAAATCAAAGAAATATTCCCATTAGCTATTAGATAAGTGATTTACAGAAGAATCATAAACAGAATAGAAAAAAGGCTTTATTTCTTAAGATAGGAAATCGATGCAACGTAATTTTGTACAATTCTTTCGTTCTGGATCTATAAAAGTTTTGTTCAGAATGCGCCGGACATGGATTTATATACTTACATAAATGTCAGCAATCCTTTCGTGTACATCTGTCTGTACAGACTGTTGGGATGATATAAAATAAATAACTGGGGATCAGATGCGGCGATGTAGGATTACAGCAATGAAATGATTGATAACATTCCATCTAAGTGTAATACCTGCTAAGATAGCCAAGCCATGAAAGTAATGAATTAGAGGAAAAAGAAAAGCCAGCTTCATGTGCTTTGCAGTAGTCTTATCTTCGCGTAATCTCTCGAGACAAGGTAAGTTTTTGATTTATAAATGACAAAATATGTGTAGTTATCATTTTGCTATTCGACAGATAAAATAAATCTTCGATTTTATCACTGAAAGTTATAGTTTATTTTAAATTAGAGGAATTGAAGGCGAATTTAATGTTTAAAATGATCAGTTTAAAAGACGAATCACTATTCTTTAGATGTTAAAACTTGTGCTAAATTTTGTTTATCTATTTCTTTATGTTTTGTAGTTATCGTGCTCACTTGTTCTCAGGTGAGCTTTTTCTGAAACCACATACCAAATTTCAAGTGTTTAGTTAAAAGTTTTTTTGAGTTATCGCACTCACAGACAGGCATAATTCCAAAAATGTACTCTTTAGACGCAGAGGTGAAAATGAATGGAAGGAGAATGGGGGTTGTAGGGGGAGGCAGAAATTCGATCCCTCAATTTCGAGGCCAAATTTTTAGGCTATTACTTTATTTTTGTATATTTCCTGTACGAGAAAGTAGACATCTGCCCTCGGGTGCTCAGGGGTCTTTACCATCAGAAGCTACTGCATCCCTTTTCTGTTGACATCAGCAGCATCACGAGAAAGTAAAAAGTTATCTAGACATATGAATATATCGGTAGCGATCATTTTTTCTTTTGAATTCTATTTGTTAGAAAAATATCTAACACCAAAGAAGTTTTGAGATCTTTTCTTCGTTATTTCAAATTATTACCGATGTTTCAGTTAGACATCCAAAACTAACGCAGGCGTCGCTAATGCAACGGTGTCTTCTGCATCTAGGTCAAAAAGAAATTATTCTTTAGAACCTAAGCTCACTTTTTTTTATTGAAACATTTATAAAACCCCCATGCACCACAAAGTATCACACGGGGCTTACAGAAGTAAATATGTAACACATTACATAAAAAAAGAAGAAAATTTAACAGTCATGTTAAGGATTACATATGTCAACAATAAATTTACAGAAATTTTCAAAAGCTCTTCTGGTGGAAATAAGTTGGTGAAAATCTGAAGGCCAATTTATATTTATGTCCTTAGGGGCCAGTCTTAGGATCTGTCTTTCTTTGACAAACTTGGGACATAGAAGGAACACATGCTCAACACTTTCCTCGCCACCAATATTACAATAGCAGGAAGAGGACGGAAATAAATTAAATTTGTACAAATAATTTTTAAAGTTACAATTACCAGTGAGAAATTGGGTTATTTTGTAATTAGTATAAAAATGATGGCATGACAGTCTCTTATTAATGGATGGAACAAATTTCTTTGTTGAGATCCTTTTATTTGAGAGGAGATATTCTTGATTCTAAGACTCCACCATTTTTTCTCTCGTAATCTTCTTGTAAAAGGATTTAGGAATATTAACGTCAATGTCAATTTTGCTCTTAGTGGCAGCTTTTGCGAGCCAATCGGCCCGCTCGTTTCCATAAACGCCCGTGTGTCCACGAACAAATGCAAAAACTATTAAGATATTTTTATGTTTCAGGCTTTTAATTTGCTTTTGAATTTCGATGATTATGTTGTTAGATGAAGAAATACACTTCAGAGAATCCAAGGGTGAAAGAGAATCGGTACAAATAAGATAGTCTGAGATTACACTATTTTGTTCAGCGATCCATTTGATGGCGGTTTAAACATAAGAGTTCAGCTACAAAAACTGTGCATTCATCACGAATTCTGAATTGAAAGTACTCAGATTCAATACCACTTCTAAAAAAAAAGGCGAAGGCAACTCTGCCATCAATTTTACTGCCATCATTATAGCAAATAACAGGGAAAATAAGCTTGGTTTTGTCACTAAATTGAACAATATTGATAGAGGTTCTCTCTGAGGGATGAAGGAGAAAAGAAGACAGAATATAATCATAATTAGAGATGTAAGAAGCAGAGAGATTTTCCTTATTGGCATTATTATGAAGAATAACAATATGGAGGGAAGCTAGAAATTGCATAAACTGACTCGTATCTTATGGTACGATATCAGCATATGACTCGCCAAAGTATCCTTCTCTGTATGCGTCGCAGATATTTAGAATTCCCCTTCCTTTTAAGCGTCGCACCCCAAACGCAAGAACCATACATTATGAAAGGTTCGATTCCCTGTTTATAAATGATATAATGTACGTTGGAATTTATACCAAACGTGTTGCGTGCAATCCGATTTGATCCACGCTGAAATTTTTCTGATACACATTTCTCTGATACGTCAGTTAAGTGTTGCTTCCAAGAAAATTTACAATCTAGAAGAACCCTAAGATATTTCATTTGTTTTACCATAGTCAAGGGAGCTCCGTCGAGATATAACTGAAATGCATCATAGCAAACGTTTCGTTTTTCAATAGCCATGACTCTAGTTTTATCAGAATTAAAGTCCAATTTTAAACCTTTTGACCATTCGGAAGCGAGGTTGAAAGTTTCCTGTGCGTGTAGAAAAGTCGCTGGACGATCCCTACCTTGGAAACTAACTAGGATGTCATCAGCAAAAGCTATGATGTGACAGCAGGCCAGATTTTTAAGTTTAGATAGGATATCATTAATAATGATATTCCAAAACATAGGTCCAGATACTGATCCCTGAGGGCAACCTCTTTCAAGACGATGGATTGCAGAAGTCTAACCCAGTTGCATTTTGGCCATTCTCTCATTTAAAAAGTCAGTAACAAGTGAAAAAAATATTAATCGGAATTTCCGCTTTTTTAAGGAGATTCAGAATGCAAGGCTACCATGCATTGTCAAAAGCACCTTTTATATAAAGAGAAACCAATATTGAGTGTAAATGTTTCTTTTTACCTCTTTTAACAATCTCATTCAAACGTAAAAGAGCGTCTTCAGTACTTTTTTGAGGGGTAAAACCATACTGATGACTGGAAAGAAAGTCTCCATGGCGCAGATACCAGCAAATCCTGTTAACAAAAAGTTTCTCCAAGCATTTACCAAGAGCCGGAAGTAAGCTTATGCATCTAAGGTTATCCAAATGGGGATTTCTAAATTCATCTATTTTGGGGATGAGAATCACCTGGGCAAGTTTCCAAGCACGTGGAAAAATACCTGTATCTAGGCAAACATTAAAAAGTTTATGGAGAAAAGAAGGGAATGCTAAGTGAAACTGTTTAATAATCTCATTTGAAATAGAATCCGGATCAGGTGATTTATTTGGCTTCAGCATAGAAACAACTGTATTAACTTTTCACAGAAAAAAGAAGGATCAATAAATGAAGGGTAAGCATTACGCACGGTCTGACGATACACTTTCTGTAAGTAATTGTCGTTTTCCTCTGAATCAGAAGAGAAGGATTTCTGAAGCACAGCATTTATTGTCTCATCTAAAGAGGTGATTGTTTCTCCCGTGGGTAGATGAATACCAGTTATTTCAATTTTCTTCATGAATTCTCTTTTGGGGATGAAATGTCATTTGGCTACCAAACTATATTAAACATCCCTTAAGTAACGCATCGATAGCGCAAAGGTATTTTCTTTGTAAAGATCAGTCTTCATCAGTCGACGTTATTAGAGGGAATTTTTACTTGTAAGCAGTTCAGAAATTATTAACTATATTTGTATTTAAAAGATGTCTGTTGTCTCAATAGAAGTGGTTTAAAAAAAGATTGTTTTTCATTGAAGATGGGAAACCGAGAAAAACCGTAAAACAAAACAATTGTGATAAATAGATTGAAATTTCAAATGATTTGTACTACCAACCACTTCTAAGACAATATGAGCGCTATTTTTGGAATTCACTACGAAATTCTGAATCATGGTCAGATGATGAGGACGACATCTCACTCTGCATGTTCTTTCTGAAATATTAGGCCTCACGAACTTTAGAACGTTTGGCACTTGGCGCCGGATTTAATGGATACCAGATAAATAGGTGGGGTTTTGGTGGGATAGTGAACAAAAACTGGAAAAAATTGGATCCAAGTATAGATCAAGAATGTAATGTACAAATTGATATACTCAGCATTGAAATTATTTTCATAATTTTTATCGATGAAAAGTTAAAGATTTAAATAATTATCACAAAATTTTCAATAAAAAAATTATTATATTTCAGTATTTGGAGGCAAAATTTGATGCACTTATAACACAAAAAATTTTAATATCAAATTTTGCTATCTCTCATTAAATAAGCTGCTGGAAGTCGCATTAAGTTACATTTAATTCTTTAATATAAATATTTGTGAAAAGCGAAACCTTTCTATCGTTTTTGGTTTAATTTTTAATCTAAATGTGAAAATTTGTTGTTTCAAAAAATTTTAAAATCTCGTAGATTTTCGAAAAATTATAGAGTACCACAAAGGATTTTTAGAAGTCACATAAATCTAATTTTTTAGTATTTTATATATAATTTTTAAAGAATGGTACAAAATTTAATCAAAAATTGTGAGTAGGAACTTAAATATTTGTTTGTGGCATGGAATATGAATATATCTGTTTTTATCCGAGAATTTATATATTTTTCGATTGTTAAAAATGAGTACTGGAATTGAGAATCCATTTTTAAGTAACAGAAAAACTCAAATGGCACTACCAAGTTGAAAAGACATTTTTCAACGTCATTAAAATAAAAAGAAATACTTTTTTCCCCAATATCTTTTTTTCCCACATTTTCAGTTCAGCTTTCCAAAAGAATTTGAAGTTATTTTTTTGTACTGCATTGCGCATGTGTAAAAATAAAATAATTTTTTTTAATTTAAAAATTAACTATTTAACAAATTTCTAATGAAGCTTTCAATAAAACTCTTCCTTGATTTTCTCATGAAAATTGTTTCGGAAGTTTCAGTTTTTATAGAGAACAAATATTTAGGCTCTTTAGTTTTGTTTCTAAAGTTTAGGATTTATATATTATAATTCATAGTCACCAAAAGGAATATAGTTCAATGTATAGTCCAAAAAACATAAATAACGGTGTTAGTACTCTCTAGTAGTAACTCTTTTTTGTGAACATAAGAGATAAAGAAAAAGATGCGTTCTTTATTTTTAGTTCTGCCAGAATTTAAACCATACAGAAAGAATTCTATAAGCATGTTTACGCCAAAACCAGTTCCATCACAAATACTTTACAATTAAACGTTGAAGAGTTCCCTACAGCATAGAAACGGACTAAAGTAGAATCTTTCCCCAAGGAAGATTTTTTCTTTAAAGCATCCCATAGTTTAAATGAAGTGTTTCGAATTATTCTTTTGTTAATAAAAAGTGAAAAACACTTTAAAAATATTCCAAGTATTTTTACATGTGCCTTGAAAACATTTCTAAAGCAAGGTACTATTTAATAGTTCAGCAGTTGCTTCGAAGTTTCATAAAAGTATAAAACAAAATTAATATATTTTGCGATTTCTAATATTATATATATATATATATATATATATATATATATATATATGTTTGTGTGTGTGTGTGTGTGTGTAGTTTGTTCGTATATTGACAGCATACCTGCAAGATATCAGATGCAAATTTCAGATATAAATAATCAAAAGCAAATGCATATTCTTTGGACGTTATCAAATACAAATTCTTTCAGAGGCGTGTGAATATTATAAAAATTTATGAATCGAAGATATAGAAAACTCTGCATCCTATGTAATGTGTTATTTTGGTTGAAATGCATGAAGAGAAAAGATGTTGGTTTCTATGATACATAGGCCTTTACATAGTAAACAAACGAAACGACTGGTAAATTATTATTCAAAAGAAACGACGGCATTTCTATGCGACTGCAGGGTTCTCCTTTGTAGTTTTAAGAAAGATGAATGATATTATTCTATTCTATGAAAGTAAAAAGGAATGAATAAGCATCGAAAAATATGACATTTATGAGTTTATTAAATTAAGGAAGCATCTATGAAAATTCAGATGAAAACATAAAATACACACATTTATTTTGATTCCATAAATAATACATTTGATGTATGACGCAGGCATCTGTAAAAAGCATAAAACACACACATTTATTTTGAATCCATAAATAATACATTTGAATTACTTAACTCATTTTTTATGAAACTGATATAATTTCTCCATTATATGATATGAGGAGAGAGTCGGTCAATATTTCGGTATTTATTTTTATCGATAAGTTTATTATTGTCCTTAAATGACTTAATTGACCTCAATTCTGTTTAGTTTTGTATTTATTACATATTTTAAAATACCAAAATTTTTTATTTAAATATTTTTAATAATTTTTTTAAAGCATTCTTACACGATGGTCAAAGCTACAGCCTAATATTGTACCTTTGAATAGGAGGATGTTGTTTTTTCGAGCTGTAAAACAACTATATATGGAAAAATTACTTTTGATCACATAAAACAATAATACATAAACAATAATATAATTCGTTCTTCATGATAAAATTCGTTCCTTTTAAAATATATTAATTTTTTATTATTTTATGAATGAGACTATGTAGTTAGCTTTTCAGTTTGAAAACAATCTGTTTTCTAATTTCAAAATTCCTTTTTCTTGGAAACCTAGCAGTAGATTCGTAGCGGTTGTTTCTTCGCCTTTTATTGGTAATTCATACAAATCCTGCCTTCTTACTTACTCGTCTGGAAAGAGAAAGTATTTTTAATATTAAACCAATAATAAATAATCAGTAAATAAATAATAAAAATAACAAATTAGTAATTTATAATTTGAACTCGAGATTTTGACGAATCTTTTAGTTTCAGAACTTTTTGAGTCCGTAAAATAAATTTTTGGAATTATGTCTTTTTGTGAAGACGATAATTTCAAAACGTTTAGAGTTATGCAGATGAAATTTGGTAATGGACTTAACAAGAAATGTATAGATTTTTACCAAATTTTAGCCCAACCCATTCACAATAAGTTTAATATAACTAAATAATAATATTATTATTATTAATATAATTACGTTAATAGAACTAAACTGAACTTCTTAGTTGTTAAAATTTTTTTACAATTGAATAAAAACTTTCATTCAGCAGGATTTATATAGTATATAATGGAACGGTATATAGATATATTTCATTTTTCGTTTCCAATGAATCGAAAATTATTAAGAATTTTACATATTTTTAACATTTGAATGACAATTTTTATCCCATCACGTTCAAATAGAACATAATTGAATGACAAGAATAAATGTAACTAAATTTTTCGCTTTCTTCTTTGAGAATTTTGCTATAAACCAGTCTGCAACTATTAAGAATTCTGTTATGTTTTTTTTTACATTTATATAAAACTTTCATTCCATCGGTATTAAAATGTTATATAAATGAAAATAATAAAAAAACCTTTATTTTTTCCCTAAATTCTTTACATTTATTTTTAAAATTCAAACCCTTTATTGTAGAAGTGGGTTGAATTAAATTTATTAAAATGAAGATGCTGAAATAGGATTTTGAATCACATATAAGAATCAGTGGGAGTCTGCGTACTATGATTTTTTTGGGTATTCTTAGACATTGTTGCGCTTTTGTATTATGTTCCATAGCATGAGGGAACAAAATGAGTATGTATTTTGGACTTCTTTCCGTTTACTGAGTGAATCAAAACTTAATTATAGATTTTCAAGTTTGCTGTCAAAACAATATACCATATTTCTTTTATCTCGTTTGTTACATTTTTGAGCTATCGAGCTCACAAACACAAGCAGTGCAGCATAGCCCAGCATGGCTCTTTGCCAATAAACACCACGAAAAAATGCAAATACAAGGACAGAGGAGAAAATTATACTTGCAGGCGAATTTAATCCAAAATTAGGCAGAAATCAACACTTGAGAACAAAAGCCCTTTACAAAATTTCAAATATTTAGTTTGGCGGAAGATTAGATTGCGAACAAGCTGACTGGAATAGTTCAAAATTTCATTCATACAGATCTGCACTCCGAGCAAAGAAAATATTTTCGAAATATCATCTATCCAGCATACTGCATTTTTGATCTATCGTGTGCCAAAGCTATAGAACTCAACTAATTTAGCACAGAGACCGAATACTAAAGCATACGCATGGTATATTACCTTTTTGGGTTATGATTTACTGAGACAGATTGTCATAATGAAAAAATTATTTTTTCTTACTAGGCAAAGACTAACATGGAGACAAATCAAAATCTTGAGACAGAATATTTTGATGATAATAATATTTTCTCTTTGCTTATTTAATATAGTAGAAAATCTAAGTGTTTGACTGAGCCCGCTCCTCCCACGATTCAAACTTTTCGACAAATTATATCTAAAAAAGGTACTCATGTTTATTTTCAGGAACTAATAGCCTTAGAGTCTGTTTACAAAACGTTAGCAGTATTGATTGAATTATACACCAAAAGTAAAATAAACAAGAAAATATTTCTTTTCAAACCATAATAAAATCTGCAGGATCTCCGCAAACTAAAAGCGTGTTTGTCATATCAACAAGTATATCTCATCCTTTAATTTGTTCGACTTTGACATCAATTCCCTAACGTCCCACTGATATGAAAAGAACCAATTACCTCGCAGAAGTGACTAGCTTGCTGATTCGGAATCGTTCAAAGCCAAGGCAGCTTGAGTAATCGACCTCTCCAGCGATTGAAGGAGCATTCTGACTGGCCTAGAGTATTTGGAAGGAGGAGAAAAAAATCCTGATTTGCTGACTGCATACGTGACTTCCACTGTCTATTTAGTTTTTAGAAAGAAGCGATCAACAAGAGACTCTTTTTTTCCGCTTTGTTTCCATTAATCGAGTCTCTCTGAGGAACACTTAAGGATTTTCTTTTCAGAGGTCCGACTAACATTAGTTCCGATTTCTTGATTCGAGAAACAATAGCCAGACTGACGACGGTTGCAACAAATTAAATTGCACTGTATTGCTGATGCTGTGAATTCGGGTGAATCGTTTGAGTTTTAAAAGAAAAAAGTTTCATTCTTCCATGTAGGGCTAGCAGTAATTAAAGACTTTTTGTTTAGTTATTTATTTTAACTGTGAATTTTGTATCTAAAAGCGCTATGAGAAAATGGTGTAAAAGGAACAAAAGTGAAATTTTGATAGAAGAGGATTTAGTTATAGCGACACTCTGTTTTGAAGCTACAAGAGGAATAATTATTTTTGAACAGAGCTTCTAATTTCCAGTCATGAATTTCTGAAGCTAAATATCCAGTAATTTCCAGAAGCTAAATAACATTTAACCCCTTCGCATACAATGAAGAGTCTGACTCGCGCATCGGATTACTGAAATTTTAGTTTTATGTCTGCAATTAAGTGAAAATATTAAATAATTTAAAATGCAAAAATCATTTAAAACCGTATTTTTACCTTAAAAGTCCTTATATTTTCATAGGAATTAAAATAACAATAATAATTGTTTCCAATTAGGATATGTCATCTAATTAGGAAGTTAAGTTGTTGTTTCTGATGACACAAGCCATAGGCAAGCTCACTGATTTGAAATCAGCGATTTTAGGCCGGAAGGGAGAGTCTCTTGTTTTAGTAGCGCCAACTAGGGCCAAGAGTGCGATTTTGCTACTCACGCATCACATTCGCTTGCACAGCCCCTTTTTTTAAAGGGGGAGCACATTAACACATAGAACAAATGAAGAACAACCATGCCGAACCGAGACTCGAACCCAGGACGCCCAGATCACAGCGAAGACGCGCTATCCCTATGCCAGGACGCCGGTAGGAAGTTAAGTAAATTCGCATGTCAAGTGGTTAAATCCCTTCACTCTGAAATTTCTGTCTCACACAAACCATTGATTTTATTTAATCACTGATAGCAAATTAGATGTGCACCAGACTCACGTATAAGCAGATATAAAATTTACGATCCTAAAATTCTGAAAAAGAAAATTTTTTCCATTAGCCCACAGAAAGCAAGCCTATTCCCAGAATTCAAATTTTAAGATCAGGTCCAGGGGAGGATCTTCGCTGCGAATTGGGCATGCTGTTGGCTGCAGTCACGCTCAATACATTTCTGGGAACAAGCCTAAATAAGAGTTTAGTCAATTTTCAAATTTTTAAACACATTTAAAAAATTAGATTTAAAATGATTTTTGTAACAATATTTATTTTGGGAATATAGGGAATGAAGCAAGCTAAACTTACCCTAATTTCCATTGCAATTGCAACAATGGAATTTAATTTGCATTGCAAAAGAGTTGCTAATTCTACTTGTCTTCTTTCTTGAATTCGTTCTTCTAAAGCATATAATAGTTTCAAACTTATTTCAGTCTTTAAATTTTTTAGTTCATTTAACAGAAATTCAAATATACCTTCACTTGTTAATAAATTGGCATCTCGTAGCTCTAAGCCTTCTAGACAAATTGGTTCCAAAATATTTTTCGGTCCCAAGACCGGTTTTCTTAATTTAAAACCTGGTTTTCAAATGTGACAAATTTATTTTAAAAAACTGGTTTGTGAAAATGTCAAACCCTACTTATTGTAAAAAAGTACGGTATTTTTAAGTAGTTAACCTTATTGTAGAGAAATAAAGCATTTTTAGGCAGTTAACCTTATTGTAGAGTAAATAAGGCATTTTTAGGCAGTTAACCTCATTGTAGAGAAATAAGATAGTTATTTATATGTAATAACTGTCTAATTCGAGAACTTTTTTTCTTTCAATACAATTTCTTAATTATCGCATCATTTTATTTTTTTCTGGCGATCGTTCCCAAGCATTATTCCTGACGGCATTTGCTTTTTCCATAAAACTCTTTTTTCACATTTGAATCATTTCAACTAGAAATAAATATCTTCAAAAAAATTGTGCCTTTTTTAATACTTGTTTTATTGCTTAATGAAATCAAAAATTCTGATAAATTAATTGATTGAAAAAAAATAGAAATATATTCAGAATTTTCAAATATATTCACACTATCAATAACTGTCCGCCTTTATTGTGCTGATGATTATATATTTTTTAAATATGTTTTTAAGCTTAATAAATGAAATTACTAATAAAGTTAGTTTAGCCCCTATAATTACTGATTGAAATACAGTTTTTAAATATATCCACATCATCAACACTTGCGACTTGAACAAAGAGAATTCGTACCATTTAAATCTAGAAGAAATAAATTTCCTCTTGAATAAATCGATTAAGAGCTGCAGTTTATACTTAATCTCTTATGTCCCTTTCCTAAAACTGTTTCATCACATATGCAGCGCACAAACGAACCGAAACAATTTAAAATAATCATAGCAGGCAATAACCACGACGTTCATCAAAGGAAACATTTGGAACCTAAGAAAACTCACAATTAGCTAGTGTTTATCTTTGAAACCCGAATGAGTCACTTTTACAAACTTTCTCTTTGAGTTTTCTCTAGGGAGGTATCCAGTTTAAAGGACTTACTTAGTTAATTCCCTGTAGCTTCAAATACTTGCGAAAGATTCTCTGTTTAAAATCCAAGTTAAAGTATTTGCTAACCAAATATTTTATTTTCTTTAAGAATTAATGTTGAAAATAAATTTTTGAATAAAATAATCTTCTTGCGTTAGAAATATGTGAAATTAGATAAATATTGATAGAAATACTCGGCTTGAATTTTCCTTTGAATTGCTATTGTGTTTCACTTTGAAATCGTTTTTATTTACTATTAATTCTGAATTAATTAAAAATATTCTTATTTTTGAAACACTAAGTTGATCAGGGGCTTTAAGCTGTATTTTGAATCAAAACTCATCATTTTAGAAACTTATGGTAATTTCTTCCCAAATTTGAAGAGAAAAACATTTTTTTTATCATATCTGATTTGAAATATTACTATTTTATGAAATTGTGATAATTTGGAATTTTATCGGAAAGGGTTAAAAATACATCGGTCTATGATACGAAAGCTGAAATACGATTTTTGGAAATTTTTGACTCAGGTCTGAATTATCACTTCTTTCAAAAAAGAATATGGACTCGAACCGTTTTATTTAGTGGAAGCGTTATTATTTTTAACATACTTATGTGTTTCTTTTATCAGGGAGAATCTACTTATTTTATGAAAGCTTTGCTGATGAACCATCAATCATCAACAAAAACGATTGTACAACAACTGTATCCTACCAAATATAACCAAATTAGTAAGAATATTAAGTTATATAACTAAAAAGAATAAAAATAGAAACAAAAAAGAAATTATGAATCCGGCCTGAAGACTTTCTCAAGGGTCACCCTCAGGCAGGAACTTAAACAAGGGATTTTTTCTGTGAGGGGTCTGACTTTTGTCCAACAATATTGACCCCTCGTGACCCAAAAATCCCCTGAAATTGAGGCCTTAGAGATAAACCAGTTTTCATAGATATAAAACAATTTATAACTTCCAATTTAAGCGAAAATTACACTAACATAATATAAACTATAAAAGAACACTTACCACCAAGAAACATTAAAACAAAAAGGAAAGAACCTACCAGTAGCAGGTAAAACTTCTACAAAAAAGGCATCACGCCAAACTATATTGATGCTACTCGCCTACTCGCGTCCCTAGCTGCACCTGCGTAAAAGTCATTCTAAGTAATGAAGCATTGTAGGGTAGCAGCGCCATCTATGGAGTTAGTAAACATATACCAGAAAGCCTATTTTTAGTTGTGCAAACAGATTAGAAAGAATACAAACCTTCTCTTATTAAAACTTCTATATTGCAAAAGTTTCTGGGACACTCATTAGTAGTTAAGTTTTTAATGTGATTATTTGTTGCTTTAATATAAGAAATTGTGTTATTACGAACCCTTTTAATCCTGTTAAATTGTGAGAAAATTAAATTTTTGAAAACTTTAGAGTTTAGATTAGAATGGTAATTATTGGTATTGATTCAGAATTATTTTATTTTTTATTCTTTTTAGTTTGTTTCAAAAATAAATTTTAATTGATATTTCATAATGTTTATATTTTTAATAATTTCTACAAAATATAAAATATTTATAGTATAAATTTGCCACTTCTTTTGAGTACACTTCAAATTGTAATCAATCATGCTCATTAAAAATTCATATTAACGAATTAAACAATCCCATTTACAAATATTTCCTGCACTTCAAAATCATCATAATCTAAAATATTTTGATTCGTGGTTTGCATGATTATTAAATTAATTAATGAATTAATTTGTGTGTTAAGTGTATACATTTTTTATTGTCATTGAAATGGTTACTTTGCTTTTTTCTTTACACTTTTAAATGAATTTTCAATTCCAAACTAAAAATATTTTTTGTCTGAAATTTTTAAAGAGTTTCAATACCTTCCTTTTTTTATTATATATTTTATATAAACTCATTTATAGAAGCATATAAAACAGTTAGATTAAGCCTGCAATTTGGATGAAATGTTATGAAGTTTATGGAGTGGCCGAAGAATACCTTGCCATAGGCTTTAATTTCATACATATTGATTCTAAATGTGTAAAGTTTTCTTTATATTATGGAGATTCTCCTTCAATAATTCAAAAACAGCGATAGCTATCTAATAAAAGCAGAGTACAGATATAGTAAAAGAGCGCATGCGCTTCGAAATGAAATCACTATCAGCATTTTTCAGCCTAAAATTGGAGTCTTTTTTCTGAAAAAGGATTTAAAAAATTAAATAAAAGCTTCAAGTCAGCAAAATTGAGCGATAATATATCATCGAAGGTCCTACAATTTTGGCGGAAGAATTTTTCTAACTATTAGTAATGGGTGTTTTGCTTCAAAACTTATACCTTATCCATCCACATCATGTCTGCAAGAAATATTGATTATACCTCTTTATGATTCATGATAAAACATCACCATGCTTAATCTCTACCAACATTCCCTTCAACCTGTCAACAGTGTCGGTAATTTCTGAAGCAGTAAGGATGAGCACCTATTTCTTTCGGGAATTTCTCAATGCAGCCTTTTGAGAAACCTACATTATATTCGTCACCAGTTTACAAATAATAAATGGTACTAAATTAACGAGACATTTTAATTTATATCAATAAGTATCTCTGACCGTTTTATTATTAAAATATTATCTCCATATTTCCCCGCTAAGTCGAGCTTGAAAGGAAACCTTTTCACAGTAAATAGTCACTTTCTTCATCCAGACAGTACTTTTATGAATATAGCTATCGTCATTCTAAGTGGGAGGATCAGAATTTTTATATGTATTTGAAATTTAAAACTGCGTAAAATATGGTGCAAAATTTCATTAAATAAATGAGAAATTTGCAAAGGAATTTCTAATTAGAGAAACAATTAAATACATATATAATGTCCGAAACGGGGAAAAAACAGTAAAGTGCTTCCCAATGTAGCTTTCTATAATATAGGTCAAATAAAGTTTCGTCATAAAAATAATTTTAAACATGAAAATCAGGATATAAAGAATAAATTATGAGAATCTGGAAATAAAAATTGTTTCTCGAATGCATAATATGTTTCATTAAAGAGCGAGTTCATTAAATATTGTGAAGAACCTTAGATGCAACATTCATTTATATAATGCGTTTAATTTTATTGCGATAGTTATTATCCACATAAGAAGTATAACTTAATTTAATTCTATAATAGTGCTAATAAATTATTAAAGATTAAATTGCCTTAAATAGATATTCAAATCTATTCAGAATCAAACTAAAAATATTCAGCATTAAAGTACATTTTTTCTCACTTTACCTTCCATTTCATGATCTTGGGAATGTTAGAAAGATAACTTTTTAGTGAAATTTTCTTTTTTAATATGAGAAAATTTTCACACCAGCACTATTTCTTACGTTGCTAAGCAATGAAAATGGTCATCATATAAAAAAAATTGGGGGGAAAAAACAGCTCAAACTTAATGAGTTGAATTTCCAAGTATTGCATATTTTCTATATCTCAAAATATCAAGCGCAATAAAATATAAAAAGGAATTTTCTAAGAATTTGGGATTCTTCTCTCTAAATAGAAGAAAAAATGCTTAAGTAAAAATCAGTGAATTATATCGAATTTATCAAATTCTTTCCTTTTTTTCTTTTCATTACTTATATTTAATTTTTTTTTTCGTTCTAAATTTTTCAGAACATTAAGGCTTCTCAAAGCTTCTTTGGGGAACAACAGTTATGACAAAAATATTTTATGTTTTGACAAAAAATATTAGCAACTAAGCAATAACTTAAAGATAATGTTTCTTAAAGAGTACATTTTGTTGTAATCGAATAGCGGAAAGCAATTTGTGCATAGTTTGAAACATTCTTCTTGCTGTTTAATATTGTTCTATTTCTGATTTTTTAAGTTATATGTAACCTTTGTAAAACCGTGAAAAATGTTTGAGCCTGTTAAATTTTTTTCACGTCATTGTTATTTCATAAAATCTGCTGTTTTTGATAACAATTTCCTGTAATTTTGGGTTTTTTAAATTCCAATTAAGTTTTGAAAAAGTTTCTTAGCGTTAACTGAAATAAAAATTTATTATATCGCCTTGTATAAACTAAACTATATCATATTACAATCACACTATTATTTCATACTGCATTTACTAAATAATAAAAACCAAAAATAATAAGTAAAATTCTGCGAACAACATTTGCGATTGAAAACAAAGAACGGTTATTAATGAACAATAGTTCTTAAATATAGATCTTTTCCGAGAATCTATCGATTTTGATGAATCTTGCGAAAATATATTTTGAATACCTTTTTGCCGACTGGTTAAAACCAAAATTTGACACAGAGCTGCAGTAGTTGGTTCAAGATAACATACCAAATTTCATTAAGTCATCCTGTTTATGAGTTATGCATTCCAAGCTACACACCGAGAGAGAATCAACCCTTTCAAGGGTTTGTTCATATTTTCACAGGAATCTACATATTAGATGCTAAACACGTATATCAAATATGGTGCAAAATTTCAAGAAATTAATGAAACATTTACTGAGGAATTTATATTAGGATTAAAACCATATATGATGCCCGAAACTAGAAAAAAAATTTCAAAACGCTCTTTGCATTTTGCAGTTATCAAGATCACTTTTAATTAAACAGTCAGATAGACAGATTTCCCGTGAATGCATTTCGTTGAAAATTTAATAGAAATCTACAGATTTGCCCTTTTTCTATACTTCGTATACGAGAAAATAAGAATACCAAATATTATAAACTATTTTAATTAATGGTTTCATTAAAAATACAGATTTTAATTTTTCAGAACACGCATTGTTTTGAGATCTGTTGTTGATAGTACAAAAAAAAAGAAAAAAAAAGGGGGGAAATTTTTATTTTTCACTGAATTTTAAATAAATACAGAAATTCAGAATAATAAATACAGAATTCTGATGTTCCTTTAGAGCACATTTTCATAACATCATAAAATAAATGCTTCAATTTAGGGTTTATCCATGTGCCCTTTTACGGTAGATTCCGATGTATAAAATTCAATTTCATTCGAACAAACTCTTATAGGGCACAATTTCTGAAATCAAAGCACTCAAATATCGCATTTGACGCAATCTTGTAATGGAAAACGCAAAACTTGAGGTCAAAAGTAGGGAATGTAAGTTAGAGCTCAGCTTATTTTAGTTTTTTAACGTTGTTTACTACAAAATGGAAAAAGAAGTAATGTCTAATTTAAAAGATAACAGTTTTTTTAGGGAAAAAAAAGCTCTTAATTTTATCATTAAATTCAAAGTTTATTTTCATTATGTTAGCATCTTGTTTCAGTTTTAAAAGATTACCTTGTGACATATCTTCTAATTATGAGCAGTGGTCGGATGACAAGGATTTCACTTTATGCAGGATTTCATCCCACACTCCCGGGAATACTTTAAAAAATCTCAGCTTAGATAATATCTGGCATATAAAACTCCACTCATGAAAACAAGTCTCACAAAATGACCACCTTGATTTTCAAGATAATTCTGTTATTAATGTAGTTAAGATCTGAACTCGCTTTTTTACTTTCTTTTATATGTAGTATAGAGAAAATATACTAATCGTCAAAAAATTCAAACTCGATATTTTGACGAATCTTCACGTTTAGAGCTTCCTGAGTTGAAAAATACATTTCTAGAAAATGTACGTCTATCTGTGATAAAGATAACTCATAAACGCGTTGAGCTAGATGGTTGAAATTTGGTATACGGTCTTTACACCAAATTTGCAGATTTCTATCAAATTTTGATTAAAATCTGATCAGAGAAAATCCCTTTGTCCAGCTGTTCGATTAAAAGATAAGACGATAATGACAAAACAAAGAGATCTGGATAGATAAAATTCGATACACAAATTCAACATATATAGTGTAGACACCAGTCACATTTTGAGCCAAAACCAACAATGGGTTCATGGGTTGTCTATCAGTCGTTACTTTCAGAAACATGTAAATGTGATTATTTGAAAAAGCAGTGACTTAAATGTATCAAATTTGGTATGAGATATTGTGACTACAAGAGCAGTGTTTCTTCAAATTTTTGTTTCAATCGGTTGAGAAACAAGTGTCCACATTCAAGTTCTGGATACTATTGTGGTGAAGCTTATAAGCCAGATAATAACTTCCAGACTGGAGTGTGCACTTTTGTCTAGTGGTCTTGTTACTAGGCTACAAACCACAACGTTGCGAATTCGGTCCTCACCAATTCTACTCACTATTAGCACTTGCCAAAGATGACACGATAGATTCAGTGAAAATGCTAACTTCACCCCAAAAGTTGATATTTCATAACTATTGTACACCAATGTCATGTAAGGCGCTCTCTGGCACGACAAGTTTATTAGAAAGCGTACGAGAAAAGTTTCGGGACGACTACTGCCACTGGTTGAATATAGGACAATGAGTGTTTTATCTGAATTCTCCTGAATGCAGCTTGACATTTTTTTCCAACTTTATTTACACTGATAAATTTTCCTTTTTTCTCATATTTTATAACGAATTTTGAAAATTAGACAGCATTTTTTTAATGCTTTGAGTTTTGTTCGTAAAACTAAATGCAGGAGCTTTAATTTGACTTTTATATTAACAACTAGCTTATGATATATTTATTCTTAAAAAATTCTATCGTTTATTAAACATTATTGTCATTCCTGAAAAGTGATATCTGTTTCTTTTTGAAGACTAATGATATGGCTTATTTTCATACATTCTATTATAAATTAGTTTTCCAAATTTGTGATATTTACTACTTAAATGCATTTCCGACTTTAAAATAATTGCAGAGTTTAATAAAATATGTTTTCATTTCTGAGAATCTCATGCCTTGTAATTTCCTATTAATATCTAGGAACTTCAGTTCATGGGCCAAGAAAGCAATTCTTAATGTTTCGTTTCGCTGTGTTTTGAGAAAAAATATAAGAAATTAGTAATTTATCAGAATTTGTATAAAATACATATTACTTCAGAATTATTTATTGAACAATAATATAAGAAATTATAATAACACTATAATAAATAAGAATAGTAAAAAATTACAATAAATACAAACAGTAATAAAGAAAAAAATAGAGAAAAAAATATAAGAAATTAATAATTTATCAGAAGTTATAGGAAAATATATATTACTTCTGAATTATTTACTGAGCTGTAATAAAATGAATTAGTTTCTAAATGTAATTATTTGCCATATCGAATATGCCTAATAATTGCAAAATAATTAATTTCGATTATCAGTCCATCACTGATGTAATTCATTCTTTTACACTTATAAAATATCATATTAATTGATATCATATTGATTCACCATGTATATGAAAAGTTAATAAAGTCAAATAAAAAAATGAAATTGATATGTCTAATATACTACGGGATCATTATATTTAAATATTAATTTTTTTTTTGTTATTTCTTTTAAATAATATATCCTTATTTCTGATTTTTGATTTATTTTTACATAATTTGCTAACCATTAACATTTCAAATTTATTATCTCCTCATTTTCACATTTACTAATTTCTGCATAGCTATCGATTATCTAATAAAAATTGATATTTGATATACCTCATACGAAAATCTAGTTATAATTTTTTAAAAATTTTTTCGAAAATGAACTGAATGATTACAGAGTAATTTTTCCGACGTTTTTATATGTATCTAGCACTTACGCGCACGAAATTTATTATATTTTCTATCAAAGCCTTATCGCAATGGATTTGAAAGCTTTAATAGAGGAGTGTACATTCTGTTTATATTTCTTCTCCATTCAGAAAATTTATGTTTATAATATTTCATTTTGACAGCATACTTTTCTACTGATGATAAATGTTTCCATCCGATTTTATTCATGTTAAATCATGTAAATTTTCATCTCTTCGGTATTATTAATGGAAGCATATTTTCAACTTATCACACAATCTGTCAAATTTTTTTAATGTCTGAGAAACTTCTGTAATGTAAAAAGTTCATACTAGAATTCTGGATTTCTTGGATGAAATTTCTTTCCTTTTATCGCTTTTCTTTAGTATCATTAGACTGTTCCCAGATTCTGATTCAAGATAACAGTTTTGAATCACTTGACAGGAGAATTTATTTTAGAAACGAGAAACATATAATTTGTATCAAACAGGTAGCTCTATGGAATTGGGAAAATTTAAAAATCCAGTTAAATTTGTTTTCATCTGATTTCCTTTGTGAAGATCAGTTCAGATATCTTTAAAGCAACCCAAGGGCTATTTTTTGGTATCATTTGTATCTTGGGCTATTAATTTAGATAATACCTGATTAAGCATTTCCCTCTACAAACTTCCTCACTTCCACAACGGGAGCACATTTGGTCCATGTTCCAAATAATACATACAGTAAGAAAAAGTATTCTTTAAGAAACAAAAAGTTATTTAAAGAGAACAACATGCCTGAAGTAGTAACATGCCAGCAGAAGATCGTATCTTAAAGCAATAGAACTATAATATCCTCGGAAACTGTTCGAAAGGTTTATTTTTTCGTTTAAAAACTTATGTGGCTATTTTTCTATATTAAGTGTTTGATGAATAACGAACATGAAATAATAATAATAGAAACGAAGAAAAAAGACAGAAAATGAATTAAAAAAAAGTAGGTAAATACAAGTAGGGTTGAACTGAGGCTAGTCCCAGAAAACGTTAAAATTTGCTCATTACGCAGTAGATGATGGTGAAAATGAAAAGTTTCTCCCATTGAATTTAATGGTGGCTGTGCTTCTTTGGGTACAGACCAGCCTTGGCACGTGGCCAACTGTGTGATGCTTTTTTTTGTCCCCCATGCAAGGTTCTTCTTTACTCTCTTGGTTTGTTTACTTTTTCGCGTTAGCCATTATTTGGCACTGATTTCGCATTCATGTTGCTTCGAAGGAAACTCATCTGTTTTAATATACTTTTGTTTCTTTTTATTAGAGGTTCTTCATCGAAAAAAGCAGCAAAGATAATTTTCTAAAAACAATTAAGAATTTTGGGCTCTTTAGCGGTAAAACTGTTTTTTTAACAATGCATTTTAATTGCTGTTCTCGAGTGAAACATTTTTTTCAGCACTACGCGTTTCTGAATTGATGAGTTGCCACTGGATTGAAGTGACGATGAAGATTGAAATCCATACAAAATTTTCATTTCTTAAGTCATAGAATAGGTATATATACGCATAAATTTTAATAGTGAAATCAGAATATCTAAAAATTAGCTTAACGAGCTATGATTTGTAGAAATGATTTTTTTTCACTTCATCTCCAAGATTTATGCTTTCTTATCACTGGGCAGTTTTTGAGAAACTATACACTTTATTCTTTGGTATGTTAAAATATATTGATGTGCGAAGCTTATACAAGACATTCTGAAATAAATATATATAAGCTGTGTTAAAATATTATATATATATATATATATATATATATATATATATATATATATTAAATGTTTTAAGAAATGAAACGTTTCAAAACACATGTACCAGCATCGAAAGTTGCTGCTAATGAAAAGAAAAGGGATTATAATTTATGAAGTCAAAGGCTCGCAGTGATATACATATGATACACATTAAAGCTGATAGTATGGATCAAATGTCTTTTAGTTGGTGTGATGTGGAAGATAATACATGGGATGCTAGCTCATGCGTCATCCTCGTCATTTAAATAAGATCGAAAATTTCGTGGTCCTTCCCTAAATAGTCATTATGTTGTTTCAAAATGCTAGTGCTTCAAGTGCTAATATATTTAATCTGAAATAAACTACTAGTGTTTCGTTAGCTATGCAAATAAGCACCACAAGTTATACAACTTTCGGAAGGTTTTGTAGCCTTGTAGTTTCAAAGCTGAACATAAGTTTAAATTTAAAAGAGAACTAGTCAAAACATCATAAAATTTGAAATTGAATTAATTCTAAATTTGATAGTTTAACTTCAAAGAACTCCAAAATGCACAATTTCCCCGAAAACCGTATCGAAAGTTTTGAGAAGAAAGCTATTCATCTGCTACTCAAACCACGAATTCTTTCACGTTAAACCTCTTCTAGTCGAAGAACGTTGGATTCCTCTTCACACTTCTTTGAAGCGAAGAAATATTCATCAGATTTTTCATTTTCGAGCTTTACATAGCACATTCCTCAAGAGATGTGAATTTTCACTTCATCAGCTCTACGAAAAACCTTCTACAAGTCGATCCCTGCCTGGATTGATTGGCGACTAAAAATGTAATTTCTTCGTTCCTCGAGTATAAGAGGGAATCTGAATTTAAAATAAGCAAATTCGATTTTCCCCTGATGAATACTCTCATGCGAGAACCTTCTGGTCCTATTTCTCCTGAAGTGGAAATACCAACTTCGGTCCTATTCTACCTTATCTTTGGAGGAGAGGCTTATCCTTAATTCGGGAAGAAACTTTGTTTATACGGGCCACTCGATATTTTGTTTGGAGTCCCTTGGAATGGAGATCACGAAGTTTGGTTTCTCCTTTTTTGTCTTTATACCAGGGAAGAAACTCTGTAAACTCTTCTTAGAAAAAGACTCCTATTTTCAAAGTAAAAGGAATAAATAGGAAAAACCAGATGGCTGTTTTTTCTATAAATTTAATGCTAATGATATTTTATTTTGCTTAATTAAGGTTGAATACCTTGGAAATTTTATTTAATTTTTGAAAATCAAATTATCGTCATAATATGGACATCTGACAACAATTACGGCGTATATTTATGATATGTTATTTTCCAATATGTAATTAAGTAATTCCAATATGTAATTCCATATTTTTTTATCTGGTTAGTCGCCGTTTAGAGTTATTATATTCACATACACGCAGCTGGAATGTATTTCCCTTAAACATTTTTGTCCTAAATTTTATAGATTCCAAATGTTTCAGAATACGTTCTTGGGTAATTTTCTATAAAATTCGTCTTTATTGTGATGACAAATGACATGAATGCTATAGTATTTAAAATTATAAGCTATATTATTAAGCATCCATTTCTATAAATACTTAAATTTGAAAAGATTTTAATGCATTTTAAATTAATGCTGATTGTGAATTTTCATTTTGTTTTGCATTTCTTTCTGTATTTAGAAAATTCCTTTTTGGCACATGCATAAATTTGATGTGTAACATTTCCATAATGTCTGTATACAGTAAACTTAAAAAATCCCCATATTATTTTTGCATCTCATCAAAACATTTATCATTATCGAACATATGAAAGGAAGCTACTGAAAATAAACTTGGATGGAAATGATTAGTATAAAAGGCATTCTGTTTTATCTTACCAGTGCTAGAGTACGTAAAATATTGGCGATTTAATTTTAAATTTTTGGTAGTCTGTTTGTTTTTAAAAAGTTTGCTGCTTCTGCCAAATAATCTTACTTTGAATTTGTAGACTTCGATATTTTCTTACTGTGTGACACTTTTCAAAGATGTGAAACTGATTTTAATCTCTTAATATTCGAATTTATTTAATCTTTTAATTGAATAATTCAATAAGATGGCATTGATATCTTATTTCTTGTAACAGCGTAATGGACATCTGTGATAAATATGAAATAATATTTATTATTTTGCATTTGGCATAAAAGAACTTGCTCTGCCACCAAAGGAAAAACCAGTTTTAAGGCATGTATTTGAATTATTCATACTTTATCGTCTTTTTTCATTGGAATGTCAAACGTGTGAGTCACATTGAGGTTTCCACTCGGAATTGCAATTCTTTTCAAATGGAAATGTATCTGGAAAATTTTTATTGCACGTTTTCTTTTAAAATGATCCATAAGATTTGTTTCAGACGCATTTTTTGCTTTTGATATGCTTTCTCTTTTTTTGTCATATTTAAAGAGCTCTTCGCAAATAATTTCTTCACCTTTCTATGTGCGTGGGAAAAAAAGGGTAAGAAATCTGATAATCTTTTAAAATAGATATCTTATCCATAAATTTGCTTGCTTAGAAATTTTTAAAATCTGTTTAAAAGTTAAAAAAGTATATTGATGTATTTAATTAAATTTCATTTCGTTTTTACTAAACTATTCTCTATTTATTTTTACAGCTATTTTAAATGTACGTAATGGCACTTTAAAAATATGACAAAACTTTCATAACATAAATTAGTTCAGTAAAACTTGCAAATTAGAATTTCAGTTTTTTTTATTGTAAAAACTATCTAGAATTATTTCAGCAAGAACAAAAAACACATTTTGTTTAGAATATTCATATTATCGTACCAATAAAAGTCAATTTATGTCATATGGCTTTTAACTTCTTTGATTTGAAATCCTTCATGTTTGTGAATAAGGAATTTTGCAATCGAAATTTGTCTCCCTTTCTAATTAAATTGAATTCTGAGATTACTTGTAGTTATGCGTTTTGATAAGAGTGCAATATTTTAATATTTTAAACTGCTTAAATTAAATTTTTTGATTCCATGTGAAAGGCACCACCTGGTGAGGATTTTGGAGTGAATTATAACAAGATTACGTAAAAAAAAATATTTAATCATCATGTTTAGGAGTTTAAAGCTTTAAAGAAGAAAAATATTTTAGTCAGAAATATGGAGATGAAAGAGGAAAATAAAAAAGCGTAAAACTAAGGAAGCAAAGAGAAGAGTAAAAAATTATTACATGAAAAGAATTTCTAGAAATTCCAAAGAAAGTTCCTTCATTAAAAATTAAAACATATTATCAATATCAATAAAATTAAAATTTAATCAGAAAATTTATATTAGAGCCTTACAGTTTTGAGATGTTGGCTTTAACTATCAGATTTACGATAGACAATTATTTCCAACTTCTCAGTGCATTAATAAAAGCGCGTTTTATAAAAACTTTTTTTGTTATTGCTACTTATCGTTCAAACGAAAGATAATTTCAGCATAAAATCTTGATCTAATTTTAAAGGCTGATTCTATGTCAATTTTGTGAATAAATACAAATTTTATAACTTTAATCGATCAATTCTTGTATATATAAAATTTATATATTTATTTCGTGTATCTCGGTAACATCTCTAACGATTTGGATTAAATTTTATATTTGGATAATATTTTGCTTTTTAAGTTTATCTATATAGGTGTTTTTTCTGAAAGAAAGCGATTTTTTTATAAGTATCTATTAGAGCCTTTTTCTACCTGCTCTCATTTTGGCAAAATATCATATAGCTCCATCCCTGATTCGATTTCACCAAAAATATAAGCAATGATAGAGAAACTATAGAATGAATATTACAATATAGCAGATTGTTTCGAATAACATGTTAAACTAAATTATTCATAATTTAATTGAATAATATTTAAATAACTTGTTTAGATTTTATTTAAATAACTAATTCATATATAACTAAGATTAAAAAATATTCATATGTAATCAGCATGTGATTCATATCTAAATATTGTCTCCTTTATTCCTAATTTTACAGAATAAAAAATGCCGAGCGAAGCTTGATTTTCCAGATATAATATTTTCATAAAGAATTTTTTTTATATATATTCGCCTTCATGTAGTAATATATCCATTAAGTTCAATGGTACATTTCAAGTATTTATGTCGTGCAAGGAAAGAGAGTTAATACATACTAATGTGGCACTGAAATTAAATATACAGGTGAGATTTAAAATTTCAAACCGCAAAGAAACCAATTTAATTTTCTTGAAAAGAAAATCTCATCTGAAATACTGAAGGTTGAAACCTTCTGAAGCATTTAGTACCAATTATTTATGTATAAATCTGTAGGGAGCCGAGAGAAATCCTTTAAATCCCAGTGAAAAACGAAATAAATGAAGAATGCTATCTGCGAACGTTAGAATGCAATTTTCCGCACCTGTGCGAAGTAATAATATATTTAGTAAGGGAGCAAAATTCTGAAATTTCCTTTTGGTAAGAATTATTTTTCTTTCAGTTTTTTTTCATGGCTATAGCTTGTAAAAGAATTATTGATTTTCTGATTTATTAGATAAGATTATTTATTTATATAAGGATACCTGAAAGTATACCACGCCTTTCTATTTTGATTAAAATCCTATTTCTTTAGATCTAAAAAAGAGGATAACGAAACAAATTTATATGAGCTTATTATTTATGAAACATAATAAATTGAATTTTTAATTTAATTTTTTATAATTCTAAAGTTTTGAATATGCTTATTTTTTAGTTAAACTTATTTTGAATGAAGTAAAAAGAAAAAAAAAATGTCTTCAGTGCCCAACTGACATTATAAAAGGAATATTTGTGCAATATGTTTTTTTGTTTAAATCTGGGAATTGTTAGAATATTTTTACTTACAATTTGTTTTAGAGATAAAAGAACTTTATTCATAATTTTGTAGAAATAATAAAACTGCAATTAAAATATGCGTTAACTACCTTGTAAGGCTGGCAATAATTTCTCAAAATCTGCTTCTAATTTTTGCAAAAAATCTATTTAGAAAATATGAAGTGCCGGCGTACAATCGGTTATTACTTTATTTTATAACCTGCTAATGAGATATCTGCATCATGCATATTAAAAAAGAATTATTTTTATTTGAAATTATTGATCGGAATTATTTTATCTGCATATGTCTCGAAATTACATTGTATATTACATTTGTCATACTTTCATATTCATATCCACAAGATATTTATATTCATATTCAGTTTCACAATGCAGGGTACATTAATTTTTTAAAAAATCAGTTTTACAACAATATACTATAAGAGGGTATTTCTATAGTTTCATAGGCGGTTGCGTTTTCTCATTATTAACCATTATTACGCTATAGTTGACTCAATGTTAAATAATATATAGACATTTTGCGGGCATTATTATAGATTATAGGCAATTTAGTTATTCATTTTTGTTATTAGTCAACATTTCTTAGTTTAGAAAATCTGATATTTCGGCAAATATGAAAAGAAAAGAATGCAAAGCAAACTACGACTAAACAATCTTAAAGAGGATAATTATCTAATAAATCCACAACTTTTCTCGTAGGTATTAGGATAATTGCGACGGATTTGATTCTTACAACATGTAAACCAGGCGTTTAAGTTCTCAAGGAAAGAGGGCTTATTATATGACACATCCCATATTCAATTAGAACCCAGCTAGCCATCACCTGTCGATTCATCCCATAATCCGTAAAGCAATCATTAAGCAATTCTTTTACAAAATATGTCATCCTATATATGTTATCGTCATCCTATATATGTCATCCTATCCCTGTATGACGATAGCAGAGTTTCTTACAATTAGATATCTGATTCTCATGCGACGGTAGTCTGCAGGTGGATGATGACGACTGAGTATAACTTGTGATTGTAGTTGTTACCCCCTAATGCAATCAAATTGGTTATCCTGTCTAATGTTTATATCTTTTCTCAATCTTATCAAATTACAGCTCAGCTTTCTAATTCGAAAATGACTATATTGAAGCTAGGCTGAACTGGAAGTTGTATAATTGAGCCATTGACTAATTCTCTACCATGACTCACCCCTTTGATTCTTGCTCCCTGTAACATTAAATGACATCTATTATCTCTTACTTATAGTAGAGAATGTTAATTTAATTAGATAATGTGTGCAAATAATATACGTATGTTAATTAAATGGAAACTTTAAACTAGAAGGAGAGTTTTCCCATCGGTTTTTAGTACACTTTAATGACAGGTCGCGTTTTATATTTAATTTCTTAAGAAAAAAAAATAATTTCTTTTCAGTGAAAAAAAGTGAGTTTTTTTGGCGGATAGTTCAAATTAGATCATGAATTTGACACTGATCTACGATTTAATGTCCAGAACAAATACAAAATAAATTTCCCAACTCATTGCGTTTTATCATCATTCACATATGCAAGAAAGTACAAACACACAGCCAGGTTACTGTTTAGTAAGACTGTATAACTTCAAATTGTTGAATTCCATCTAATATATTACCTTTTTTGTGTAATCTCATTTACATACCTTTGAATAGACATTCTGACTGTCTGTCAGGCCTTTGATAGATTTAGTACAAAATCCATTAATATTAACAACTCTGATCATGAAACCATATACTAAGCTTCTATATATTAAACTTCATTTTATTTTTGAATTATCACGTTAACATGACGCAAACACATTCCCCTTTGAAAAATTTCGAAAAAAATTTGATAGAAATCATCAGTTTATTTCTCAGACCACATGCTATTTTTCATTCGTCTCCTTGTTTGGGTTATTGCATTCACAAATATGCGGAAGGAAAACTCGATTGACAAAGGAATGTTGCTGGAAAGGAAGGTTTTTTTTTTTTTTTTTTTTTTTTTTGTATATAAGGAAGTCTGAAACTTGAAACCTAAAAAATAGTTCCAAAAACGTTTTTTATATTAGGATGTCCAGAATGTGCAGATTCTTCAAAAGTAGTTTAAAAAATGGTTTATTCTTCGGATATAAAGAAGTTTAAAATGAGAAGATTCTTCATAATTTCGTGTTCGAATTTTTTGATGATTAAAAATCCCCAAGCAACAACACTATTCTACAAAAAGTTGATAAAAAGTTATTTTATCTCAATAAATAACAAATATGGTTATTTTTCATATCCAGCATGATCATACGACCATAGAATTGTTTAAAGAGTAAATAAATTCCACTATATTAGTTCTTGGTAGCAAAAAATAAATTTTTTATCTTCTTCTAGTAAAATTTGAAAAAATAATGCTGATAGGTGTTATTTGTTATGCATACACATCCTGTTACTTTACATAGGATATAAAATAGTATTAAGAAATGAATAAAAGTTGAATCTTTAAAATTTTAAGAGAATTATTGATTGGCTGCGTTGACAATTTGTATAAAAAATAAATAAATGAACAAAGGATGCGTGAAAATATAAAGGAAACAAACCATTTTTTTAGGAAATGAGAATTTTTTTATCTACAGGGAAAATATTCATTTTACAAATTAGAAAAATATAAACGAATGTATCTAAGTTCTGTAAAAAATTAAAAATTTAAGGTAGCTTTACGAAGCCGAAAGGGAACATATTCATTTTACGAATTTCGAAAATAGAAACGGATTCTGTTTTAAATTCTGTTAAAAAAATTAAAAATTTAAAGTAGCTTTACGAAGATGTAAGGAAATATATACATGTTACAAATTTCAAAAATATAAACGGATATGTCTTACTCCAGTAAATAAATTAAAAATTTAAGATATCTTTACGATGCCGAAAGGAAACATATTCATTTTACAAATTTAGAAAATAGAAATGGATGTATCTAAATTCTGCAAAAGAATTTAAAATTTAAGGTAGCTTTACGAAGACGAAAGGTAATACATACATTTTACAAATTTCAAAAATATGAACGGATATATCTAAGTTCTGTAAAAAATTTAAAGTTTAAGGTAGTTTTGAGAAGACGGAAGCGAACATATACATTTTATAAATTTCGAAAATAGAAACGATATATCTAAATTCTCTAAAATTCTCTAAAAAAAATTTAAGGTATCTTTACGAAGACGAAAAAAAAATCAGTTTTGAGGCAAAATGAGATTGTACTAAGGGATATAGATTAGAAAATTGTAAAAAAATACGGATATATTCATATTTGGTAAGAAGTACTTAACATATTTTAGAAGAGTCGCATTATTCTAATAAATACATTATTTACTTTTTATATTGGTCTTCCAGAAATATTTAATGGAAAATATAAGAAAGTATTTATCTTATCACATGAAGTCTCGACGGAAAAATATAAACATCCACCAATTTTCTTTAAACTAGTAGAGGCAATAAATTGCAACTAGGTTAATGGAGAAGTTATATCTTTGAGCTCATAATTTAATTTATCATCTATTTTTTGGAGCTGTATTATGAACCTATAGGATAATATTTCAGAGCGTTGAAAGTTGATTCATGGCTTTCGGAAGATATTTCGTTTCGCAGAGGTCTTGTAAACAAAAATGTATTATGCTACTTTAATAATTTAGTTCAAACTCATCTTAAAAAGTTGTTTTTGATCCCGAGTTACGCAAAAAATTTTGTTGGTAAAAAAACCTGTGGCAAGAAAAAAAATTATTTTTAAAACAATTACTTTTTTTCTTGCAATCGAGGATAACATTTTCAGAGACACAGTTATAATTTATCGAATCTGGAAAAGATCCAGAATTCTGTCGAGACTGAATGAAAATGCTCTCCATGAAATGGTTCCAATGCTATAAACATTCCATAAATTACTATGCTAAGTTAACATTTCAAGAATAATTTTAGAAATTTATGATTGTATCATAAGAAGTAAAGCGCAAATCTTGTTTTCGAAAGTAAAATGAGCATTTTTATTTAGATTTCATGCTATGATTCAAAATCTTCGAGTGGTAAACAACTTTCTCTCCTTTTTGTGATTGGATATCAACAATTGTTGAACGGGAAACGCGCGCACACACACACGCATACACACACACATTATGTTGTTTTTTTGACACATAAATATATATATATACATACACATATAAGTGTCAAACAAACAGACGCCGGGGTGTCTGACAAGAAGGAAACTGCGAATTAAGAATCGATATCTTTCTCGTATTGGCCTGAAACCAGCAAATGATTTTATTAAAATGAAATCCGGCACAGACAGAAGACATTCAACTCAATTGCTTTTACTGCAAACTAGCTTTTATTGAATTAGATAAAATAATCTTAAAAATTACTATTTGTTATTACTGCGATTAAATTTTATTTCGAAATAACGTATCTGATTCGAGTATCGAATAATAAATTTTGTGATATGTTAAGTCTAAGTAGCAATTGACCCTTTAAGACTCCACTTTTTAAAACTAACAACATATCAAGTGTTTTGATATCATCACGCAAATGATAAATCATACATAGGTTTTGAAAATTTTAATAATTAAAAGAATAGTAAAAGAGAATGTATGTATAAAGTATTATTATAAAGTTTCAAAATAAAATAATGTCAAATTTCATAATATCATTTTTATATTTTATTAATCAATTCTATCGCTTATATTAATTAGTCATATTTTTTTTAGATTTTCCCAATGCTTATATTGCACGTCCTCATTAGTTTTACCTCGAACAAATTTCAAATCAACTTATTGGTAACCAGTGTCATCTCTTGTTGATTAAATGTTCTAGAATGCAAAGCATAATAGATATCTATTTTGTGATATTGATTTAAAACCAACCTATCTGTTTTTTTTTTTTTTTGGTTTTGTAAACACCAAAGCGGTTTGGTACAGAGCAGTCTTATGGTGCTATAAAGACCAAATTTATAAAATGCATATCGCTCAGACACATTTAAATATTTCATGTATCTTTATGTTCCTGTAAAGAATAAGTAACACAGTAACGAATATCCAAATTAAATTAGTAGTTTATATATATTCAAAGGGATAGGGATTAGTATAGTGATTTTCTTACAAAGTATTCTAAGTTTATTCAACTGACTTGAATTATATTTTAGGCGACTTTGTAACTCTAATTAGTGGAGAGAGGAATAACTTTTGAACCATTATTCTATCCGTTAACATCATTTCAATCACCAGACAGATATTATTAGTTGTAGATAACTGAAAAGATAGTAATACCAAGAAAGAATTACCCCAAATTTTATATAGAAACTGGAATGATTTGAATAATCGTCAATGCTATAGCATAAAGAAAAACTGAAGTCACCAGCTACGGGCTAATCTTTCCCGTAGGAGGTGCATTCCATCATCGGAGTGGAGGTGACTCAATTTCATATAAAGCTGGCTGACTTCACGACATTTATTTTTACACATTTTTATATAACTTGACTTATTTCATGTTTATATGGATGGAATTTTTCAATCGAGTCTTTAGTCATTTTCTGGCATTCTAAAATTTTTAAATTTTTCCCTCTTGAATATTTTATGACAAGATACTATTTTAATATTTTCATAACTTAACTGTCAGTTAATTGATTAATTGAATCACATTTTGACGTCATAAAAGTGGGTGTAACTGATACTGAATTTGAGAAAATACCAGATTTACCAGATATATTTTGATACCAGAGTTCTATAATATTTTTGAGAATTAATAATAATTTAAAGACTGAAAAATGTGAAATAATTAAAACAGAAGAACGGGTTATTTGTTAGTAAAATAACAAAAATGTGTCTGTATGAATTTTATTATGCTCTTACACCTTTTATTAAACTACCTCGGGAAGAAAGGAACCAAATCCAACAATTCTTTATTTTTTTTATTAATATTGGATATATAATAAACAAAAAGGAAATATGAATTGCGGATTCATTAGAAGCGATTTCGCAAATTTTAAATGCACTGGTAAATTAGACAAAGTGAATTCCATAAGAAAAAAAAAGAAAAGAAGTTTTGTTTGGTTTTGTTATGTTTCCCAAGTCAAAAAATTTCTTTCAGAACCACTCTTAAGCAGATGGCCGTCCAAGTGCATAACAAAGATAAGCCGCATCCCATTATTTAATTCCCAACCTCAACAACCCATCGTCTTTACTTCGTGCTATTACGAAAGCCATAGATGTCAAATGGCCCGGATAACAGAGAGAATATAAAAATGACATATTAAGGTAATACATATATTTTATATATGTGTGGTCAACATATCAATAAAACTCCTGTTTTTGGTCTTTGGAAATTACAGGTATTTATCAGGCATTATTCTATGAGGAATGTCACCACATTCAATTCCATTTTCAATCTAAAATTTTTTTTCTGACTTTTCGTTCCATTATTTTTAGTTTTAGCAGATTTGTCCCATTTTGAATTTAAACGAGAGATATTTCGAAACGAACGACATTAGTAAGATAGCAAGTACAGTGATGGGATGGCGAAGAAGGAAGCTGAGGAGGTAGGCCATTCTTCACACTTTCACACCTTACTAACTTGAAGGTGTTAGACTCACGGTAAAAGGTGTAACTTGCACACCTGGAGCACATACAGGACTATCTTTCAGTAAGTTTGTGGCAATTGCTCAATATACCAAAAGAGGAATACGATTCACAGATTTGTGAAACTGATGGTCGCAATTTTAAAATTTAGCTAGATTCATTGTATAGAATTGATATTATCAATATTCTATCAACATTCTTATTTTAAATATAATTGTTGAAAGTTATAAAAAAAAATCTTTTTCTTTAAGCATGTTTTCATTAATATAAAATGTCTAGAAAATAAATATTATTCAAAAAATTTAAAGGCGAGAGACTATATCAAGAATACTCTTGATAAATATTGCTTTTTAATGATGAAAACTGAAGTCCAAGAAATTGAAAATTGATGAATTTTGCTCTTTTAATCATTTTCCCTGTTTCTACACCTTATCTTTCTTTATCTCTTGAATAAACTCTGTGTATTATTTTATAATAAAAATCAAATGCAGTTTATTAATAATTTTTGATCGATGAACTTTATATCAAAAATTTCAGGGGCTAATTTTTAAGAATTTATTTTTTAACTTCTTTCTTCTCCTCAAGAATCTTTCGTTCTCTAAACTATTCATTGCACATGCTAATATACATACATTTTTTCTTAGTGTTTGGAATTTTTTCAAAATAATTTTGACCAAATTTGGTGAACTTCTTATACATGAAAACACGTTCTTCTAATAACGTTACTTTGCTATACTCCATGTAGTTAAATTTTGAGGCATTTAAAATTTTAATGGTCAAGTTATTCTTTAAAAAGAAAAACCACAACATAAATTAATGAAAAAAGAAAAGACAGTAAAGGGATAATATCATCTCTTCATAGGCAAAAAGTAATGTAATAATGAAATTAGATGCCAAAAATTTGAGCATGGAAAAGTATAACCTTTTAGGTACCGAGTTATTTTTAAAAAAAGTTATGGAGCATACTTTATTTGCCGATACACTGAATAGTATTCTGCTAAGAAACTGTGAATCTCTCATTCCAGAAGTGGCAAGGAAACAACACTACAGACTCGTATTACGAAACTGTAATACCGTTTCTTTGTTGCATTAGTGTCGTCACTGGAAAGCTATTTACAGGGATTCACATCGAATGCTGATAATAAAATAAGAGGATAAGAATAGGAAACGTTCTTTCCAGATAATTGAAACAACAACAACATACATACACGGTTCTTAACATTTCCATGTTGTTTTGAAAAATGGATTTAAAAGCGAAACATGATGCATAAACCGAATGCGTATCTAAAAAATTCCAACGCAGGATCTACGTAGCTGATGTCACAGATCCGCAAATTCTTCGCATGGAGTTTCTTTAAAAATATAACTTTATTATAAAGTAGGGAAGTGAGAGATACGAAAAAGAGTAGAGAAAATTACTTCATTTTCATTTAGTGTACAGCTTTAAAACTTATTGGCGATGGTAAGGACTATGATGTTAGCCAGATAAAAAATGTCTTATCCAAGAAGTTCCTGAAGGTTCTGGACAATCCAGGTATGATATAATGGATTTTCTTAAACTGAATCTATATGTCCTTATTGATTTGAATCGAGACGCAAACCACGTTCGAGTTCTGAATGTGGACATTAGAATTTTCACAAGAATTTTCAGAAGATAATTTTCACAAGAATTTTCAGAAGATAATTTTCACAAGAATTTTCAGAAGCACAACATCTCTCACCAAACTTGGAGAATCTTGAAGGACTTAGCAAAGAGAACGAACATCAGTACTAAAATTATTTAATGACTTTTAAAAATTCCTTTCCGCATGTGACATTGATATCGGTAACTGTAATGTGACACTACTTAAAATTAATATTAGTGACATTCCACCTATCAAGCAACATCCAAGACGTTCGTCTTTTGCAAAGAAAGGAGAATCTAAGCGTCTAGTAAAAGGTATTGTGAGCAACTGAATAATTAAGAAATAGTTACGATATTGCATTTCACCTATTTTTCTTGTTAAGAAGGATGAATCAGAATACTTCTTCTTTGTTTACAAAAAAGGAGGCGAAATTATGAAAAAGATCTCGAAAGAGGGCATCTTCATTTCCTCCAAAGGCCCATTTGCGATGCTGGATTTCGAAATTATGTTCCTGAAGCGTCTGAGTTCAGCGGATTGCTGTTGAATTTTTGTCGATTAATTAATATATTTTATAAAATTTGTAAAAGGATTTTTTATTTTAATTTTTTAACTAAAGTCGACCTAATTTAAGTCAACCTAATTTAATGCATTAACATAAGTATCGTTACTCCCATATAAACAAAAGATGATAAAAAAGCATCGAATGTAATCTTTGTTTTTTAATATGAAATACACATAAAATCAGTAAAACAAATCACCAACACCAAAAGGTTAGTTGATTTGTATTATCTTTAAGAAGAAAGGAAGTAATAAATCTACGCATTCACGCATGAACTTTTAAAAAACGCTGTGTATATTGAAAAATACAATTTTACGTTTCTATTTGAGACGGCAACGTTTCTTTCTTTGTTTTTATCTTTAACGATTGCAGTGAGTCATTTTTTATCATTAATGTCCCTAATTTCTTAGAATTCAAGGAATACTTTTTTTCCCAGAGGTGTTAATTTGAAAAAAAACTGTGTGAGAAAGTAATCGCTACTGCCGAGGTGAAAAAAATTAATAACGGTCGAAGACAGAAAAAAAAAAGTTAAGAAACAAAGAATCATGAAAGAAAACATAAATTATGGTCCATAATTTTCAACGAGGCCTCATCTAGCGCGTGGAAAACAACCAACCCATTCCCACCATGAAGATTAAAAAAAAAAAAAAAAAAAATAAACAGTTCTTCGTTCCAGACATTAGCAAAAAAAAAAAAAAATTGCAAGTAAAAGAAAATTGAAGTGATCAAAATAATAAGAGAAATAATAAGACACAAATGATTGTCAAAGCAAAAAATATTACGGAATAATTTATATTCAGTAATTATTTTTCAGTTAACTGAATAAAATTCGAAGGATTTCATTCATTTATAAACCAGATTTCAAAATATGCCATTTTACTACCGAATAATATTAATAACAAATTTCTACACCGCAAGATGTTTTTTAATTCGTTTTTTTATATCTAAAATGATCTGTAAAAAGCAGCGCGTATAATAACATAAAACTATATATAAATATAAATGAATGCTAATGACACACAAGGATGAAACAGCTCACTAAAATATATATGAATTTAATATTTGTCTATGGATACGAAACAATGCATAAACACACTCGTATGAATACCGCATCTCTGTATGACTATTAAATAATGCTAGAAATTACATGTGTGCTGTTGAATATTAAATGACGCTTAAATGCACATGTATCTATGAATATGGAATAATGCACAAATATACATGCGCGCAAGTATGAATATTAGATAACACTGATATATCTACGTATATAAATATCAGATAATATATAAACTTACATGAATGCGTGTATGAATATAAATAATGCGTTAACTTATATGAGTGAGTCATTGAATATTAAATTATGTTTAAATCTACATGTATGTATGAATATGAAGTAATACTCAAACATACGTGCAAGTTATTTATGAATATTAAATAATGCTTAAACTTACATGTATGTGTGTAATATTTAATAATACATAAACTTAAATGTATGCTTGTATGGATATTAAATAATGTTTAAATACTCATGTGTTTATAAATATGAAGTAATGCATAAATATACAAGACCGTATGAGTGTTTGAATATTAGACAATTTGTATGCATATATGTATGAATATGGGAAGAATTTACGAGAGTTCTTTGATACGTACAAAAAGAAATATATACTTTCGTCAATGCGAAAAATTGTTAGGAATTGTATATGAAAGATTTTAGTTAGAGAAAAAGTGCATGGCTATCAATACAACGTACTTCGAAATATGGCATCTGAAAATTAAAATTGTTTTTATAATACAGTATTTTCTAAGTTATTTATAGAAAGAGTAGTTAAAGTTTCAAATAAAACTTGGACAAATTGTTGCACATTTCCAGTTCTAGGGCTTTTTTGTCTCTGTATCTAGAGTTCTCTCTCTTTTTTTGAGAGTCAACAGACACACGCATTTTTTTTCTATTAACACAGAAGAAACTTTTTCCTAGTTGATTTTTTCTAATTGAGAAACAATCGGTGTTAGTGTCATTACTGTTTGGCCTATGGTTATATGATGTATTATTACTGTTTTTCTTCTATCCTGAAAATCTATTGTATTTTTCCTTTAGTGGCTTCAAAGTAAATTTCCTATTTTGCGTTCTTCTATGAATTTGAATTTTATTTTTCAAAGTAAGAAAATATTTGCAAAATTTTAACGTATTTCAAGCTACAATTTAATATACAATAGAGTGCAATATTTTAGTTGTAAATAGTTGAATTTTTAATTGTTCAAAAAAAAAGTCAATCAAAAAAGTCATAAATTAATAATACAAAAACAGCTTCACAAGGAGATAACTTATATTTACTGATCCTTAGCTATACAGTGTATGATTGAGATCAGTGATATGGTGTGGTGAAATATTTCACAAACAAGGCAATCCAAGTAATCAGCTAAATCATTGAAATAGTTATCCTTCTGCTAGCATTTTTTATAGCTGAGTTTTGTATTATGGCAATTATTTAAAAATTTGTTTTTAACTATTATTGAAAGAATAAACCCTAATCTCAAATCTGTCTGTTATAGCTCAGTATACTTATTCTTAGAGAATTTTGACTTGAAATGATTCCATGAAATAATTTATTTCATGTTAAAATGAGATAACAATTTAATAGAAGAATATTAAAATTTAACTGATGATGTTAATCTTAGAAAAGTTAAAACTGGGTTTACGTATTCCTAAACTCCTCAAAAATACTTTTACTCCATCTTTAGTCTACCTTTTATACCATTTCTACTAATTTTACAGATTATTTTTCACATTCATTTAAGATGTTGAATTTCATAAAGAATCAAAATTTCAATGGAATTAATCGATTGCTTCATAATTAAGTTCGGAAAATCTTAAATTATTATTTTATTAACAGGAAAACACAACTGTATAACAATTTAGAAATATAGCGCTTGACAGAGAGTAAAAAATGTGTGAAGAAATTCCAATTCCCTTTTGACGAGCAGTTAAAATAATAAAAAAAATTACAAAACCTGTTTACATTTGAAAGAATTCAAAGAAAACGATTATATTTTGTAAAATTCCTATGTATAAAACGAAAAAGGGATTTACAAATTCTTTACTCTAATACAGCTCTTAGAATGTTAAAAGTTAATGGAAATTACAGTGGAGCATTCAGCATTTTCCGAGAGATCACAAAACTGAATAAAATATAAATATATATAAATGAGATTATTTTATTGAAATAAATTTATATGACAGCTTAAAACGATACTTTGCGTGCAGCCTTTTACTTGATGGTGTATGCAAAAGTAAACATGTCTCTATTTATCTTTCGGTAAATGGAAATCCATTTAATATAGACTAGATTATCAAAGAAGCAATACGGAATAAAATACAAGATAAACAGGTTTAAGGAAAACACTAGCATTTTTGCAAAAACTAAGCGGATTCCAGGAAAATTACTAAGCCATTTTCCATAAAATATTTTAGATAGTTTATAATCCGATACGGGTATATATAGCATCGGGGTAATTTCTACAATAACAAATTTCTGCAAAAAAAACTTTTCTCTGAATCTCCGATATGTCGAATGAAAAACTATGCAAGGGAAAAGCGAAAACAAACAAAACGAAAACTGTAATGTTTTCTCTCTCTCGAGGGCATTCAAAATTGGAAGGCTTCACCTCCTCCTCCTAAAGGAGATTATTTTCTGTCGCGAAATGCGATTTTCTGGTTCGGTTGACATTTTTGTGAGTCTCAGGCCATTACCAAATGGACTTTGGGACGTGCATTAAAAGGCAGCTTTTGCACTAACGAGAGACATTCCGCGCACGGTATCGCAAAAATATGGGTATCCAGAGGTATGAAGACACGTATTTCGGTGGGCTCAGTTTGGAATCAATACTGACTTAGGCAAGCAAGGGTCGATACAAATAAACTCTACTGGGAAATGTTGATCGAAAGTCAGGATAGAATCTGAAGGTAAGATACTTTTAGGAAGTAAATATTTTTGAAAATAAAATAATTTTATTGATTTATTTTAAATAAATTCGCATTGTTTTCTATATGCTCAAAACCTTTTAGAAATTTGTTCCATAGTTTTGTAATTACGAAGGTGTCCTTACGAAGATGTCCTAACCCTCCATAAATTTCATCTCCTTTTCATCGAAAGGATGATAGATTTAAGATTACATTTATATTTTTGTAATGAGAAAAATTATTTTATGCGAATAAAATAGCATTGTGATATTTTTTGTCTCTTAAAGTTTATTTAAGAAAGTTGTTTTAAAACTTCGTAAAATAACAATAAAAAAATAAGATAACTGAGAAATCGAATATTTTTTGCGTCACACACACACACACAAATGTGATTCTGAATGCCAGCTGTAGATGGCGCTGACGCAGAATTTAAAATAGATTCATGCAAATAAAGTTTTCAATCGAGTGGCTGAATTCATGTGCATCTTCATTCGATACCAACTGAAAGATTTCTTTGCTAAAGGGAGTGTTGGTGATTAAGCACATTTCCATCTCTTGAACAGTGAATCAGCAGCTGTTGCATTGTAAAAATTTCGTAGGGGCAAAGCATAGGATGAGAAAAAAATGGCATTTATGCTATTTTAATACTAAAGATTATCTAAATCTTAAAAAACTGGTATTTTGGAGAAACATCCACTAATTTAGAAAACATGCTTAACAAATATGCGCCACTGTCGTTTTATGTAGGTGATGACAGGTAATTCCTTCACTGGGAACAGCAATATGCTCGTGTAGCTGAAATGATATTGATATTATTTAAAATATTGTTTCAATGCACCTTTTGTGGTATTTCGCATTTTTATTATATAATTTGCAACAAAAGCATCCATTATTATTGTCAGATTTCGCCTAGATGGACTAATTTCTCAAGTGAGCTTCAACAAAAATTAGACAAGAAAAAAAGAGCTTCCTTTAATTTCATGTAGTCTGATGACGTCTACTTCTACTGCATTTGGGCGTCTAAACGCAGATCATTTACATTTTTGCAGATCACTTGGATATCAAATACCGTTGAATAAATGAACAAACTGCATTCAATCCATATAATAATTTGGTGTTGTTTCAACATTCTTTCTTTATACGCGCATTATCTTCTCTGAAGAATGTTGCTCAATACCTGGCTAGAAAATGTTCCAAATATTGCTGAACGAAAGCTCACCTTTTTTTTTATATCTACATACTGATCCTACATTGAAGGTAAGAGACATGCTGCCTGCAATTACTTTCATACAGGATGATATGATCCCCACAACGTTACAACTTCAATGAAGACATTTCTTTTCAATATTGTTAGCTAAAGTCGTTTAAAAAAACAGAGACTGAAAGATCATTTGTACCAGATAACCGGGCTTGATTCTTGCATTTTTGTGCTAGTGGAATTAATTATCGCTTCGTATCAGATCTTTCTTGCTACAATGGCGGAACTCTTGTTATACATTCTTAGAGTTATCAAAATTTTCTCCCGGCAAATTCAAAATTTGTATAATTTATGAGACCGTCTTAATTTAATTGTTCGTATTAATATTATATTAAATTGTTCAGATATCTTTAATGTTAAACTCTTCAAAACCTATAAAATGACAAATTCATGCAATATATAGGTACTGAATTAAAGTAACTGTAATTCACATAATATTTACGTACTAAATTAAATTAATCATAATTCTTACAACAATATTCCTATTGATCCCCTTGTTATGTAGATATGTCTAAACAATGATTATTTGTGATAGGATCTTTGTATTTTAATCTCCTATAGTATTCAAAAGAATGAAATCTTCAGAAACTAGAATGTCATTTTTCGATAAAAGTAGTAACATAAAGAAATAAATGTTCAAAATTTTTTTAATAAATTTTAAATATTAAATTATTAATTTTATTAAAAATTTTTTAATAAAATTTAAAAATTACTAAAATTTTTTAATACATTTTTAAAAAATTTACATCACTCTTTATTGCATTGTAAAATTAACTTTATTTTGTCTGATTAATAATCTATTTTAATTTTCGTTAAAATAAATTACCACCAATCCATTTAAAGACATTCTTATATGAAATTTAAAAATTCTGTAATATTATTTCTATAATTCATTGTTTTTAATAATATAGATCTTGATGAGTTCATGCTGACTAAGTGAGATAAAATGTGCTTGATCTTATTTATAACATATTCTTGAATATTTGGGCTCAAAATGATAAAATAGAAAAAAAGTAATATCTCCGTTAAGTTTCGGAAAACTATGTAAGAAGGAAAGCAAGAAAGTAAGTAAAAAGAAAACGATTTAACTTTTTTCCTCTTAAAGGCCTTCAGAATTAAAAGTTAGACATTTGCTGCTGATAATAATTATTTTCTGTCGTAAAAGATATTATATCGTTAGGTTGACATTCGACAAGACTATCTTTAAACACATTTCTAGACTAACTTGATTCATTCTACCCGCGTCGCAAATATATTGACATCTAAAAGTATAGTATAAAATTTTTCGTAAGACTAGACATAAAATCAATAAAAGTTTTCACAAGAA
Organism: Argiope aurantia; assembly: GCA_026543865.1. NCBI lineage: Eukaryota > Metazoa > Arthropoda > Arachnida > Araneae > Araneidae > Argiope > Argiope aurantia. The sequence continues at coordinate 948,201 of JAPMOR010017487.1, forward strand.
GTATCTAAAATAATAAAAATTCTATTCGGTAAAGATTATTGGAAATTATAACAAACAAAAGTCAAGACTTTAAGAAATAAAATATTATTTAAACATACAGAAAAAATAAATTATTGTTTTGATTTTTAAACAAAAATAGTTTCATTATTTGTTTGATTTTAATCACCCTCTAGTGAGAGGATTTCAGAATCTTTTTGAAAATGAGTTTTGTCGCTCTGGAAATGGTCAAATTACGAAAGCAAAAACAAATAACTCACTTTCTAAATATTCTCCAATAGCAGTTTACTGATTTTTGAAAGCCAAGAATTAATGTCCTTAATTTACATTATCAGCACAGATATTCTTTATAATAATAATTCGAACTAACTATCATTTTAATAAAAATTGGTGGTTCTTTTTACCGCTTTGGCACATCAAATATTTACCCATATAGAACTGAACGCTTGTATGTGGGAAGATCTACAATTGTATTATTTCAGATAAAATAAAATGGAATGTTTCGAATCTACTTATTTATGCTGTCTATGATTCGCCTTGAAAACACATAATTTCGAATTCCAAC
>JAPMOR010017487.1:948862-1080807 GCA_026543865.1 Argiope aurantia
TATATATATATATATATATATATATATATATATATATATATATATAAATTTATTTCGTTCATCTCGGAAACAATTTGGATAAAATTTTATATTTAGATAGGATTTTACTTTTAAATTTATCTATGTAGATGCATTTCCTAAGAAAACGCGATTTTATACACACACACACACACACACACACACACACAAAACATTTTTTTAATAACTATTAGAGCCTCTTTCGATCTGCTATCACTCTGACAAAATCATATAGCGTCATCTGTTAAATTTTTGTGGTACTTGCAGTGTTGTCATAGAATGATAACCTACTCGTACCTCAAAGTTTTGCGAGATGGCGCAATATGCCATTATACGAATACGTTCGTTTTGCATCCAATAGCAACAATGCTATTTTGTGTCAACCAGTTCAAAAAACATGTTAAACTAAGTGCATTCATGATTTTATTTAAAGGACCAGTTCATATGTAGGTAATATTGAAAAATATTCTAATGTAATCAGCATATGATTCGTATCTAAATATTTCCCCCGAAAAAACACGATTTTATATATATAAAAAAAAAGCCGATTGAAGCTCTGTCTTCCAGCTACGTAATTTAGAATCGGTCTGATTGGTCATTTTGTAGATTTTTTCCTTCTTTCCCTGTCTTTAAGAAACATTTTTCTTGCAAGTTTCAATAAATCAAAAAATTAAAAATGGTAATTCTCAAGGATTTTTGTAATGCGAACAAAAACAGTTTAACCCTGATAATTTATTTGTGCTCAAAGGTTATTACTAAATATATAAAACATTCCATATAAACATTGCACAGAAAATAAAATTACAAAAGTAGAAACAGGTCGCACGGTAAGATAAGTAAATAAGGCGATTTTAAGAATGCATAAGAAATATTACCAAACTTCAAGGCTGTTGAAAGTAAAGTCATGAAAAGAATTTCTATATAATATCTTGAATAACGTGTAATCCGTCTTGGTTACGAGTTATTCTTGAGTATCTCTTTCCAGAAGCAATAAGTAATAAAAAATCTTATTTCCCGATATATCTGGTATGTCGAAGTAAAATAACTATGCAAGAGAGGAAGGAAACAAACAAAACGAAAACGGTAATGTTTTCCCTCTCTCGGGAGCATTCAAAATTGGAAGTCTGCCTTCCCTCCTAAAGGAGATTATTTTCTGTCGCGAAATGCTATTTTCTGGTTGGGTTGACGTTTTTGTGAGACTCGAGTCATCTCCAAATGGACTACGGGACGTGCATTAAATAATTGGCCTTTGCACTAACGAGTGGCATTGAGCACAGCTTTGTAAAATTATGTTGAGCAAAGTTTGGCAAAGGACTCGGTTGTTAATCAATAATTTTTTTATGTAAGCAAGAATGGATGGAAATAAGAATCATCAAAATATATCCAAAATGGGACGAAATATTTTTAATTAATATTATTGAATAGGACAAAAGAAAAATTCGAAATCAGATTAAAAATATCAATTTAAAAGTATTTATGCATGCATTTTAAAAATATATAAATATGTTTGTGTTATGTCAGTATACCAGTCAGTTTTATTTAAAAAGTTTTAATAAAATATTCAAAACCAAATTTTCTTGAAATTTAATTACTTCACACCTAATTTCGCTGGTCGCAATGCCTCGAATTCTGTGATTCTTGGAGTAGGTGCAATAGATTCAAGGCTCCAGACTTTATTTCTCAAGGATCTATGGTATATGGGATCAAGTGAGGCCTAGGGTGACGAGTCAAATGTCTTACAGTGTATGTGACATAGAAGTTTGACGAGAAGTGGTGGCCAGTTCAGGTCACATAACATACGTAACATGCAAACTTTGTAATGCTTCTAAACAAGAGGTTATTCTAACTATACAGACCAAACCATTTCAGTAGTCTCGAAACTTAATTAAACTTCTGAGTATTTACATATTCTTACTGAGGCGTAATGAAATATTTCAGTTGCAAAGTCTTTGATAAATGATTTTCTCAAATTTTCGTCATAATAATTTTCTTAATATTAGAATTCAGATTAAAAAAGTAATTAAAGAAAGGATTTTCTCCACTTTTATTAATTTGAAACTTTTAAAGGTTATTTTGGATGTGATGATCAATTCTCATTTCCCTTTAATTATTTTTTCAATGAATGCTTTCGTTTAATTAAATGTACCTTTTTTAAAGAAAAATATTTTAAATTAATTTCCCTTACTTTCACGTTATTTCTTAACATCCTGTCTGTTTATACAGCTTTTAGAAATATTAATTAATATGACATGGTTCTTTTGAAGGGTGAAGCTCGCCATTTAGTAGGTAGAAAGTATTAAATTTCATCAAAATGTATAAATAACATTTGGAATTAATACAAAATGTAGAATGGAATAATCGAATCGAATAATCGAATGATATTCTTAAAATATTATTTTTTCCAACATTTTAATAAAATAATTCCATCTAAAACAGTCAATTTGAAAATGAATTTTAAGTAGTAGAAGGTACGAGAGTTAAAATGTAAGTGTAACTTATTAAAGAATAAATAAATAAATTAAAATATTTATTTATTTATAACAAAAAGGGTAAATAAAAAAGTAATTAATTAATTAATTTTTCTAATGGCTTATTAAATTGTAACGTAAGAAACGTATGAAGGTAACTAATTAAAACATTATTTTTCAAACTTTTGAAATAAGCAATTCTATCAGCAACGGACAATTTGAAAACGGATTTTAAATGGCAGAAGTTACTTAAAACTTATTTAAAGTGTTGGATTTTTTTCTGTGTGATTTGACTGATTTCCTATGAGTACTGCACCAGAAGGCATTTTTTAATTATTGGGTGATTCAGGACTAGTGCTACAAACCTGCAGAAAAAACAGGGAATACACAGGCAAATGGGAGTCATCAAGAATTACAGGATAGGAAATCCCTTTTTAATTAATTAATCCAAAAATATGTATTCAATCGACTACTTTTCTCGACTGCACTTACTGATTACTCTCGTCTGCGCGTTTCCCCTTTTTCAATTTCATCCACCCTAGAATTGCTTAAAGGGCATTGATTGCTCTAGAATAATTGCCGAAATTCGAGACCTAATATCACCAAAATTCTTGAATATTTGGAGTCCTTCATTTTTCTGCCAAGTGTATCGACAGCGAGGGACGACATTTACCCGGCATTCATTCAGCATTCGCTGTAAAACTCCTTTCCTCACAACGCGGCTAGCTATGCAGGAAAGTATATTACAGATTTACAATAATATATTGAATTAGTTCAGATACAAGAACGAAAATGGATTTAGAGCACAGTAGCACACGTGTGAGGCGGAATGTTTGGTGAATTAAGGTTTCAAATCAGCGAACATCATATTCCTAAGCTACAATAATTAATCATTATGCTGGATATGCTTAAATATTTAAAAATAATAAATGTATATGCAGGTTAAATATGGGTATTTTGTACATGCTTATGACTCTGCTCAGATTTGCAATTAATATAGTGAATCTCCCCAATTATTAGAGGTAAATAAATATATGCATATTGTCTTTTTTATATAGTTTTATTTACTTCTAGCTCCAATCGTGTAAAGATTTTACAATCGATTTTACATTTTTCTTTAATTTACTATTTAAATATTTTGAGAACTCAGTTATAATTTTATAAATTTATTTAATTAAACTATGATTCCACAAAAGTGATGTCTTTTTTTGGCGAATTAGAGAAAAAAAATGCTTTCAAAATTTTTATTATATTTAGAATGATGAATTTTAAATTAAATATTGAAAAGTAATGAATAATTTAAATAAAATAAATTTTATTTTTAACTCACTAATAAAAGTTTATATTTAGACTGTTTTTATTAGATTTACTATGATATAATGGTGGAAATTTGAATGAATAATAATATATGAAATATAAAAGTTTTTCATACAAGATGAATTTGAAAAAACGTACTAACCGAAAAGAGAAAAGAATTATTGACTACAGATATAAAATATAATGTTCCTGTCATGCAATATCAATTTTAGATATTGCAGAAGAAGGATTTCAGATGTATATCAATTTATTTTATCATTTTAGAAGATTTGGACGTTTCGTAAATTTTTTTCTGAACATGGATGCAACATTTCTCACCCAGAACACCAAAAGACTGAGAAATGAAATGAAGGGAAACTTTAAAATTATCCCTAGGTCTAAAAAGTGGAAAAAAAGTGTAGTGGAAGTACACAAGTAGTAAATTCTCGTAGAAACTGTTTTTTAATATTTCTTTTGAGTTCTTATCAAATCTGCTATTTCACCGAAAGATATTTCTTTTAATGTCTTGGCTGGAAAACTATATTAAAAATGTCACAATCTTTTTTAAGATACTCTTTTCCTCCTACTTTGTTTAATAAAAGAGCAATAGCAGCTTATGTCCTTGAGTTACGTTTATGTAGCGTTGAATTACGTTTTGTCGCAAAAAGAAAAAAGAAATTCGACACGAAATATGTCAGTAAACCAATAGTAAAGATAGAGACTGAGCAAAGAGCATTGCATTTTTTTTCTCTTTTAAATTTTTCTTTAAAAATCGGCTATATAAAGGAATTTTTTTGTAAGTGATGATCGAGAATATTCATTTTAGTTTCTAGTAAAATGTATTATTATTATTTTTTATTATTTAAGCTGGACCTGTCACTTAACTTGACTATTTTTCATCTTTGTAACGGATGAATTTTTCCAATCATTTTCTAATGCCCGAGATCAATGAAATTTTGAATAAAATTGAACAATCTGAAAATTCTCGATGATAATTCATTACTTTAATATTTTCGAAACTTAATTTTCAATTAATCATTAATTAAATTGATTTCTAATTCTTGGCATGCTGCCGTACATGGTAGTGAATATGAGAAATAATAGATCTTAATATTAAAACTTAGACAGTAATTACAATAAACCATTTCTATGCAGTAAACAATCAAAAGTGTGTATTTAAAACTTTTAAGAATTACATTTTTAACTAATTTATTAATATAACTTTTTAAATATTTTTAAGATGGAGTATCGTAATTGTTTTTCTTACTCGTTTATTTGTCAGGGTTTTGATATTTTTTTTCATTTGTATGTTCTCGGTGATTATACACTATTTTAATCGTCCAAAACTTACATTTTATTTAATAGATTAATTTAATGAAATTTTGATGTAATTATTATGGCATTACATGATAGCGAATTCTAGAAAGTATTTATTCAAGATTTTACAATATTTAGAAAAACTGAATTATAAACTAAAGACTAAAATTTCGATAATAATTAAGAGAAAAATTTCTACTTTTTTGTTTACCAAAAGCATTTTAAAAATTGCTTTTATTAAATTCTTTTATATTAACTTCTAGTTTTAAACCTGTGTTAGAGTGAATTTTTAATCATGTTAAGATGACGAGGATAACACTTGCAAGAGTAACTTAATGATAACATGTATGAATTCTTTTTATTGGAGCAGTCAGGACAAATAAAATAATATTTGTCTGTACAGCATTACACCATTCCCAAGGATAAGATTAACCTTCCAATTTCCGGGGAATTTTAACTTTTTTGTGTGAAATATAGAGAGAGCTATTTATAATTACTATTTATATGCGCCAAGGTAATAGTGTCGTTGAGGCTCTTATTATATGCTCATTAGGATCGAAAGCTCAAATTAGATTAATATCCTATGTTGCAGCAGCATGAGGGAAGTTTGAGGTCATTGTTCTGAACTTTGGTCAGACGACGAGGAAACCACATACGTCATCAGATCAGTCTTCAAATTTCTTCATCTTACTAGTGGTAGTGCGTCTGATATTTACATTTTAATCCTCTGTTATTTTGCATTATATTATATCATATTAGCTGTATCAACGTTTTTATATTCAAAAGGCCCCCTTCTTTCTTTGATTGGTGCAAGAAAATCTTATATTTTAAATGAAGTGATAAATAACTAAGAAAAAGTACAAAATGAAAGACACATGCACAAAACAAATAAAAACAAATAAACGACACAGAAAGTAGAACACTAATAGAGAAAAAAAGTAAAGATCCTCCGTTACTAGCGAACATTCAGCAAAGTTAAAATGGATAGTTTTAACGGATAAATTGGATAGCTTCAGTGGAAAAAAAGTTTTTTTTCGAGATACATTGCATTTTTATTTTGCAAAGCTACATTATTTCCAATTTCTTGGTTTGGTGAATAATCGCATGATGAAGATTATAATTTGAAGACTGTACCATTTTGTGTATCTATTAGATATTTCAATCAGTGGAATATATGTGCACCACTCCTGGATTGTTAGTGAACCTTTAATGGACATGAGACTCCAACTCAATGGATAGCTACCAGGAGCCTGGGAATAAGTTAAATTGTCTTAAGAAAAAATTGTAATTGATAAGCATAAATAAATTAATAAAACAATTAAATTATTAATCCTTTTATTACTTTTTATATAAATATTACAAATGAACAATTTTTTATACAGTTTTATAACAAATCAAATTTTATCAAACGGAAACATAAATAACTTACGACTTCAATTTTAACACTCATTTTCCGTGACATTGGATGACCTTATCATACGTTCATGGAATAAAACAAAAATAGACTACCTGGTTTAATATTACATTCTATAAACCATAAGAGAAAATAGTATACCAGCTCATGAATATAGAGTCACGTATACAAACGTATGCATATCAGAGAAATCAGAATATAAAAACGGATCAATCATTCATGAAGCTGACATAAGTTTCTGACATGGCCAAGTAGAAACCATTAATCATTCCTTTTGGTTCTCTGTTTTTTTATCAGCTGCATGATGGAGATTTCAGCATTGCTGTAAAAAATATCAATTTCGCTTATTCGTCAAAATAATGTTATAAAACAGTGAATAAATCTTAAGGCTTCCGTATTTGATGTAATTCGAATTGAAAAGAAAAAAAAATTATTGAATAAGTTATTTTATGTTTGAGAATTTAGTTCATTGACAAAGGGTAGGAAAAAACTACCATCTTACCTTTGCACTTTGTATGGTTTGAGAAGCTTTCATTGAAAGGTTTATGGGTTTTGCTGCTGTTGTACAATATAAGATTAAGCTTTCTAACTAGAGTTTTGTTTGTAGACTGGGAGACATTATTTCTTGCTATTCGGCTGATGATTTTATGTAGCAATAAAAAGTACTCTTTTTAAATGTAAATGGATTTCCAAAGAAGTGAACACTGAAACAGTTCAGAATTATACATGGTAGGGAGAATTAGTTCAATAGAATTAATTAGAGCATTTAGTTGAAATTCAAAAATTTTTAATCGGCAACGAATGTTTTTTTTTACTCAATATACGCTGTTAATCAACATTTTGCTTCCTCAATTAGAATGAAAAATTAATTTTTTATGCTTATTAAAAGGTAATCCTGAATTATTAATTTATTAGTAAAACACGAATTCCTGCTTGAATAATAAATATTTGCCGAAATGGGCATTTATTACTCCGAAAATCGAACTCTCATAGCTACAATTTTGATGTTTTCATAAAAGTTGTTGGGCGTAGTTTTAAGGCATTTTCCACGGTTCTAATAGAATAGTCTATCATTTTGTTTTTATTTTACATTTATGTAATTATGGATAAATGTAAAAAAATGACACTAAGTTTTTTAATCTTAATGTTTGGGAAAATGTGTAGCTGAATCGTTTAAATCGATTTTATCCATTTAATGACTCTCATGATATCTCCAAGTACTGGAATGCTTTCCTAATCTTTATCTTATAATAAAGATGAAAGTGTGTGCTTGTGAGTGTGTATTGATACTCTACAATCTAGACTATTTGACCAAGAAGTACTCATCTGGGTGTATATATATATATATATATATATATATATATATATATATATATATATTGGAGTGTGAGAATATGCACCTTGGAGAAAGTTTTTCAAATTTAAATTAGAATAACAATCCTGGCGTTTTTCCGTGGTAATTTCTAAAATTATTACACTCAAGATTGATTTTTGTATTATCTTAAAAATTATCTTTTCAATTATACCAATTTTTATGCAATGTAAATGCTTTTCTAAATTTTAAAAAATACGCTAAGAAACATTTTAAAGAAATATGTTAAATTTTCTTAACACGTATGAATCCTAAGCGAATATTAAATTCATAACAAACAATAATACAAAAATTTACGAATTCTCAAAGAACACCAAATTTATTGATAAAAATCACCGTTAAAGTTGCAGTTTTTTTTTTCTTTTTTGTTTTACAATATGAATTACTATCTATATTTATATAAAAGAATAATGAAAAGTTCAAAATAGCGAAATTTGATTTCTGTTCTTAACACAAATCGTTGTTGGCATATAAAGCAATATATTTGCTTATTTCTAAAAACAATCTGTAAGAAGTTTAAATTTGTTGTTAAAATACCATCAACCTGAAGAAAAATTGCAGATTTTACAGTTTTAGATTAAAAATTAGGCTTACATTCTTAAAAAGGCTAAAAATAGTAGAGCACCCAGATAGTGATCCCAGACACCAATGAAATGTTGAAAATATGCTTTATTTCAAGAATTGAAGCCGATTCGACAAAAATGTAACATCAGTGTTGAAATCAGTAACCTCCATATATCCTAGAGCCATTGGCAACCGAAAGAAGTTCCTTTTTGCTGAGAAATGTAAATATTGCTTTTTACTACAATCAAGATTGTCATTTTAAGACACCTACTTCATGTATTTATTGTCTTTATTGAACCGTGACTTATATAGCGTTTACACTAGAGATATTTGAACTTTATTAGCGCAGGATGCAGCATTAAATTTTTCATATGGAAGCAGAAAAAAAGCCTTGAATTTCATCAGGTATTAGCCACTCCATAAATAATCGAATTCACGATGGAAAATTCCGGTAAATATCTCTGATGCTGCCCACCAATATTTTATACAAGAAAAGGCGATAACATTCTTTCCTGTGAAAAGTGTGGCAGAGTAGAGCGCATCTGGATATTATCAATGGCTTTTTATTCTCTTAAATAGGGAAAATATTCTGCAGTAAGAAACAACTTCTGGAATAGAGGTGAAACATTTTCCTTATATGTGAAATAAAAGATATCTGTTAAAGAGAGAGTTTTTATTAAGTTGCAAACGCGTCAGTTGTTTTGTGTAACATTATATTTGAGCTTTCCTCAGCATTGTGTTCGAGAAATTCCAGCCATTTTTTCTATATTTCGTGGCTGATAGAATAAGCCAATATTTTGTATGTTGTGAAATTATTTCCATTTTGAAAGTGAAACAAATTCATGCGAAATTTTTTTCAATACAGGCATGAATTTTAGATGCTGCCCCAAGTTGGTGTAGAGGATTGTTTTTACTGTCCAATTCTGAAAATCTTATTGATGTTGCAAGACAGACTGCAAATCTATTAAAGATGAATCATGTTACAGATTGTCAGGAGTTACTGGGTGATTCAAATGCAAATCAAAGCTTTCTAAAACATGTCGAAACTGAAACTTAACTCTCTAGAATTATCCCCGTCAGTTTGTTTTTGTTCCAAAATTGAAGCTCACCTTGCAGACTAGATAGTTTTAAACAACAGAAGAAATGGAAGGAAATTCTCTATAAGTTTTATGGGTAGTTCCAAAAATAAAATTCCCAGAAGCCGTTCCAACAATCTAAATCACTTTAGAGCTGGTATAAAAATCGGAGAAAAAACAGTTGACAATGATTTTATACATATAATAAAGTATCTTAGAGAGTATTCTTAGAAACTATTGGCTGATTTTAAATACTCTACTTCTTTTTTGGTTAGATTTAGAATAAGAATACTTGTCCTCTTATTAGGACTTTAAAATTCGAAAATAAATGATATCACTTCCCTTTTAGTCCTTCAATGAAGAAACAAACTAAACTGTTTAAATTAAAAATAAAATTCCTATCGACTTCTTTTTCATATATTAGTTATATGAAAGACGAAGCATTGAGTTACTGCTCACAGAAAACTTTAGAAGTATTATAAAAAGAAAAAATACTTCTGTACATCAAATCTTTGACTATTTGTCTAAGAAATGCTCTCACTTTTGACAACAGAAGCATCCGTTTTTCCACTTACTTTGAACAATCTTCCCAACTTGTTTTGTGCAAATTTGTTGTACAAGGAGCATAAATGGGATGACATCGATAGTGACTGCGGATATCAGTTGTAAACTTTTTCAGGAAATAAATCTGTTATGCAAAATTTCCAGCCCTTATCCTTCTTTCTCTTCTTTGCCTATTTCCCAACTGAAACTGAAGTGTAAAAACTTTAAGGTCAATCAATTATTCTTACATTGCAGTTGGTTGGTTAGATAGCATTGCTTGAAATATGTTCAGCGAACAGTTATTGTAAGGAATTCTATGCATCTCCTGTTAAGGTAACTTTATTATAAAGGGACAAAGGATGAAAAAATAGATTATGGTACGTCTCTGAGATGAAAGTTTACCGTGATTTCAGTGGTATTAGTCCATGTCGTAGAGCTTTGATATTTCTCTGCTGTGTGTTTAGAAGAAATCTGGTACAAAACTGCTGGTGATGGTGTGTTGAAAAATGAAACAGTAACGATAAAAACAGAAATATAGTGCATGGAGTTTTCCAAAGAGACTATGCGCACACTTAAAGATAGCTTGTGTAAGTGGAGCAGGCATTTGCAGTCGAATAAATAGTGTGCAACGAATTATTATGTGAATGTATTTCATATGGTGCAATTTTTTATGGTGCAGTGATATTTGTTATGGATTTGTCACAAATTCATTAATCATACCAAGCCATCAGTGCAAAAACTGCTGTTCCACCTCAAAATTGCACTTCTACTCTCTATCACATACATATTTGACTGTAAATGTCGATTCCCCTCAAACCTAGAATCAGCGAAAATTCTATTATTGCTCTCTTATCTTATTTTGAGAAAATCGTAGTGCGACATTACTCGGTTCGTAGCTTCTTTTTTATACTGCAACACTTTGTCACGCATCGCTTTAAATCAGATTTCTTAGAACATTCGAAAACCATTTGCCAGAAAAATCTCAAAGTTTTTTCATGCTCCATAATGCAGCTAGAACCATATTCCCACTTATTGATTGAGCACGTCTTATATATAAAAATATTTTAAATTGCCATAAATATGAATAAAATTGAGTGTTATTTTGCATGCTGAAAAAGTTTTTTGCTTTATTGTTGTTAGGGGCAGAAAATGAGCTAGCCTAAGACCCATATTAAGTTTTTTCTAATTGGAGTAAAAGAGCCATAATCCTTATACGAAAGACAGGCAGCGTGATTTATAGTTCTGTTTTTGAAAGAGCTGCTGCTGGATGATAGGTTGAAACTTCCTTGATTGCAATATTATGAATGATAAAGCGATCCAATTACATCTGGGATGGCGAAATAACAATGACCATTAAGATATATTGTTAGGAAGAATACTCTCAAAATAGTTGCAGTTACCAATTTCATCCTCAGAGAAATGCTCGTCCTACTAAAGTAATAATAACACCATTTGCAAAATATCATAGAGAATTTTAAAGATACATAGTAAACACAAGTATATATAATTTGCTAACATTCAATGAATATATATATCAGCTGCAATTATCGTATAGAAAAAGTCATAGGAATCCGAATAAATATTTATGAATTTAAATGCCAAATGAAGTGACTGTCTTAAAAAAATGACTTAAAACTTCAGGAAAGAATGCTTCGAATTTAGTAGTGAAATATACGAGAGGCAATATTAATTTAGAAATGAATACAGGAAATTTCATAACTTAAATGCAAAAATTTTTAACATTTGTGTGCCATTCGCAAACAATATTCGGGAGACTGATGATAAATGAAAAATACAATGGTGGATTTTAAATATTGATAAAATCATCAAAAATCATTCTAAGTTGTCATCATTATTAAAACTCTACCCGCAAATTAAAACCGTTACAAATATTGATTTATTTAAGTAATGATGCTCTTTTGGAAATATGTCTTACATTTAATCATATTTAACTTCCAAGTGGAATTGTAAATTTGGTTGCTGAATTAGAGAATCAATAATTTATAATTAAATTGATTCCAAATATCTATTATTATGAATTAAATAATAGATATTTGGAATCAATAACCTTTTCAAATGTTAATAGAACTCCTGGATTATAGAATCGAATTTGAAGTCCAAGTGAGAGGATAAGTGAAAAAGATAATTTAAGGTCCGAATTTATTTCACTTTTTAAACACTTTCATTTTAAAATTCAATTTTTTTAAAATTGAAAATATTACTTAAATACTTTTAACTTTAGGTGTAATACAACATTAAGAAAGTATTTAAATATAAAATAGAGCATTTTGCTATTCAAAAAACGCATTGTATTCTGAAAAAAAAAACTTCTTTAATTGTTGACATTAAAACCCGAATTTGGCCCGAAATATATTCCAGAACAAGTTTTGGATAAGAAAAACTTTCTCAATACCCAAAGAGAACATTTTCATATGGAAAAACTCACATATACAAATGAAACCTTTAATAATGATTCTTAAAAGTATGATTTGTAGCAGCAGATTTTAATAATGAAGATTCTTAATTTGTATTTTTTTCAATTAGTACTAAAATAGTGGACAAATAAGGAATGTATAGATTTCAACGAACTCAAAATTTTATTTATGTCTCTGGAATATTATTTTATTTTTACCATCCTGGCACATTAAATGATTCAAAACCAAACACACACTAATTACAAATACCAAAAATTATTGATTTCCGTAACAAACGAAATTCATCAGTTAATAAAGACTTCAAATATACGATTCAAGTCATTCACTTTTTCAAAAAAAAAAAAAATGTTTTTGAAAATACGCATTCTTTTTTCAGTTTATTTTCTTCGAAGAAGAGATACAATGGATTTTAATCAGCAGCCATGCTAATTTTGATGAAAATACAATTTTTTGTTACTCCGAAGTTCTTAGCTAATTTTCCTAAATCCTTTTTTTATAAATATTCTTCATAAAAACGTATTTTAATAACTATTCTAAATCTTCAAAGTTCAAGATTCATTAAGTATGTAGTCATTATTTTGATGATGTTTATTTATAATAAAAAGAAGACATTAAACATTCTTCCCTTTAAATCCATTTTCCCATTCCTTTTTATTAGCAAATTAGAAAAGGACTTAGACGTTTGAAGAACTCCACTGTCCAGATTTTCTAATTAGCCTGGCAACTAATCTGTAGCTGATTCTGAAATTTTCTCTTTCGGAGCTTTTGATTAAAAAAGAAAAAAAAGTTTTATAAGATTTTGCGCAAAGCTCTCTTCATATCATATTTTTCATTGTTACCGAGACATTATAAATATTTATTTAATCTCTTGCACTTCTTTACTCTTGTGTCTCGTTTCCATTTCTTGAGTATTCAGTTAAACAAATTTTAATTTCTAAATTAATTGATAACGTGTTTGTCTTTCAGTTGAATGAAAAAATTCATTAAAGGCTTAAGGGATAATTTTCTTTTAGATTTTCTTAAGTGCAAGCATCTTTGTGAATTAACGATGCTGCATATCTTTTAATATCCGTTATGTGTATAATTAAAACCTTTTTTTTGGTTTGTGTAATATTATCAGCAAATATTGTGAAACATTTGATACATTTATACCCTTAATACTGTTTCCAAAGAAGTATATTAATTAATAATAATCATAAATTTAGTATGATATGATTTTCTTCTTTCAATATTAATGATTAAAGAAAATCAGCGTACCATTTTATGAGGTCACTGAAGATTTTGTGCAATACTCAGATAACGAATTCAGTTATACGTTTGTTTTTGTGCTTTTGACGATGTTGTTAATTTATATATTGTTATCAGTAAATAATGTCAAGCAATTGACACAATATTTAATGATGATAATTGTGTTATAACGTGGTCTCCCACTATCTGAAATTTTGCCCAAAACAAATCAGCATATTTGACATTAAAAAAAATGAATTCAGTATATGTTTGTTTTTGTTTCTAGCAGTATCTAAATGTCAAATGAAATGGAAGTCAAACTGAGTTCCATTATAGAGGGTAAGTATCTTCTTTTAGGACTTTCAGAGGCAGGTGACATACAGTTGTATTTCGCTTAGAAATGAATCAAGGAAAATTTCATTGATCAGTACAGTAGCTCCCTTTAAATCTTCTTAAGTTATTTTTTTGAATATTTGAAACATATTGTCTTCAGTAAGCTTTCGGTTACATTCCTTGCTGGACAGGAAGTTTTCTCCAAAAGTTTCATAAAGGGTAGATATGGTGTAGACTTAAGACGTAGTGTAGGATTTGGCACCGGGGGATCATTGGTTATAGAATTTATTCCCCCAAAGATAGGCCTGGAAATAATTAGGCTTTTGAGAATAAAGATATAAATTTAAGGCGCCTTTCTTTCATGAATCTAAGGATCTAAGAAGTCCTATTAAGTGAAACTCACACATTTAGTAGTGAATTCGAACAAATAATTGTGCTTCCACATTTTCTATCTATAAAGCTTAATGCATAATAATTAATGTTTATTTTAGTTTTTCAAGAATGAAATAATGATAATGAAGATAAACATGTTGTATGATAACCAACACAATTAACTATTAATTAATTGACTAATAAAAGCAAGAAAACTGCTCTCGTTGAAAATCCTAAATCCCTTCGAGATTCTATCTAGAGGGCATATAATTATAAAACAACTTTCTTCCAGATTAGTTTGTAAGACTGAATGAATCTACTTTTGTTAATTAATTAATTAATAATAAATGAATAAATACAGTCGTATCATATTGACTGTTTCTTTTTATTGAAAGAAGAAAGTAAGAGTAAAATGCAAACACGAATGTAACATTTTAAAATAAACATAAAAATCAACGACAGAAGTATTAAATAAGCTCCAGACGAAGCCAACTTGTTGACTTCATATGGAACTTGAAGCACGATTTTTTATTTCCATAGATTATCCCTTAGTAGTTAAGAAATCTATAAAAAAAATCAGCATTGAATGACAATATTTTCCCTTAAGAATTCAGAACTTTCTATTCCAAAGATTTCGCAGATCATCATTAATACGAAAAAAAAAAAAAGATAGACAACCTTTTAAAATAAACACAAAATTATCCAGTAAAAGTTTGTTATACATCAAAGGATTTGCACATCAAGATATATCATTTTACAAGCGAAATGCAATTTTCCATTGACAATTCTTCAATAAGAGAAAATTCAAATTTAGACGAACACGAGAAGGCAGCCATATCCATTGAAAGCAGTTCACAAATAATTATCTTTCCAATTGATTGTTAATGGAAGAGGATTTTATTTAATTATCCGTATTATGCAAATGAGGCATATATTAAAGTAAACATAAAACCGAAGAAAATAACTGTGATATGCAAACAAGGCAAAAGATTTGAGAAAAATTTAAAGTATTAACTTCACATAATGCCTGAAACTTGTAAGATAGCCAAGAAATGAGCAATTCAAATGCCAGTTTCTATTGATAATCCAATAATGGTAAAAAAAAATGAGTTATCAAGAGAAAAAAAATTTTCTTAGAAAAGCTTTCCTCCCATAACTCTGTTCCTTTTATTCAAAGCAGTTCAGATATCATTACCATTTGAATGGACCTGTCATTTGCAGAGAACTTTAATTAAATTAGCTGCAGTATTCAAACAAAACAGGCCCCTTCTAGAATAGACATAAAACTAAACAATACAAAATCGTTCAAGCATTCAATAAATTCCTTTTGGAGCCAAAAACTTACAGAATATTTTAATCGTAAAATGTCATTTTTCATTAGTAATCCTTTAATAGTTAAGACACCTATTAAGAGAAATTCAAATTTATAAGAGAACCTTTTCCTCTCGAGAATTCAGCCATTTTCCATTGAAAGCAGTATAGAGATCATTATCATTCCTACTGATCAATGATTTGCGGAGGTCTTTATTAAGCAGCAAGAAGGGGGGGGGGTTCATTAGACAGATCGAAATATATGAATAGAAATAATCGGGAAAAGGAATTCACCTTTAATTTACCCCGACATGATTTCTCTTGGAAAGTGGTTTGGGAGGAATTCTCGGGAGGAGGTTTCTCATCCATCTAAGGAAAACCCCTCTTTGCTACGGTTTACCATCATTAATCTACAATCCAGGTGTGAAGGAGTTGCTATGGCAACAAGGAATTCCAGTTTCTCTTCTCTGGAGAAAAGATGTTATGTTCTGCCAATCATTCCTCCTGGCTACTTATCTCAAGAGTCCGTCAGCTTATAAAATGAGCGCCTGCTGCTGATCTTTGGGAAAAAGACTGGAGAGGAGAATGATTCATTAGCTGGAAATTTTTATGCAGCGCTGCCTTTTGAAGAAGAGGTAGACAAAAGCTCTGGAGAAAGGAAACGGGGTGTTGGTTGGTTGTCTAAGGATGTATTCTAATGATGTGAGGAGAGAATAAATAAACCATGTAATGAGTGCGATTTGTTTCACAAAACGTGCTTTTGAAACAAGAGAGCAGGTTGCAGTAAGCTATTAACAAAAGAGGTGCTTGTATGTTGCTGCATATAAATAAGCATTACTTGATTGGCGTTAAAATAGAACAACATACCAACTGATTTTATGTTATAAGTGCCTTATTATGGCTGGAGTTATAAAATTCTTAATTGGAAACAATTTCAAAACACATATTTTGAGATATAATGAATTTTCTTTATAAATTACAGACAAATTCAGCTGCTATTTTATTGCTAAATTAATTATTACTCTAAAAATTGTATGATTTCCCCCACTCTAGAGTTGTCTCAATTTTTCATGAGAAATGGAAGCACTTATAAAAAATTTTTTCAACAGCGGATCCAAAATATTTATATAAACTATTAATATTTTTTTTCAATTTCATATCCATCGCAATTGGATAACAATGTCGAAATAGATTTCATGAATTCTTTTAAGGAGAAAAAGTATGACAAGTTTTTGTATATCTAATCAACTAAACAGCAGGCATAGGTGCGTTTTATGCATCATATAAGTGAATATTATTGCCAAATCGTTTGCATCTCTTTAATACAAATTTGACAGAAGAAAATTTAGTATGCATGATGATAGAGTTTTATATGTCAGAATAACTTCTATAATTTCTCTATCCTCCGCGGATTTGCTAAAAATCAAGACGATAGTTTTCGTGTCAGAAGATGATTAATTTCACCGGACATTTCTTTCCTCGTGAAATTTATAGAAAATGAGAATACAAAATAGTACTAAATATTTAAGTATAAGAGAATTGTCGCTAATATTGCAATAAAAAAATTTTAAACCAAGCATGGGAGTTAATATTAGGATGGTTAGTATTTTTTTCTTTTCTCTGGTAAAATGTTTCATATTCTTTCAATCATTCCTCTAAGCTATATGCAACTATGAACAATTAATAATGGAAATTATGTCATAAAACCAAAAATAATAATTTATTGATAAAAATTTATTATACCTTTTTCAAACTAAACTTCTCCTTCAATAAATACATCTCTGCTAGCAATTTTTTCAAATCCTGAATACATGCTATAAAGTTTTTTTTAATGAAACTTCTTACTGCTCAGCAACGAATTTTCTTTTAATGTATCAATAGACGTCAAATGGCAACCAAGGAGAAGTAGTTTCAAGAAGCAGTGGAAATGAAAAAAAGTCATATGGTGCTATATCTGTCGAGTATCAGGCTATATGGTGAATTTGTTTCTCCACAATTAACCAATAATTACCAGGAGTGGTGGCCGCAATTGTTTGCGGCTACCACTCCTGGTTCTGTTTACTCGCATATTCTCAAGTGTACGGTGGCTACCTAAACTAATGAGAAGTTTGCATTGTATGCAAAAGCTATGAATTATCTTGCTTCAGTTTGTTTGCTTTTTGACATTTTCGATTAAAGAACTCAAAATTTCTCTAATCAAATGACATTCATTTAGTACCATTTCTTTGATCTGATAGACATGTTAATGATTACCCTAAGTGGATTATCTACCAGAGTGTGATTTGCATATGACAGATTCTTTATCCTCTTTAAAAATTTTAGCAAAATTAAATACAGTTTCCTTTAAAGTAGTTATTTATAAAGATATTTTTTGAAAATTGCAAACATATTTTTAGCAGAAATTGCAATACAGAAACAAATTTTAAAATATGTTCTATGTTCATTTACATTCACCATTTTGATGTTTAAATAGAGTGATGATCTACTATAGTTTGATTTGCATATAACAGATTCTCGATTTTCTTAAAAAATTTTTGCCTGCTCAAGTACCCTTGCTTTTAAAACGGTTGTTTTTAAAGATATTTGTGAGAAGTTGGAAATAATTTTGTAACAGAAATTGAAAAAAATTTTATTGTATATTCTCTATTCATTTACATGAAATGAAATTCATGAAATCAAACATCGAGTGCAAGGGATGTTTTAATAAAATGTAAAAATATTTCATAAAAATTTGCAAACAATTTCTAGCATATATATATGTATTTTAAACGAAGCTTTTACAATATTTTTAAATCATAGTTGTATCTCAGGAATTTATAGTCTTAGAAAAGAAGTGCCTACAAAAAATCTTTTGCAAATAAATAAAAACTGAAACGCAGAATTATTTCCTAGTAAAAGATTTTTATGCCTTTCTGTCTTTTGAAGGCGTAGAAAAGATCTAAAGATATGCATCTTGATAGCAAAAATTGCAATGATTTGTGGGGAAAATAAATAAATTGTATTACGAGAGCGAATTTTGCTGCGCAAAACATGTTTTGAAAATATGGGAACTAGTTGGAGGGGTTTGTAGCGAAAATGCTTCAATATTCTCCTTCAAATAAACAAGAGATGTTTTTAATAATAATAATAAAAATATTGTTACATATCGGCCACTATCTAACTATACAGTATTTGAGAGAAACACTTGAGTTCTCGATCGTGAATGAAACCTTATTTTGTAGATGGAAAAGAGAGGAAAGTCAACATCGGGGTAGTCGGGTATTGACAAAGACAAGGTATTATAATCGTCAAAAGATTCGAACTCGAGATTTTGACGAATCTGAAGGTTTTAGACCTCTTGAATCCTAAAAGTACATCTCTGTAAATACGATAGCTCGCTTTAGTCTAGGCCAATTAAATTTATTATACGGTCTGTACATAAAATGTATGGATTTCTATAAATTTTTGAACAATATGTAAGAAGAAGTTCGGAAGTTTATCTGTCCGGCTTCTCGAAAATAGGTTAACTCGATAACGAAAAAATTAGAAAGAATCAATGAATAAAATTATTCACATATAATAACAATCTTCAAACATTACAAGAAATACTTTATACGTTAATGTTATAAGAATATTCTTCAGTAAATTCCTAATTCTCCCCGATATTTCATACTAGTTCCGACTCTCAATGATGTGAAATTAATTAATATTTTTAAAGTCTTAATCTTGTGAACTTAAAGATTTATTTCTTCCGGTTGCTAAAACCCATCAGAAAAAACTTGATTTAATTGAGTGTTAACTGAATCTAGATGAGATCATATCTTTTTTTCTTCCTAAACGGGCATATATATGATATATAACACCAGAATAATTTGATATGTAGCTTTTAACAGTTCGTAAACCTAAATTAATGAAAAATCGGTAAGGAATTAAATCTAATAAACATATTTAAACATTAATTCATTTGTATTTTAAAATTTCAAAATCAATGAAGCTTTTTAAAAATTAAATCGTTAACTTTATTTACCATTAGCCGCCTTTGGCGACCAGACGGTTAGCCAGTATTACCACTCGCTACAATTTTCAATTAAATATTTTAAGTAACTGGTCTCTTAATAGATTCTCAAAAAAAACATTTTTAATCTTCACATTTTGATAATCAAAGCAAACTTGTGCTGTTGTTTAGATCGTTTCATTCAATTTACTATATGTATTTTGCTAATTTGCTGTTATTTCTGGTAAAACTTGAACTTTAATTTAAAGCGGAAATGATGAAATTGCAATTAGTATAAAAATATTTTTTTAATAAAACCAAGCGTTTTATTTCATTTATCATCTTTATTGTTATTTATTTATTATTATTATTACTGAATATGAGTATTGCAGACACAATTGCTCGGTATTTAAGTCTTATTTGAGCTACAAAATATTTTTCATAATTTATGTAATATCTAAAACAATAATTCAAGAAAAATTTCTCAGATTCAGCATAAAATTCAGTTTTTAGTTTTGCTTTCAAAAGGATTGAAATGAAATCAATAATAATATTTTGTTCCGACCTATAAATATATTTCAAAAATTATGAAGTCTAAATTTAATGCAGTAAGGTATCGTATTCTGAGAAATATTCTGGACACACCAGATTTTAAATAAATGAATGAATGTTTCTATTTTCCACGATCAACTAAGACTTATTTATGAAGTTTTGAATGTTAAAAATTTCGAAAAACTCAACATTTTCATAATCTTAAGCCAATTAATCTTGAGAAACCTGCGAGCTGATTAGCGTATTTTCTTTGAAACGATCGATGGAAAATCTAAAATAATCCTTTTTTTATTGAATAGTGATATTCAAATTTTCATAAATCGGTCAGTTTAAGTGATTGATTTAGTTGATTGGAAATTAACTCTTTTTATTGAAAATATTAGTGTTTGAAGAACATTTTGTTAATCGTGATTTCCATAGCAGAAGCTTTATGTAAAATCAAAAATTCGTTATTTATTAGAGCATTTATTAAGGATTTTAAAAATATTTTTCCACTTTAAATATATGATTGCATAAGTTTGCAAAGTAAGGTGTTGTATATAATATAATGTACAGCACTGTAGATTACTGCAGAATATAATAAATGGTTATGACAATCCAATACAACATGTAAAGGATACGTTTTATTATAATTTTTAATAAATCATATTATTAAGTCTATAAAAAAGTTTGTATTCCTTGCAAATAAAACATGTTTAGCAAATATTTATATTAGGCGAATAACGTAACAGAAGAAAAGCAAATTTTTAAAGCTCTTTTATATTTAAGAAAATCATTTCAGTTTTATAATATCCAAATATCTATACATATGAAACTCTTATTTGGACTCAAAACAAGTCGACTTTGTCAATCGTCATTTGTGTTTTACTATGTACTGTGTTTTACTAAAGGTTTACAAATTAGCTGTGTGACCCTGATTTGAATGGATATCCTGTTCATATTAAACAAAACTTGCCTTAAAATAAAACTGATTTATTGGATTAATAATATTGACAGTGTAAAAGATCATAAAATAATTTTTCTTGAATTTATTTTTTAGAAAAAATAATATTTCATATTTGTTTCCTTTCCTACAGACACGTATTGAAAATTATATTTTTGCAGATTTCATTTCCAAAAAGATTTAATTTATTTTTAATTGGAGGTTTAATCAATGTGATGGCAGCACTTTGAAAAAAGCTAATTTTTTCCCATGAATGCGAAACGTGCTCGTGCAGCTTAAATTTTATTTTTATTTTGTACGAAAAAAATTGTTGAAAAATATAGTTAAAATATTTTTTTAAAAATTCATTAAAAATAGAAATTTAATTTTAAGGTTAAAACATTGGTATCATTTAAAAGATAAATTTTTGATCTTTAACTTCATGTAAAAATCTTTTTTGTGCGGTAATATTTTCGGAAGTTATAGCAGAAACACGCCAAAATTTCGCTTAATTTTTAAATAAATAAAATTCTAATTAAAAATTCGAAAAAATAACCCCCAGGTGCACATTCTCGACCTCCAAGGTATACACGTACCAAATTTGGTAGCTGTAGGTCAAACGGTCTGGCCTGTAGAGCGCCAACACACACACACACACGCATTGAGCTTTATTATAAGTATAGATTAAAATAACAAACAAGAAAAATTAAATTATATTTCTTCATGTCGTAAAGATATTGATAAAGAATTAACTTTATACGAGAGAGACACATTTAAAAATTTTGGTTCCAACAAATAAATCTTACACAAACTTTTTGAAAATTATCAACATTATTTTGACAAGAATGGCGAAATTGCATTAGAATTTTCAATTTATGATGGATTATTTATTATTCAGAATACAAACAGATAACTGCATCAACTAACTTAATTTTAACTAAGCAACCTATAAAAATTGCTAATCAATAATGAATATATCGATTTATCCTGATTAAAGAGAATTATGTATGCCTTCTCGTCTATCACCTTTTATATCTATCTATCTTTGCATCATTAAAATTGAAAGACATAATAGCTGTTTTCTTTTCCCACTAAGCTTCTGTTATTTTATATAAATGGATTAAATCCATCTTTAAGGAAAATATCATTCTAAACTCAGAGAAATCTGATTATCCTTATTCAAAATAGATGCATTTCTCGACGTTTATCTGATTTTAAGCTTTATAGATGGAGATTTAAAACAATGTAAATAGATTCTTAAATACTGTTTTCCTTTCATGATCATTCTTTAAGTTTATTGTTGCAGCATATTTTGAAACATATTTATAAAAACTTCGTTTTCCATATAAATTATTTTTTTGTTGGTAATGAAGAAATTCATTTGTATGAAATGTATTAATTGACGTGTATAATACAATCAGATAATAATGTAAGGTAACTATTAAAGAATGATTTTAAAAATTTCCACTATTTAAACTATTTTTATAATAAGGATTTTAAAAATATTTTTCCTCTTTGTTGTTGTTTCCGATGGCACTTGCCATAGGCAAGCCCGCTGATTTGAAATCAACGATTTTAAGCCGAAAGAGAACGTCTCTTATTTTAGTAGCGCCAACTAGGGCCAAGAGTACGACTTTGCTACTCAGGCATCACAATCGCTTGTACAGCCCCTTTTTAAAGGGGGGCATATTCACACATCTCACAGATAGAACAAATGAAGGACAACCATGCCCGAACCGGGACTCGAACCCGGGACGCCCAGATCACGGGGAAGACGCGCTACCCCTATGCCAGGACGCCGGCATTAATTCTTCTTAAATATATGATTGCATAAGTTTGCAAAGTAAGGTGTATATAATATAATGTACAGCACTGTAGATTACTGCAGAATATAATAAATGGTTATGACAATCCAATACAACATGTAAAGGATACGTTTTATTATAATTTTTAATAAATCATATTAGTAAGTCTTTAAAAAAGTTTGTATTCCTTGCACATAAAACATGTTTAGCAAATATTTATATTAGGCGAATAACGTAACAGAAGAAAAGCAAATTTTTAAAGCTCTTTTATATTTAAGAAAATCATTTCAGTTTTATAATATCCAAATATCTAATACATATGAAACTCTTATTTGGACGCAAAACAAGTCGACTTTGTCAATCGTCATTTGGCAACATTGCGCATGCTCGGATTGTTTGCATGCTTGACAGGTGGAAAATCGGAGACAATTCTGTTTGATGATACCAGAAAATGAGTTTCACTCGAGCAGTTTCAATCCAAATTGAAATAGTCGAAAATGAGAAATTGAAAGTGTTGAATGAAATGAAAATGAAAGTGTTGAAAGGATTATAATCAGATTATTTTCATATTTCGATAAAAAATATCATGTAACTATACTAATTTCTTTTAAAGAAAATAGCACTAAAAATCAATATTAATTTCGAATATATTCAAATTAAACATCTATATTTAAAAAAAAATGTTATTATTATTTTTTTGGTTTTAGTATTCGCATTATGGTATTAAAAAATGTAATGAATTCTTCTGTTGAGATAATATATTTATACATTGGTTGTTTCCGAATTAAGAGGGCTTTGAGTATCAAATTCGATGCGTGGTTTCATAACATTTTGCTCAATATTTATGCTACATTAGAAAATTGCAAATCAGTCATTTGTTTTAAATAAATAACTATTTTAAACGACAGTTACGAACAACTTGTTGAATCTGGAAATCTTCTTGAAAGACAATTACGAAAGACTTGTTGAATTTGTAAATTGTAAAAAAAAAAATTAGTAAAAAATACCAAGCCACTTTTTGAAAATAATTGACACTTGATAAAACCCTTCTGCGTTATTTTTCCAATCGTTTCATAAAATATGTCCACAATACTTCTCTTTTTAGCGACATTTTATTATTCTACCTTCAGAAGTTTTATATTTTCTCAGACTAATAGGGTAATAAATTTCTGAGAAACTTCTTTCAGTTAACTCTACATGTAATAAATTATGCACTTGGAAGTTTGAAATATTTTTATTGGAAACTTGTGCATATCCATCTATTTCAGCCGAATAATGAAAATTACTATTACAGGTAAGCAAAACAAATTATGTTTCTTTTCGAATATTTTTTTGTTCATTTTGTTCGCTATTATATAACGTTATAATGGAATAAATTCATTTTTGGGAGTGCGAATAGGATACAACTATTAAAAAACACTGTTCTTTAAATGGAAAACACACATAAATTTAGTTATTAGCATACTGTTTTCAGAAAAAAAACTTTTTGTTTTAAAGAAATTATTGTTCTTTGCATTTAGATGTCTTTCATCATAAGTCAAAAAGTAAACCTAGAGGTAAAAAAAGCTTTTAAAAATCTGTTAATATTTATATCAAAAATTTAATGATTGCAAATAGCTCTATGATGCTGTCAAGTATGTGTAATTAAAAAAAAGATATCATGTGAAAAGCATTGAATATTACTGTAATAAATCTTAGGGATAAATTTCAAAACTGAAATCAGTAATTACTATTCATGAAAACTGAAAGGAATTATCTAACTGACGATTTAATACGCATTTATCAATTAAGAAAATGCTTTGAAATGAAATGAAATTTATTTCTCTAAGTAAGACATCCGAAATAAATTACAAGTCTTTACTACAGTTTAAATTAATATAATTTAGAAAAATGTGATAATTTTGAAGAAAAAAAAAGACAAAATTGCTTCTTTCATTAAGAATCGAGAATAAAACATTTTTTACATGATAGCTAGCATCATGCTTCTTCTTTTCTTTATTCCATGGCGAAAATCCCATTTTGACATTTAACAGTGAAATTTCAATTCACAACCAATTTTGCTGTTTTATATAACCCTTTCTTGTATCACCAAAAAATAAGTTGTTTTCCTTATCAGCAGACCCAGGCTTAATTGATGGTGAGTAAAAAACATTTATATTATCCTGTGAATTCATTGATGATTAACAACTTTAGAAGTTTCCCAGTTTTCTTTAAGAACAGATTAGCATCAGATGAAAATTACAACAAAAAGCTCTTTCTTGTTTGAGAAAAAGAAATTTTTTCTAGAAACGATAAAAAATGAATGGCAATGTAAAACGCGTCATTTAATTGAATAACTTCACATATATCTTCCAAAATCGATTTTTTTTTATTTCATTGCATTTTCTTTAAATACGAATCGTTAAAATAATTATCTTTTAAAAATTAAAATTTAAAAATGGAAATTAATTACACTCTATTCTGGTATAAGAGAAAATAAAACAGTCATTTAATGTTTAGGGTAATTATTGTTAGTCCAATCTTGTTGTAACGACTTTCATTTTTGTAGTAATGTAGTCGAAATCATTCTTTTTCAATCCAAAATGGAAACACATTATGTTACCCCAAAATGCTACTATTTTTCGAAAACTTTCCTTCTCATTTCGTTTACTATGCTATCATATTCTCTAAACATAATTTTATGTAGCCACAAAAATAATAATACTGTAATGGGTGCTTGGTGAAAAGTCCTAAGGGCTCAATAACAGACAAAGACGCATTATACAGCATGAAAACAAAAATATACAGTAATAAAACATAGCGGAAACGTGCAGAAGGACAGCACTTGCTGTAAACAGAAAACAAAACAAGCAGCATATCTCTGTTAAACTACCGCAACACCACAAAACAGACAGAGAGACTTGGCTGGAGATCAGCACTCCAAAGAGAGACTCCGCTCAACTCAACTAACATTTGATTCTGTCCATCCGGTTATATTTTCAGCGACAAAGCTAATAAATTTCTATAAGGATATCGTACCTCCACTCCTAAATGATATATCGCTAAAATCCTAATAGTATCTGGAATCTTAATTTTTGTGGCTCAACCCATCACCTGGTAAACATAAAATGAGCTATTTATGTTAATTTTAATATCTATTTTGCATCTTGCAATAAGAAAAAGAATAAGACATCCTAAAACAGAGTAAAACAATTTGAATATTTTTGTCAGATGACAGACACTTTTCTCAGTGTTTTCACAAACAGAATATGAATCTTAGAACTTCTCCACTAGGAAACCTAAAATTATAAGAAGATATTCCAAAACGCACTTGAGAATCAAATGTTTCATTGGCTCGTTTCATTTTACGTTTATCATGTGACATGGAATGAACCCCTCATTTCCAGATGTGCACAAGGATGTAGAAAATTTGCGTTTTGTTGTACTTAAATCGATCAGCTTTCCGAACCTGAATTTAATTTTTGACGCCCGAATATGGTGGTATGAAGGTAGACTTCGCCTTCGGGACAGGAGGCATACAGGTTTGAAATCCGATTCCAACGAAAAACCATCATGCAAGCGAACTTGAAATATGTTAAATCTGTTCGGTATAAATATCATCCCCCTGGAGTGACGCGGAGTGACCCCTGGAGTGATCCTCCTGAGAGAGGGGCCCAGATCAAGCTTCGGTCTCGTTGTCTGACCATGGATAAAAGTTTGGAAGTCGAAACGCTACGTGTTGCTACCATGTAACACTAATGTAACTAAACAAAACACACTCAATGTGTATAAAATTTTCCTCATTTTCTCAAAAATCTCTTTTTAATATAATAAGAAATCAGTCAAACCGTCAATTACTGAATTTTAGTCTTGTAAGCTTACCTCTTAAATGACATTCGCATTGGAGCTTTGATTTTGTCCATTAATATATATTTTATATATATTTTTGTCAATACGAGAAATGATATTCAACGAATAAACAAATTATTTTTCATTTTTTACAGAAAGTTAAATTTTCTTTAAATTTAAATATCGTAAATTGAAACAAAATAGAAAATTCGCGTATGGTCTTTTAATACAGCTCAACTACAAATATATATGTTCTCTATATAGATACAAGAAAAATTAATGCAATAATATTCACATCTCACTCAAAATGAGGTACAACCAATTTAACTAGAAAACTAAGCCATTATGTCTCATTACTATTTATAGTTACCACAGTTTTCAAAATGTAGAAGTAGAAACATTTTCGAAACAACACTGCGGGAAATTTAGGCCTTTTCAGTGTGCAAACAATCGTAAATAAGACCCTTCAACAAGAAATTCCCTTGGTGCACTTTGGGAGCTTTTAACATAAAAAAATAACAGTTCTATGTTGAATTTCTTAAAGTATGCCAAGAAAATTTCACGCTCCATAGACAGTTGATTTCCTTTTCAGCTTGTAAGAACATTTTTCTTTTTTCCTTTCGGAATGTTTCAACTATATATCTGCCCTTTTTATCTTCATCCTTCCATTTCGTTTGGCAAATCCGCATACACATTGCCTTTATCCCGTTCTTGATGGTTTTCTGTATTTTAGCCAGCTGCACGTCAATTTTTTCTCTCTTTGTTGTCTTCATATGAAGTACCAGCTATTTTGTTTATTCTCCTTTTTTGGATTTCATCGTGTTATTTGCTAAAGTGAAAACATAATGCTTTTTGTTTCGATAAACTTATTTGCACATTTCGCTTTTACATAACAAAAGAGAAAAAACTTCGTCACTTTATTTCTGGAGAAGGAAATAATTACATTGGTTTGTCTATTCTGATTAATATGGCGCAAGTAGCATATTTTCCTAAGATGAGTCTACTAATTGCATTGAAAAGTGTTAATTTAGATAAACACGTATATTTGAAGACTGAATAAAATATTGCATCATTTTTTTAGAAATAGCTAATAGCGTGGAAAAGTGCTCATTTTGTTGAATAAACATATATGGTGACTGAAAAAGCAGAACTGCCGAAATATATTGTTTTGGAAGTATTTAATTTCTTTCAAAAGTGACAATTATAATGTGGAAGCACATTTGCTCAGCTATAGAAATGCTATGGCTATGCCTTGTATGGCATTGGTAGAAAATAGTTACGAAATATAGATCTTTGGCATGAATCCCGCATTTTTACCGAATCTATCTTGCAAAAATATATTTTGAATGCATTTTTTCTCACCGCTTGAAACCAAAATTTGACATGAAGCTAGAGTTGTAATTACAAGATCACGTGCCGAATTTCATTGATTTAAGTCATTGTGTTCATGAGTTATTGCGTTTACATGCATGCGAAAGCAGAGGTCAACAAACAATCAACCATTCGAAAGATTCGGTTCAAAATTCGATAAGAATCTGCATGTTAGATGCTACACCTATAACCAAATTTTATCTGTCTAGCCCTTAACATTTTGTAATTATCGAGTTCTAATGTACTCGAACAGACAGACTTCTTCTCAATGAATTTCTTTCATAATTTCTTAGATATCTGTAAATGGGGTCTAAAGTTCATATATCAAATTTTTTCCGTCTAACTCACAACAATTTTGAGTTATCTTGTTCCTATCGGACATAATGCAAAGTCAAACTCGGGGAAGTTCGAAACGTGGAAATTCTCAAAATGTCAAATTCGAAATTTTTGATGATTATAACTCTTTTTCTATACTTCGGATAGAAGAAAATGAAGAGTGATAAAGACAACGATTTCTGTCTAGTGTTAAAATAAGAATTTTCCGTCTTTTATTTTCTGAAGGTTTTCTTCTATGAAATCATTAAACTTATTCAGAATTGGATTTATTAGCACAATAATTGATAAGAATGTATGGTATTCTGAAAGAAAAGGGACAGTAAGGATTTAATATTTATCAACTGCAATCAAGGTACAGTCCTATGTAGTTAAAATGCTCATTTTATAATTCTTTTTGATGGCACATGCAGGTCATACTTCTGACGAATATATGCTCTTTATAGAAGATATATTAATGCTCCTATAATAATTGAATATGTAATAAGTATTTGCCAAATGTAAACAAAGGCAGATGACAAGACAATGAACAAAATGTACTTGTCGATACCAGGTAACATCAACGCACATTGATAACTCTTCGTATAGAGAGGAAACGAATTCATTATCCCAGTCCAGCGTTGTAAAGATTATTATTATACGGATAAATTTTCCAACAACGAGAGAACAAACACGTGTTGCTCTCTTTGGTTCTCAGACAGCAAATAATAAGTAATAACGAGCATGGTTTTTTCTCTGTGACGGAAATTTACCACGTACTAAAACTCAATGAAACATTTAACTTTCGGATAGAAATTAAACATTTAGCTTCCGGCTGTGAGTTCGGAACAACAATGATCGTGGAATGCTTATCTTGAATAACAGAATATTAGAGTGGAATACAGTATCTAGAATTTGTTTTCACATGTTGGTGAGGTTCATAGCCTGCTATTACAAATAGTACATGAACAAGAATAAAAAAAGAGAAAAGGGTAGGATCTTCTGTTGGTTCAATTGACTATTTGTACCTAGGAAGCTCCTGTAACTCAGCTCCTTAATATGAGCATATGATGCCTTTCTTGAAACATTTAGAATTTCAAAAAAAAAAAAAAAAAAATAGAATTCATTTGTTTTTCTTCTGTATATAATCGGCAAACTTCAGCAGCCTGGCTGACAGCATCAATGAGTTTGCTGAACAAGAAAACATCAATCTGCTAATTCTTAAATACTAGTTACTTTAATCATAACAGATGCTTTAATATTTCACCTCAACTCCTGTTTCTCTGCTCTACCATATCTATAAGCTTCTGATTCTCTTTCTTTTTTTCGGAACTAACTGCCAACCTAACAGATGAAAGTCTCGCTTTGTAATTAATGTTTCACATTATTTGATTCATCAAGAAAGAATTTATTCGTAAAAATAATGCTCTTTTAACACTAGCAACAGTTAATATAACTAGCTGGCTTTATATCTTATCCCAAGGCATTTCAAGAAATAAACAGAACAGTAGTCTTTGTAATCATACCATTCAGAATACTCAGAGAAACGACAAAACTGATGAGTCGTATGATGTACACTGAATACAAATGCATCTTATCGAAAAAGGTAAAGTTTCTTTCAAAAGCTATTCCATTTCCAGACTATTTTTTTTTAATACGGTAGCATATTGATGCTTTCCGTGTTCCATTTTTTCAATTTTTTTCCCCAGGAGGTTGAAAAGAAGAAATTCAAAATCAATATAAGATGTAGACCGGCATTTCTAAAACAACTTATGTGAGTTCTTGAGAGAGAAGATTTGGGAAGAATTCCCTTTGATATTTCTAGAATTTGTAAGTAAAACTTGAGGGTTTATTTGTTTCCCCGTAGTATATATTTTACAGATTTAAACAACTTTTTCCTTTCTCATATACTAAATATAAAACTAGAAAGTATCTTAGTCGTCAAAAAATTCAACCTCGAAATATTGAATGAATTTATTCAATTTAAACCTCCAATTTTTCGAGGAAATTTTTAATGTTTTTAAACATAATGATTCAAAACTAGAAAATGCTATTCGGAGAATTTTTTTGTGTGCTCTTTTTATTTCAAAATGATATATGCATTTTTATCTTCTTTATATAAATTATTTCAACATTTGTTAAATATATTTCTTTATTTTCTCTCTGATGTATGAATTTTCAATATCTATTTTTACTAAGGAATATGAAAATATTGCGACTAAAATTACTATTATAGTCACTTGATAATTTGTACATTTTTTGAACTTTTACCAGTAAAAGCTCTAATATTTTGATAAGAGAGCTGAGATAACGCTAAAGCAGAGCACCGTGCTCAATTAATCCCTCGACTTTTCGTATTGGTAAGAAAATCTGCATTTGTTTATTTTTCTTATTTGGATCTTGTATGTTTACCTTTTTTCATGTATTTGTTGAAATGAAGAAATCAATGAATTATTGAACCTGATAGAATATTTAATGGTCTTCAATAAAATGTGGTGAATTTTCGGTGATGAAAAAGTGTCACCGCTTTACCCACGGATAGCTTACTTAGTCAAAATTTTCGTATCTTCATAACTTTTACTAAATTAATTTGTTTTATATTTAAAACTGGGACGTAGTAATTGATTTTCACTCCTTTCTTTGTTAGCATTTTGAAATCTTCTACAAATATTACCAATGACAAACTCTGTTCATATTTCTCTGAAAATCATCAATCCGCTGATTGATTCAATTATATTTAGACTTCACACAAGTGGCGCCACCTTTTAGCGATTGCCGGAAAATATTGATTTTAGGATTTTGTATTATCTATAATAATAAATTATAAATTAAAGGCTAAAAAGGAGAAAATTTTAAAATTAAAAATGTGCGCTTTCTAGTAGAATAAAAAGTATTCCTTAAGGTATTTTTAATGGTTTTTAATATACAATATTTCTTTTAACACCTTGTAAAATTTCTTTTAATAAGCCTTCTTGAAACATCTTACTTCTCCATCTTTTTGATATTAAAGCTATTAGTTAGTTAGTTAGTTATAACTTTATAACTAACTAACTAATGACTACCATCCATTACGTTTTGACCATGGTTTAGTACAACATTTGGCGAGAAGATCTGCTAAAGAAGTAATAATTTTAACATTAATTTTAGGGTGAAAATATGTGAATAACAAATATAGTGGAATAGTATAATTACTTTGAATTTTATTATAGCAATAGAAAATATTATTATATACTAGCCGCCTTTGGCAACCAACTCGTTCCCCCACTTTATTGAATTTCTACACGTTAAACTATTAATAAAGTAGGCATTACTTAAAATTTCACCTTGTTAGTTGAGGACTCTAATACTATTAATACCATTTCTCAAAAATAAATTTTCAGAGATAATAATATTGGAATATTGGTCCTCGTAAGTCATAGTGATTACTTAAGTGTCGATGGTAAAAATGTTTATTGTCCTGATTTACCCCAGATTTATATAATTCAGTATGACTCTGAATTCACTATGACTTCAGTACAACTGGATAGCTAGTGAAAAGTGAATTAAGCTGTTTTCAACGACTTCAGCCTATTTTCACGCAGAATAAAACTACTGTTTGATGCTTATTTCTATCGTCTATATTTCTTTACAGCTTCTTTTCTCTGACTGAATGGAAGTTTCGGTGAGGTCTCTTCTGAGCATTTCTCATAATGTTTTGCATCTCCGTTAAGGAGTTAGTGCAGCTAGAAATTAAGTGGAGCTGTAAAAATGTTCAATGAAATAGTCTGAAACGCTTGTACATGTCTGTTTACATTTGATTGTTGCCATTCGACAATCAGTGATAAAACGATTGATTTTTTTTTTGCCACACACATTAGTGTTTTAAATGTGTTGTATGTATCCAAGAACATGTAAAATTAATTAAAATGTAACAAATCGCCATATGTAAATGAAATCATTATATTGAAAAGTATAACTATTTAAATTTTAAGATGGTGTAAAAAAATTGTGGAGTAATTATACACTCCAAAATTATTTCAGAAAATATTGAAATATAAAATACTTAACTATAAAAACTGCCATTGAAACTGCAGTTAAAATTTTGAATTTTCTTTTTTCAGGGAGTCTCTACTGTTCAAGACGAAACCGCTTCCCGAATTTGAAAATTTGAGAGATTTCTATTGATGTGAAAGAGACTGCGCAAAATGCTTGAGCCATACAATCAACCAATGGTATTTGCATTTTATATATAGATTATTATAAATACTTCTGAAACTTATAATTCATTTTTCCACTAATTTACTACTAAATGGCTTTGCTGGTGTAAAATTTGACCAAAAATATCTATTATCTGATAAATAAGTTCTCAAAATATTGAAATATTATCATCAAAATTAAAGCAAGTGAATAAGATTTCAAAATTTTAGTTCAACAAAAAGATCTCAATATTTATTCCGTGTAATCCTTAAAAAAATATTAAATTGTCTTAGAGATTATTGTCAATAGTGCCAATATTAGCCATTTGCTTATATTATATTTTATATAATATTGCTTTTTTAATATTAATTCTCAAGTTTAAATGACTCAAAAGATGAATAAATGCCTTCATATCAACTTCTAAATCGAAACAGAGTGTTAATATTTGCTATCAATCCTTAGATGCGTTAATGGAAATCCTCAAGCTAATTTCAAATCTAACTATTCCACCTATTTAGCCTGAGTATTAAATCATTCTACGGATAATTTTCCCTCAAGGTCACCTCTTTGTCTTTCGAGGATTAATACATCGATGTCACCTTCCCCGTTAGCCAATCCGTAGTTACCTGTTTATCTACTGTAACTGCGTTCTCTCTCGGTCCAATTAACCTCGTTACGGTAATAAATATCGAAACGCACAAGATATCCGAAATCGGTTAATCTATACTTATAATAAAGCTCAATGTGTGTGTGTGTGTGTGTGTGTGTGTGTGTGTGTGTGTTGGCGCTCTACAGACCAGACCATTCAACCTACAGCTACCAAATTTGGCACGTGTATACCTTGGAGGCCGGGAATGTGCACCTGGGGGTTATTTTTTCGAATTTTTAACTAGAATTTTATTTATTTAAAAATTAAGCGAAATTTTGACGTGTTTCTGCTATAACTTCCGAAAATATTACCGCACAAAAAAGATTTTTGCATGAAGTTAAAGATAAAAAATTTATCTTTTAAATGATACTACTGTTTTAATCTTAAAATTAAATTTCTATTTTTAATGAATTTTTAAATAAATATTTTAACTATGTTTTTCAATAATTTTTTTCGTCAAAAATAAAAATGAGGATTAAGCACGTTTCGCATTCATGAGAAAAAAAAATAGCTTTTTTCAAAGTGTTGCCATCACATTGATTAAAGCTCTAACTGAAAATAAATTAAATCTTTTTGGAAATGAAATCTGCAAAAATATAATTTTTGGCAAGTGTCTGTAGGAAATGAAACAAATATGAAATATTATTTTTTCTAAAAAATAAATTCAATAAAAATTATCCCGGATCCATTTTGATATTTAATGACTCATAAAATAATGAAGATGTAAACAAACTTATGGCATTTATTGATGGAATAACTCATATATTTTCCTTTTCAGGTTTGAATATTTTTACTTTTGTAAATATCGTCTGCGCGTGTTTTTAATTTCGGATAATTTCATTTTCCAGTCTAAACATCTGTACTTTTCTAAATATCGTCTGCTTATTAATTGCATTTTCTCTCTTCTGTTTTTGGCAACTATTCAAATGTTATGTTTACTTTTGATGTGTTTGTTCTATGTAGTACTTTTGTATGTGATGTTTTATTCGAGCGGATATTAAGGAGAATGCATACACCACAAGAGAAAGCACAGATTTTCTGGTGGTCATAGAGTTAATTTCCAATCAACTAAATCACTGACTTTTAAGAGTTAATTTCCAATCACTTAAACTGACTGATTTATGAAGATTTGAATATCACTATTCAATAAAAAAAGGATCATTTTAGATTTTCCATCGATCGCTTCAAAGAAAATACGCCAATCAGCGCGCAGGTTTCTCAAGATTAATTGGCCTAAGATTAGGAAAATGGTGAGTTTTTCCAAATTTTTAACATTTAAAACTTCATAAATAAGTCTTAGTTGATCGTGGAAAATAGAAACATTCATTCATTTATTTAAAATTTGGTGTGTCCAGAATATTTATCAGAATATGATACTTTACTGCATTAAATTTAGACTTCATAATTTTTGAAATATATTTATAGGCAGTAACAAAATATTATTATTGATTTCATTTCAATCCTTTTGAAAGCAAAACTAAAAACTGAATTTTATACTGAATCTCAGAAATTTTTGTTTAATTATTGTTTGAGATATTACATAAACTATGAAAAATATTTTGTAGTTAACATAAGACTTAAATACCGAGCGATTATGTTTCCAATACTTATATTCAATAATAATAATAATTAATAAATAACAATAAAGATGATAAATAAAATAAAACGCTTGGTTTTATTAAAAAATATCTTTATATTTATTGCAATTTCCTCATTTCCACTTTAAATTAAAGTTGAAGTTTTACCGGAAATGTCAACAAATTAGCAAAATATATATAGTAAATTAACGAAACGATCTAAACAGTATAAGTTTGGTATGACTATCAAAATTTAAAGATTAAAAATGTTTTGTTTGAGAATCCTTTAAGAGACCAGTTACTTAAAATATTTAATTGAAAATTGTAGCGAGCGGTAATACTGGCGAGCCGGCTGGTCGCCAAAGGCGGCTAGTAATACAATAAACCTTGAATCGACGGATAAACTCGAGGGATAGACAGTCCATAAAGTCAGAAATCCTATTATTAGGAAAATATTTCTTAAACAATTTTTACAATCTAATATTACACTTGAATTTGAGATGTCCTATGTAATTATGAAATATTTAAAGTACACGCTATATTAGTTTAGAACTAATTTCCGGTAATTTCTAATTATAAAGATGCAAGGATACCTTAATTTTCTTTAATAAAATTGCATATCAAATCCCACGTCTGTTGAAGCAAGGTCTATTAAAGCGAGGATTTATTGCAATAAATCAATAATATTTATTTGTTTTTGAAATTGCATACCTAAATATAACTTCATCACATATTGCAGATGCATCAAAAACATTGGTTTATTACTTTCTATACAAAAGGGTCAACACTTATTTTTCATTGCTGTACATCAAACACTCAACTCATTTAAAATTCACCCTAGAGAAACATCAAGATGAGCTATTAATCACTTATTTTCCAATCGTTTCTGTAGCAAAACACTTGATTTAAATCTAGGGCCTTAACATCAATCTTAAACTGGTGGAGTCAGACTTCGGTTGCTTTATTTAAAAGTAAAAACCATATAAATCATATTATAACACCGAATATAAATCAATTTGTTTATTTGAAACACAGGTAACTACGGTAACTTCTGTGTAATAAAAACTGTCATCACGGGTTATGTTTTTTTCTCTAGCACAATCATTTTATATGCTAAGCTTAATTGATGCGTTTTATGTATCTACCAGGTTATATACCTTATTGCCCTCTCAGGTAAAGAAACAGCAACATATTTCTGGGTTAGTTGAATAATATCTTTATAGAAATGAATTGCTTTTGAATTTTGTTTTCGCTTAATCTTTTATCTATTAATTAGGCACCTTTGGAGATCAGTTGGTTTCAATTAAATATCCTAGGGATAACTTGATATTCAATATTCACTCAGATAAATATTAACAGCAAGTTTCATTTCAAGAGCAATATACATCTCAATAACCAAAATAGAATTAAAATAATTTTACATTCAAAAAGAAAGATAAAATGAATCCGGCCCGAAGACTTTTTCAAAGGTCACCCTCAGGCAAGGATTCAAACCAGGGATTTTTTCTGTGAAGGGTCTGACTCTCGTCCAACCAACTGACCCTTCGTGACCCGAAAATTCCAGAAAATTGATCTCTCTCAAAATACATCTCAATAAAGAGCAATAGTTTATACCTATGCCAGGTTTTTATATTAAAATGTTGTTTCACACTAAATTTTTGTAGGAACTAACCCTTGTTCTCAGGGTTTTTCTGTCTAAAATGAAAATTGAAATATAGCACTCAGCCAATCATGAGCATTGATTAGAAAATGGTATATAATTTTCCAAGTCAACAATGTATGAGTTGTTGTCCGATTCTTTTTTATAGAAACTAAAGCCTGTGCTTGGGGTGTTTCTATCTAAAATAAAAATATAACACTCAGCGCATCACGTGCATTTATCAGAAGACGGTATGTAATATTTTAGGTCAATAACGTATGAGTATCAGAAGAGTTATATGTCCTCTACGGTAGCTCTTCAACAATACAGAGCTTAACAGAAAATATGGATTTAACCTCTCTTGGTTTAACATAAATATTATTTTCCATAAGACAACAAGTCGTTAAAAGGGGACACTAGAGGCATTTTCTATTGTCACAGGCGTCCTTAAAGTATCCGTGTAGCAGCTCATGCAAAAGACACATTTTTTTTTATAAGGCAAGGCCTCACGATGAAGGAGAAGCTTAATATTTTCTGTAAACCAAAGCGACCTTAGAGGATCTAAGTAACGCCTCGTAAAAATCTAGTTTAGCTCAAATGGGAAGTTACCTCTGCGTTTCGGGAAAAAAAAGTTTGACATTATTATTTCACTTCATTTCTCACGTGGCAAGGACTCATGAAGAAAGGAAGGTTGACGTCTTCAGTAGGTCAAAGCAACCTTAGAGAATTTATGTAGCGTCTCATGTAAAAATCAGGTTTAGTTCAAATATATTGAGGGAAGTTACATTGGCGTTTCGGGAAAAACAGTCCGATATTGCTATTTTCCTTCATTTTCCTTAAGACCAGGATTCATGAAGAAGGGGATAGTTGCCTTAGCGTTCCAGGGAAAACTAGTCAAAATTTCTATTTACCTTCTTGGAAAACAGTAATATCTTCTGCCAACCAGTATTTTAGCAAGTAAATAGATGCGGAAGCATTGTTTACCAGTTTTTTTTTTTCATAATTGTCATTCGCAAACTTTTGTTCGATTTCATTAGATTCTTTAAAATAACTTCGAACAATATTGAAATGTTTCTATGTGCCAAGTACACTTTGCTTGTCCAGAAAAGGAATTCTACAATTTCTAATAATAAGTATCTTTTTGTTTTCTTTTCATTTTTTCCTCTGCCGTTAAAGAAATAAACTCTTATTTCTTACGTTTCTTCTTATTATTTTCATTTAAACATCATTATTTATATAAATCTAATTTATGGAAACATTTCTTCTCTGTTTGGGTCTTTGCATTACACAACATGGCTTTTCGACAATTTTTATGATATCTGTGATTTAATCAATTGTTTTTCAAACATCTATTTGATTTCTGTAATTTCTTTAAGGTAAATACAACCTATATTAAAAGACTTCGACATGGGAAACTCTTGAGCTTGTTCAGAAAAAGAAGTCGACAAAAGTGTCTTTTTGTTTGATTCCTAGTGTTTAGCTCCCCTTCTTCATCTTTCATTCATGAAATAAACTCTTCTTACTTATATTCCCCATTATTTTCTTCCTTTAAACGTCATTATCTACATAATACCAAATAATGGAAATATTTCCCTCAATTCTTTGCTGTTTGTGTCGCCGTATTTGCTTTAGGGGGGACACGTTAGTTTTATACTCAGTTGATACACTTCCTCCATTGATTTTGCTATTATTCTTTATTCTGTTTTCCAATTTTCCAGACCGGATCATTAACTGAATTGATCTTTTCGTATTTATTTCGTCCAAAAAATGTCTTATTGTGCAACAGAAATAAGAAAGAATTTATTTGTTTTACTTTTTACTTTCTTTTATTGCTATGTTATTTCTTTGTACTTAAAAAAGACTTTATATTCGCATTGTTGCATTTCTCAATTGTTCAATGCTTTGATCATTACTTTCAAAATGAAGGATTAACTAAATTTTTAAAAATGATTTTGTAAATAAACTTTTATTATTCTACTGAAATGGATATGGCCTTGCTCCAAAATTATGAGATCCGTTCCAAAATAACTCATAGTTCTGTCTTGAAAAGGAACATAAATGTAAATAAACAAAAAAGTAATTAAAAGTAGACACTTTTTATTTAATTATTTTGCGCAATTTAGTCCTTTTTTATTTTGCGCAATTTAGTCCTTTTTTATTTTGCGCAATTATGATTAATTATCAAAAAATATTAAGGAATTCCGAAATCAAAATTTCTTAATTTACCACTACAGGGCGTCACTTTCATGGACGAATTAATTATTGAATTGGGAAGGAAATTCATTGAAATGAATCAATTAAATAAAAGCTCATAAAGTACGCTCTAACTTTAAACAGGCATACTGACATAAAATAAAAAAGCATTAAAATATCAAAATAGTATATTGTTATTATGAATTATAATATAATAATTATAATAATTAAACATTTGTTCTTCACCATAAAATGGCATCTCTAACTTATGAAGATATTTTCGAAAACCATTCAAAGCTCTTCACTGTATCGATCAAGTATCGGGTATTTCTTACTACAAAAAGATATACAAAATTATTTAAAGTTTCCATTCATTTGTACAAGACAATATCTTTAGAAATTAAATCAATTTCAAAGAATAAATGTGCTAAATTGGAAATTTGTATCTAGGAAATTCTGTCCAAAACATATCATGAAAAATCATTTATAAATTAAATCTTTACAAAAATAAAGCAAGTCAAAATAAATAAATATGCATAATAATAATTAAACATTTGTTCTTCCCCAAGAAATTACATCTCTAATTTATGAAGATATTTTAGAGAGTCATTTGAAGCCCCTTCACTGTATCTATCAAATTTCGGGCATCTTTAATTACAGAAAGTTGATCAAAATGATCTTAAATTATTCTGAAAGATCTAAATTTCTTAGTTTATTTTCAAGATTTAAGCTATTTTAATTTGCTTTTAGTATTTATTTTTATATATTTTATTGATGTTACAAGGAATAAAAAAAAATTTGAATTTCTTGCATCTTAAACCCTTCTGTCTTTCTTTCTCTCCTTGAGAAAAAATGAAAAATTCATTTTTCAGTTTTAAAATTTCCATTCATTTACATAAGACAATATATTTGGAAATTAAATTAGTTTCAAAGAATAAATGAAGAAAACATAATACTATAGTATAATGGAAAACTATTGCATCTTTTTTCACATTTTCCCCTGATTATTTGAATAGCTTAGTTTTGATTTTAATTTGGTTAGCATTCCGTTTCGAAACTGCGAAGAAGTTCCTTTGTGAAGAGCTAAGTAATTTAATACCTTGATGAGATTTTGACCCATTAACTGGCAAATCCATCTTTAAGTTCCAAGTCACATGAACGTCAGGTTATTATAAGCCAATCCAAAGACCCTTCGAGCAAGCACTGCCCATTGATTGACGGATCTTCGAGAGCGCCGTTTGAGATAGTTTAAGATCTTCTAAAATAAGGATATTCAAAACTTCCAAACTCTTTAGTCGCAAAAGAGTTGAACTTTGTTTAAAATGCTAATGCGTCAAGAATATTTTACTAAATATGCCTATTAATACCAGAGGGACTGTATAGAAATTTAAGTCAGAATTTTATTCAGTAATCAATTCATTGACTTAAACAAAATTAATAAATAATTCCTTACCTTATTAAAACAATTTCCATCGACAAGTAGATATTTATTTCTAATGGTTTGGAAATTTTCTATTGAACCACGATTAGCTTGGGATACTCTATAATTAATTACTAATTAACTAATTACATTAAATAATATTAAGTACTAATTACACAAATTAAATAATCTAGTTATTCACCATAATTGAAGAAATTTTCCAAATGGGAATAAGTCTCTACTTCTAAAAGTTTAGAAATTAAATATAGAGTTACGTTTAGAGTGAACGCTGTGTGTGATAATGTTAATGTAACAAAAGATAAACTCAACGATCTTCTTTAAAAATGTTTACCTATTTCTAACAATTTAGAAATTTGCTATGGTAAATTCATCAAAAACAAGTATGCCTTATATTTATCTTATTGGTAAATTATATTAATAATTTATAATATAATTATTATAATATTTATTTATTACCTTTTAATAATAAAATTGTCAAATAAGCGATATAATTATTTATCTTATTTGAAGAATTTTTCCAACTGGAAGTATATATCTATATCTAATGGCTTAGATATAAACATATCGGGTCACGATTAGAGTGAATATCAGTATAATTGTGTTAATGTTGCAGAAGATACACTGATTGTAAAAATGTAATGAATTAGAAATTAGCAATTCAGGTACGATTAGATTGTATACTCCGCATTGATTTTTTTCTTATATGCAAAACTTTTTCATACTTCTAGAAATTACTCTACCGTGTTCCTCTTTTTTATTTACATTTTATATTTTAATATTTAATTTGCAATTTGTTAGCCGTCCATCAATTGATATCTTTCTCCAATTTTATCCTATGCCTTGCGAAACCTCTTTAGAAGAAGAGCATTTCGATTTAGTTCCGAACAATCTGCTGCCAGAGATTGGTATCTGTAGAAACCTCATCCTCGTCTTCCCCAATGCAACATAATATTTGATTTCTTTTGCTGATGCTGGGATCGTACACATTTTATTCTAGGAGGATTTCGCACCATAAATAGTATGGATATTTTAGTCGGTGTTTGGGGCTTGAAATCAGATATCCCAGTTCCATCTACGCCAGTCAGCCTCCTGCCTGTTATTTATTGACGGAAGGGGAAATTCGTATGCATCGGGCGCTTCGGGTTTCGAGGTTAAATCTTCGAGTAAGAACCATTGCGCAGTAGCGGTGCTCCGCTTCTCCTCTACTTATCAGAAAAGTCCCAATAGATGAGAAAATACTTTAAATAAATGTTATCAAACAAAAGTATATTAAACAGAATAGATTTTTTCTTTTATTTCATATTTGGTATTTCGGATAGATTTTATTCTTTTCATTTTATTTCAAATTTGGTAACTCGGATAGATTTTATTCTTTTCATTTTATTTCAAATTTGGTAACTCGGATAGATTTTATTATTTTCCTTTTATTTCGTATTTGGTTTGCTAAATTAAGGTCACAATTTGAATATCTTTTCATTTTATTAAATTTCTTTAGTTTTATTTTTTTACTTAATGTATTTAAATTTAACTGCTTTTATTTTATTTATTTGTTTATCTTTAATGTCACTGAAATATTTGATTTAATTATTTTTTATTCTATTAAATTTTTGAAACTTATTATTTGTATGACTGAAAATAATTTAGGAAGAGATTTATTTTTATTATAAATATACTTTATAAGTCTCCATAGAATTGAGCGAATTTCTATATGCCTAATTTAACCCCTTAATTGTCTTATGTTTTTAATTATATAATTAGAAGATTGTGCTGAGGAAGGTGCTGCCCTAATGATTCAATTAAGAATCCATAGAATTATTTAGGGGGGGGGATATTTTTGGGGAAGAGCCATATTTGGCTAAACTGCGCCATGCATATGGTTAAAAGTTAAAATCAATAATATAAAGATTATTACATCGAATCATAGCGTTATTGGATTATTTAATTTAAATTTATTTGTTTGAGAAGAAGTAATAATAACCGTATGAAATTTTGCAGTCGATATATATTTTTCATACAGCTGTATTCATTGCATTCAACACAATATTTCAAAGATTTAGCCCCACCATTTTTTGTTTCTAAAAATACTTTGCAAATTAAAAACAAAGTTCTAAGATTTAATGTAACATTTCCATGTCGTGATTATAACTGTTTTTATAATAGCTCTCTTAATTGTTGTTGTCATTTATGTAAAGCTAATTTAATTATCCAGTTTTAGCGATGGTCGATTCAAATTCTTCCTTTCTTTTGCCCTTATAATTAATTTCATTAATCTTCTTATTACAAACTTATTTTTTGTCCTGGCTAATTACACTCTATATTGTTTTTCATTCAGACAATGTAAACATATATTTGTTTGATTTTGCTCTTCCACCTCTTGGATTGAGATAAATCGAAAAGGCATTAGAAATACATTCCATATGTCTTATTTGACATTATTTAAATGCTGGTTTTTTATTTAAGAACACAATCTTCAATAAACAGCTAGTTGACCCATCTTATTGGTAGAAATCATTCAGCTTAAGTACGGAAAGTATCATTCAGCTTATGTAGTTCACCCCTCTAGGCATCAGTTCGCGCTTTCGGTAGGAATGTTATGCAACGACC
Source organism: Argiope aurantia (assembly GCA_026543865.1). Lineage (NCBI taxonomy): Eukaryota > Metazoa > Arthropoda > Arachnida > Araneae > Araneidae > Argiope > Argiope aurantia. The sequence continues at coordinate 991,651 of JAPMOR010017487.1, forward strand.
TTGAGTGACTGTCATGCTCGGATACAATGATTTAAAAACATGGAGAAGGTTAGCAGCAATTAAACTAACATCATTGCAAACATAATGCTTTGCTGCTTAAGGTGATGTTGAAATCATTTTCATCATATAATTATTCCAAGTATTATTGGTAAAACACTAGGTTAAAACATCAATTTTTTTCGTTAAATTGAATATCTTGCTTTATTTTAAAAGTGGAAAACAGCACATTTAAAATGAACCTCAAAATGGCAGATGCAAATGTTCTTTCATTATTATTCACAGTGCTCTTGTGACAGCCTGATACTCTAATATATATTTTTTTCCTATTAAAAATTCATAAACTGTAATCTTATTTTTGATGCAGAAATTATGTGATGAGTTTGAATATTTTGAAACGATTTTTACCAGCTTATATCAGTGAAAGAACAGTGAATCAGTGAAAGAAATAATTACCTTTATTGTAAAACAATAAAGGTAATTATTTAAATAAAAGTTTTTAAGAAACTATGCTTTCAAAATAGATTGAAAGTATAAAATAATTTGTCCTAGACCCATAGAGTTTATAACCTATTCCAGATTGTGAACCAGATACAGATTATCTTGAAAATTTGTGATTGTGAATTCTTAAAACTTATTATTTTTTACTTTTAAAATTTATTATCAAATTTTTTGAAAAAACGAAAGAAAAGTAATTTAACGTATATGCAAAAATTATTTCTTTGTTGTAAAAATTATTTGTTATATGCAAAAATTATTTCTTTGTTGAAATGGAATTCAAATCAATTCCATCGTTTCCTTAATTAATTGAATAAATCTTTATCCTATGGTTAAATTAATAAAACAAATTTCTTCGTATAATAGTCCCAATATTTCGTTTTTATTTCGTAACTTGCGTATAAAGCAATGTATCTTTTGAATTTACACATTCAATAACTGTTAGAGTTTCTTTTGTTATTTATCTACAACACTAAATATATCTTAGAATTTCTAATTTTTCTGATTGATATACCACAGTTTTTTAAGGTTTGTATTTCAAACCCAAATCATAGAATTTTTGCACTTTTTTCATTTGAAAAGTTTTATTTATTTTTGTATTATACTGCAAAAATATTTTCTCACTTTGATCTAAAATGTCTATAAAGAACTACATTTTAGATGTTTTACCCAAGAAAATTTAAAGAACAAGAGCAATACAAGTAATTGGTTTATATAAAGCAAAACTTTAATTCTTGGCTAACAAGCTGTTCGCCAGTGACGGTTAGTCTTTTCTAAATTTCTGGTTTATATTGTCAAAGTGGAGTCTTGATGGAATCAGATCTTTATTGATCTATTTCCTTCCTCTATACAAGAACAAAAACGACACAAAATTGAAAAACTAACAATATATATATATATATATATATATATATATATATATATATATATATAAAACCTATTATGCCTTTGTTGTTATAAGAAGAGCATAAAAAATAATTTACTTTTCTGGCGCCAAGCTTCTAATAAAATCCAATCCTTCCTTAAATCACAACTCAAAGATAATTTTATTTCGGTTTGATCTGAACCAAAATAACTATAGAAAAGATGTTCCAAGAAATTCTTAAGAAGAGTTCTGTTTATATCTTCGAAAAGATTTTTGTTACTTTTTTTGGTACAGCGCAGACATTTATAGAAAACTGAAGCGGCATAGATAACAGCATACACTACTGAAAAGATAAATGATCGGTCCTAATAAGTATTTAACGAGCGATATATTTGTTAAATTTATTTCAAATATTAAATAAAGGCTATCAGCCGTGATTAATTTCTTAAATTTTTAGATGGATAAGACTATGTCTGAATCCTCTGTGTTAAAATTATTAAATCCCCTAACGTCAAAATATATTATGCGATATTTTCATGATGATGTTCAATAATCTGAATGCCATACAATATTGTGAAGATATCATATTAATTTTATAGGATATTCTGTGCTAATGGAGCTAGAATAACATCAAGTTTTGAGACTGAAAGAGGGTTGCTTTCAGGCTGACATCAAGTTTTTAAATTATAATCAGAAAACGGTAGCAACATTTGAATCAGCAATATCTTTTCCGAAATCTACACCTCATCATTGGAAGGATGTCGACGGATTTAAAATGCCTTTACTCCTTTCATGCTTTAAGAGTGATGGATTAATCATCCATATTAACATTTAGTAGAATCTTGCTCGCATGATCCTCCATTGTGGAAATCTAGACTCAGCCACAAGCCTGCGGCGACCCTCCAACAACGTGAGGACAATAGATTTGCGATCCAACAGGTACATATATGGGGTTGATACTTGGTGCAATCAGAGATGAAATGAAGCTTTATGGCATTTATGTTCCAGCTGTGAGGATTGAAAATTAGTTTAATTTCTGAAATAGGGTGCAATTTTTACATTTTTTATTTTATTGTGAGTTGTTTGTATTTGTTATCTATGTTTTTTTATAATATTGGAGAAACAATTCGCTCATTTTTAAAAAATTGATGGAACACGTAAGATATTATTTGATTTAAGAGAATATTGTTGTTGTATATTTTTAGCATTGAAATACATAATTTACAGCTTCTAAATAGTGATTTTTTAAAATTTATAATTCGAAAATTATTTCTTGCACACCTTTAGAAATGTTTTTCATTAAAATGCAACAAATATGGCCTGCCGATTTAAGACTGAATACCATTGCACAAGCTAAATGAAAATAAAGAAAATGACTCTATGTTCAAGAAAAGGCAACGTGCAGTTAAATGTTAGCCGCCATGTTTTTTTTCCTTCATAAAACTATGCGATTCTGGCTCGAACTGATTTCATTAAAATTTAGTTATACTAATTCTCAACACCCCTAAACATTTAAGTGTTGGAATCATGAATTTAAATACTTCAGGATTCATTACTTTAAACGAGGTCCGAACTTTATAAATTATTTATTTAAAGCAACAGTTCTATTAACTCCCGGAAAAGCATATAAGTCATATTACTTTGAATAACCGAAATGAAATATCGATTTAAAAAAAAAAAAGATTGACAACGTCGTAGTAAATAACATGGAGAATTACGACCCCACATTCTCTAAGAAAAGTAAGAAACCACATTGACATCTCTGCTATTATACCATTGCCTGCAACTTCACCACACCAATTCTGGACCAAGTTTTGCCGATTATTTATTTTAAAATGCACTCTTCTTTCTTTTCTCTTATTTTGCCCACTTTATTAATTAGCTTTAATATTTACGGATTGCGTTTGAAGTTATTAAGTACAACCATCTTGCTAAATGATTTTATTGCCTAACCATTTCTCCATCCAACTGTAATGGCCAGAGGTTCAACACTTTGAATTTAGGCATTCCGCTTACTCAACCATAAATCGGTGAGATCGATTTTTATATGGAAGTTTTGTTTAACAAAAATTTAACATGAATCTTTATGGAATGTTTTATCATCACATATTGCCAATTTTTTAGATATATTTAATTTAATTGAAATTACATTTATTGTTAATTTTTATACATTTTTTCCTTTTGTTTTTTTCTTTCATTGTGAGATTTTGTATAAATTGCTTGGAATTATTCTCTATGTCTTATACATGATATTAGAGAAACTGCTCGTCTTAATGGAACATGTAATTAATTATTTAGTTTAAAAGATATTATAAGTAAAGTTTTATTTATTTTTGTGTACTTGATCGACCATTAAAGTTTACAAACAACCTTTTGAACACCATGTACATGATAAACAAATAGCTTCCATAATTTTATTCCGATTCATTTTCAGACGAATGTAATAAATGAGCTTCTCAATTCCTAATTCTGTTTAATATTTGCAAGTTATTCTAATAAACATCTATCTGAGGTATCGTACTAAACTTATTTCAAATTGAGAAATGAATCCATAAGCTGAGGAGAGTAACGCGTTCATTTCTAAATTTTCTCAATGAAGCTTACATCTCCAGTCCACATTCAATATGGTCAATAATTTCTCAACAAAGATAAACATTCACATTCAATACACTCTGTTGGATGGTTTATCTTTCATGAAATGTGCGTTGGCCTATTTGTGCAGATATATGCCTTCCAGTAGCTTTGACAAACATTTCAACAAACCTGTCGTGGTGCGAGATTATTATAGCATTTGAGGAACAATAGGGGGAAATTAAAGGGAATTTGTGTGGATCTGTTAACTGTTTCGGAAAGGATTTCTACAGAGCGCGGATGTTGTATTCGATCAATTAGACATCTACTCTGTATGTATCTAATCATTTTTACAAATAATACTGAGTATTGGGAAAATACATACGTATTGAGTTATTGGGAGAATATATACGTATTGAATTATTAGGAGAATGTGATTTTTTTTTCATAAGGACTGATGTTGTGTTTGAATTAACAATTTATCAAGTCTAAAACCGCAACTCTTTAACAGAAATTTAAAAATAAAAGTTTTTTTAAATTAATTTTTATTAATGAACAAAGCGGTTGTAAATATTTTTAAATCAATAATTGGAATAGAAAGAACAACAACAACAAAAAACGTAAAAGCTTGAGACACTGACAGAAATGCGCCGAGTGAACTGAAATTTTAATATATAATATATTTTAATAAACTTTACCTAATAAATAGTATATTTTAATTAATTTTTATTTAGATATAATTATAATACATTTGAATTTTGAATCGATTAAATTTTCTTTCTTGTTGCCTTGTGTATTACTGGAGCTTGATTTTTCTTACACAGCGTTTTCTGGGCTTAAATCTTTTACAAAGTTTACTTTAATCTCCAGATTTGGGGGGGGGGGAATTATTTTCTGCTACATGTGATTTTTAAAAGCCTTTTGTAATTTTCTACTTTTAGTCTCCAATATATTTCAAACTTTATTTTTATAATCAGTTTGATATAAATTCGTTACCAGATAGCATCTATCGTAAGGAATCAAAATTTATTTTAATAAATAATAATTTTATTGAGTTTTAAAATTTAATTTAATAATAATTGATGATAAAATTTTGAAAATAATAAAATATATATCATCAGAAGCATGCAACTGTGAAGAACTTCGGAGTTACAGTACATCAATAATGGATATAAAAATTATAAATTTCTATCTTTATAGACATAAAAGAAATCGATATTGAAAGCATGAGATATCACTTTTTTTGGGAAAATGAACTTGCATAAGAAAAATTAATTTTAATAAGAGATTAATTTTTCGCTAAACATCATGAAAATGGGAAATTAGTTCATTCTGTTGGATCTGATCTATTACTTATAGTTTAGAATAAGGGAAGGGTTTGTTTAAAAATGAAATATTGCTCTAAATATAGTAAAATTTACTGAAGAACTGCTCAAAATGACTAACAATTTACATTTCCGTCTACCTACAGAAAAATGTTTAAATGAAATATTATTTTGTTTCCTGCTTTTAATTTAACAAAACTATACTTCTTTCGCTTGAAATGATTAAGAAAAGATTTCAAACCAGATTTGGATATTTTTAAGGATTTTCTAACTTAACATTTTTTTCTCTATATGCTTCTCTTTTTTTTCTCTAAATGTATTTTTGTAAATGAAAATTTTTTTAACAGTTAGTTATAAACGTGTATGATTATAGTGATGAAGCTATATGCCACATTTCATCTATCTAGTTTATTAACTCTTAAGTGGCGGCGCTTACATCAAGAGGAAGGGGCACAAAGAGAGAAAGATAGAGATCTTTAATGGAGTTCGTTCAAAATTTAAGATAAATTTACAATTTTGATGTATGGAACATACATTAAATTTCGTTTACCCTGTCTTTCTCAAAGATTTAAATTCTTGAGCGTTAGTAGTGCAATCCGACTTTTACTCTACAATAACTGTAAAGATTCAATGTTGCAAAATCTAATTATATATTCTTATTTTTTTTTCTTTTGATATCCTACACGCTCGTTTCATTTCACTCATTCTTTTTTGAATCATTTGATAACAGACAGACAAATGGATATGATTCCAAAGATGTTTAAATAAACTGAGATCAATTTCAAAAGCAAAAATTCCTCAAAATCTCACAATTTTCTACTAATTCAATAAAAGATAGTAATATTTATTCTATCGGCATTTGGCATATGAAAATGACAAAAGCTCGAATTATTTATTTAGAAAATTGAAAAGATATATATATAAGATATTGACGACACACGCTAGCTTGTTTTAAAATACTTCGTAATTACGTTACATACACCTTATGATAAACAAAGATTTCATCACGTTTTATAGTTTCTTTGATGAGATTTCAGTATTAAATTATTGGAATACAATGAGATTTTGATATGCTGGCAGTGCCGGTTTTTTTCCCTTCCAGATTCGTGTGCAATCACGATATGGTATAACTCTATATTATATTGTTGTCACGTCTTTCTAGGGGTCTTTTTGGCTTGCATCCAGTCTAAACTGTTTCTCATTGTAATCATGCACAACAATTTTCCTTCTGGAATTATAAATATAGCTAGTTTTAAAAAGGAGATTGTTGCCAAGAAACATCTACATTACAAAAAAAAATTAATCCAGTTGGCTCCCAAGTCGAATCATTTCGATTTGAGAGCCAAAACTCTTTTAAAACAAAATTAGGTCATATATTTTGGACATCCAAATAATGATTTCTTTTTGCCTATTTACAGAACTAATTGGAATTGGACAAATAACTTATGTGTTAATTTATTAATCTTTGATTATATTTTCATACAATTACCATCTCCAATAAGGTATTCTATTTAACGAAAAATTCCATGGGGTATCCCAGTATTGAAAGACGATTTTTCCTATAATAATCAGAACTGTGCCAGATAGTAAGAACTTTTTTCATAGATTGGCCACCTTGGAATTCAAAATTGCTTAATTATGTGAAGATCAGAGGCGAGAGCTTGAAGCCTGTACTGTAAAGACGATGAGGAAATATTTTTCAACCAAGGATTTTAATGAGTTATTGTGTTATAGGAATGTGATAGGCACATCATTCTTTCATAAATTATCGCTTCTATCCACAAAGTATCTTCATTTCTATCTTCCTTAACGATGTCTCTATCTGGTAGATGGTTCAAATCAATTGGCGCATGTGAATATGCTTGCATTTGTAGAGAAGCTTCGACATAAAGTATTACTGGGATTTAATTTCTTTTAACCTATGCAACAATAACATATTTATATTTAAAGGCCAGTTATGTGATATGACCTAAATTTGGATAAAATATCGATTTTTATCGTTTCTTTGCTCTTATTTTTCTTTTTATTGCATCAAAGTTGATCATTAGTTTTTAGAAATTTATTAATTTTTTTTTATTTAGAACAACATAAAAAATATATTCACTAATGAAAACGTGAAATGAATTTTCTTTATGCTGTTTTTCGTTATTATTTTCATGCTTTAAAATCACTAAGGTTTCTTTTACTAGTTTTAACTGTGGTTTTTTTTTAAATTTTAGTCTATGTTAATCATAATATATTTGATAACACTGCGAATTTAAGAAGCATTTAGTTATTAATTTTTGTATGCATGGTCATGAAACAGGAAGAAATACTGCTTAATTTCTTCATTTTTCACTATCCATTTTATGTTTAACTTAAATATTATTTGTATCTTAAAACTCATGTATAGTTTTGGGCAATATATTTCAAACAATCTTTAAAGATATATTTGAAATTAAATATTAAGAGTTAAATAATGAAATGAAAGAAAAATATTAATCTAAATTTTGGATAAGCAGACAATTGAAAGCTTTTACTTTCTCATATACAAAGTATAAAGTTTTGTAATCTTTAAAAAATTCGACGACGAGATATTGACGGAACTCCAGGTTTCAGACTTCCCTTAGTTCGAAAAACACAATTACAGCATTATATTTGTTTGTCCATCTGTGAACATAACCCAAAACCGTTTGGGGTTAGACAGATGAAATTTGGTACAAGGACTTTAAACCAAATTTCTAGATTTATATAAAAATTGTAATAAAATCTATTCATAGAATTCTGTCTAGCTTTCAAATGCTAATGACTTCAAAACTTAAAATTCTAAGTATGTAAAATTTCGAACTATAGTTTAGCATCTAAAATGTAGCTTCTTTTTCAAATTTTTACCCATATCTGTTAAAGTATTGGTTCTCTATAGGTCTGTACTTTTGCATGCAAGTAACCGCAATAATTTAATTAGAATCAATAAAATCTGGTATGTTAAATTGTGATAATAAATGATTTCGTGTGAAAGTTTTGTTACAACAGTTTTGAAAAAGGCACCCAAAATGCATACTCTCAAAATAGATTCAATAAGAATGCTAGATTCAAGCCAAATATGTATATTTCTTAACTAAAGTTCGCAAATGCCTTCGAAGGCATTCGAGACCTTACCTAGGGTCAACACTTTCCAGCAAGGGAAAGAAAATTTAATTAAATTTATTACTTAAATCAAAATTTAACTAGATGAATAGATTAACTGATAATTTTGTTCCAAAAATATCAAAATAGTGCATCAATTTCGACAGCACTCAACAGGAACCAAATTTCAAATATCTAGCACATCGGGAAATGAGTGAAAAATATATTACAGAATTTATCCTTACAAATCAAGATAAATAAAATTGCATAAAAATGTAAATAAAAAATGTAGAAATGTTTTTCCATTACAGTAATATGGATAATTTATTAGATCTTTTTCTTTAATGGAAATTTAATCGAATTTGATGCCAATTAATACCATTCAAAAATTAAATCCTTCGATGGATTCAAATGTCTTGGTTACATTGCAATACTCATAATCGAAATTAAGACCCTGCACAATAATAGTATATACACATTTTTTAACATATTTACCTTTTGAATATAAGGAACTTTTCGTTGCATCGCTTTTGAGATAATTAAAACAAAAAATACAACAAAATTAAAGCAATTAAAGTAAAACGAACATTGCTTTTTAAAAAATACGTTACCCAAAGCTGTCTTACTTTAACCGAAGTAATAATTTGTAGTGTGGAATAATTTTAGAATCTTTTTTTACATGGAATCGCATGTATTACCAATTCATGATTTTTAAAATTTAATCATTAAATGAATCCACATGTCTTGATTACATTGCATTATTCATAATTCAAATAATGATACTTTTTAGAGTATTATATAGGTATTTTTTATAATACCTTTGGAATATAAAGAAAATTTTGCTTCATCATTTTTGAAGTACAAAACACAATTAAAGCGAAACGAGCATTGCTTTTTAAAAAACACATTACCCAAAGCTGTCTTACTTTAACCAAAATAATAATTTGTAATGTGGATATTTTTAGTCCTTTTTTATGGACCGAAAGTATTACGAATTCACACCATTCAAAAATGTAATCATTGAATGAATCCATATCTCTTTACTACATTGCATAACTCAAATCCAAATGAAGATATTTATGAGTATAAGAGTATTTTTTCCAATTTTTTTAAGAATACCTTTGAAATATAAGGAAAATTTTGCTGCATGAACTCTAAGATGCATGAAATAATTAAATCAAAACGAGAGTTACTTTTTTAAAAAACATATCAGCAAAAATTTTCTTACTTTAAACAAAATATAATATCGTCTTCAACTAAATGGTGATAAGATTTTCTAAAATACTAATCTCATTTCAAATTATACATCCTCTTTCTTGTGCATATGTGGCATTTTTTGGAAGACTTGTGAACTTAGTAAATAGCTCAGTTTGTGAAACAACATTGTTCAATATTGTTCATTATTATAATCTCCAATATTCTCTATATAACAGCAATATAAAACTGAATACTGATTTTAAAAAAGAATCCTCAGTGATTACAGTATTTTAATTCTTTATTTAAAATGAAACTTATTCATTTGGAAGTCATTGTTCTATTTCCTGACATACGGATTGATGATTTTACTTCAAGCGGATAAATTTTCAGTGCTCTGTTCCAGTAAATGAAGGAATATTTAGTCGAAATATAAAGTCGATTTCCCAATCAATTCCGGAAGCTGACCCCATTGGCGTTGAATTAAACGGATAATTAACTTTAATGAGTAGTTATCTCTATCCCTCCAACACTTCTAAAGGGGAGAACTTCGAATGACTATTGAGTTACTTGAAGCGTTAATATCGTGACTTCACAGATCGGCAGGCTTGTATAAACATTTCAGCCCGCTTTGGAATGTTTTGAGGGCAAATTCTGCGAAATACACAAATAGATCTAGATGTTCGATTTTCTGCTCTATCTATGGTTTAGGAATATTATTCTCCAAAATATTTGCGTTTGCAGTATCTTTGAGCTATTTTTGAAACTCTTCAGGCGTTAATGCCATGTTTTCATGGAATCGAAGACCTCTATAAGCAATTAGTTTGCCTTTCAAATGTCTAAAAAAATTGTTGACATTCTACGAACTCCTTCAATAAAGACAATATTTAAAAGCATCTCTGGGAGGACGGCTTTCTTTTATAATACATTTAGGTCGAATTTAAATTACTTGTAGCTCAAATATCATGGATTTACAGCATTTAGATATGTAAAAATATTTCGTACACAATTAAAATGCTGTAAGATCACCTTCAGTGCAATGACCAAGCAGTATAAAATATTGCTTGATATTTTAAAATGCAAAATTCAATGGTTTACAATATTTTTAAGTGACTTGAAACTGGGATATTGTGACTTACAGAATGACAAATATGTAATGACAAACGACTAATCCTATCCGACGAAATTCACACGAAAAAATTTGAATGGCTCTAACGCTGCGTCAGCATAGGAGGGAACTGTGGTTGAATAATAAGGTCCCTCACCAGTAACGATACAGATATTCCCATAGGAGGCAAATCCTGTCATAGGTAAGGGGTAACCGACCTCACATCATTTCTGTAAACCACTGGAGCGGCAAAAATCAGCCACCTGACCAGAAGCATCTCATGTTTATTTAAAATTAACCTTGTTAACTGCATATGATTAATTAAGACTTCAGGATATAAAGTCTTAAAGTGAATACATGTTTTTGCATTAATTTGCTTTCAGCTCACTGTTTCTATATCTGTCCTCTTAAAAAAACTCATGTAAGATAAAATTTATTGAAGTTACACCATTTATTCATGAAAATCAGAATTAATACAAAACGCACTTTTTACACATTTTAATTTAACTAGACTTGTTTCAAACTTGTAAAGTTGAAATTCAGTTTTTCACAACTTAACTTTAACTTCTCTAACTTAACATCCTTATGTTCCAGAGTTTTGAGTTTTTTTTAAAGTTATGTTTTCTGAGTGTCAATGCAATATTTTAATACTTTGAGACCTTAATTATCAGTTAAATAATTAATTACATTAAATTTTAGTTTCATAAAGTGACTTTATTTTGTAGTAAAAAATGATTTTTGAAAAAAAAATGATTCCTTAATTCCGTAATATTTATAGAAAGGAAATATAATTTAAATTCTACAAAGCAGAAAACTACTTTTAGAAAGATATTCAATTTCATAGTACAGTAATCACATTAGCATACATATTTTAAAGAATATTGTATGATATTTAACAACATTCGCAATATTTTAGAATAATGTTGAATATTGAATAATATAATATCGCACAATGTTCTACAATATTATGTGTTATCTGGAAATAAAAGTGTTTCTTTTAAAACTGCTCTAACTTAAAGAAAACGTTAAAATAGAGTTTATTACATATCCAAAACAATTACAGATATTTTATAATTTCAGAATATTTATAGCATGGGGCACTTATTAACTATGCACTCAAATCTTTAAGCTAATTTATTTATTGTGTTCAATTTTTTTTCTTTATCGTCATTCAGATGAAAGTTAAGTAATTTATAAGCAATGAAATTGTTTCGCTTTGAATGACCATGTATTTTTACTTATTTTGGAGGCTACATGAGGGCCTTCTTTAGTACTGAGTACTGAACCCTAGAAATGTTATGACGGTAGCAATTGTATTAAAATTTAAATCTTCGAAAGTTCACCTTTTATGGATATAAAACATTTTGGTTCAAAAAAAGATTTAAAGTTTTCCATGCTTGCATGCCTGAGAAAATTTTAATGGAATAGGATCACGAAAAAACCATCATCCGAAAATAAATGTGTGACTCGACCATCGACTCATCTTTCGCTACAAAAACAGATCATGTTTCATCATAAGGAATTATTAAAATTTCAACGTTTATCCATTTAGGGAAGGATTCGTTTCAAATCCAATTTTTACAATTTGAATTTAACTTGGATTCTGAAAATCAATTTTTACGTCCTTTTTTAAATATTTGAATTCATAAATTTTTCGCATAGATGCTTTGTTAATAACGATTTACTGTTTTGATATTTTCAGAATTTAATTTTCAGTTAATTGCTAAATTAATTAAATTTTGACTCCATACTCGTGCCGACAACTGGTAGGGAATATGAAAGGATGAGTTCATCATCCTGTAATATTTATAGTAATAAATTAAAAATCACACTCACCAAAGTAGAAAATGTTTTAAATAAAATAATTCTACTTTATAACAGATTAACAAACTATTTGTAATACTTTTATTGAAAATGTTGTCATACTAGTGACGTTAGCAATATCAGTAATATCATGTCGGTAAAAAATAAATTATTATTGTCGCTTGTCAACAATTTGCTAATAAATAAAAAGCTATATGCTATTCTTCGAACTGGGAAAAAAGCCTTTTAACTTTTTTCATGAAGGGGAAATTAAGAAATTGTTTTTTTTTTCCATGGATGTTTAAAAAATTGTTATAGAAAGACATATCAAACCGAGTAAATTTTTTGCATCCCTAAAAAATTACTACAACACTTTTTATTTGTTTAGCCATTAGTCCAACGCTGCATAATCGCATTTAACTTTGATCCAATAAACTTTCTGCGTCCCCTTCATCGCTTCTGATATGGAAGGAAATGAAGAGTAATCAAAAATATGATAAACATTCTATTCAACCTCGTGAAGAGTTTTTTGCTTATTTTGAGTAAATATGATATACCATATTCTATTTTAGGCCCGTTAATGTTACCTGCTCCATATTTTGTTTATCATCTTAAAACCCTATTTTTGAAATTCCTCATGCTCATACCTTTTACCTAATGACTGCAGTAATGAATCTGATAATTGAGTGTTTTGCTTAATTAATTAGACATTGTAGAAACATAAAAATTGTTGTACGCCAATTATAAATTATTTTTAATTTTCTCGAATAACTTTTTTTATTTATTTTGGTATCACAGTTCAAATTTTAAACAGCGGTTCCTGGAAATTTTTCCTTTAAGTTTAAATCATGTTCAGCTACTCTCAGATTACAGAAAATGCCTAATGGCTGGTTCCAATTAGCTGTTGAAAATGAATTTTAAAAATCTTGCTGCTTTCAACTATCATAGTTGATTTCTGATACCACAAAACAACTCAGGAGAATTTAAAATATGAATCAGCCATTGAATCTGCTGAATCAAGTTAGAAACTGTCCATGACTTTAAAAAAAATCTTTTTAGAAGCAAATTTCCCAATTTACTTTTTCGCTTGCAAGTTTCCGACTAAACCATATACTAAAGCTAATGTTTTCTACTAAAGTTTCAAGAATGCACTGTTACCTAGGATACGCTGTTTAAATTCTTTTTTTATTTCATTTTCTAAGCAGGAGAAATTTAAAACGATTTGATGCTTTGGTGCTTAAACGCGCATTACGCTGAATAATTAATTATTTTGATGCTTAATAGCCCATACATTTTACTTATCTTTAATTTCTCCAAATAATTTCCAGCAGCTAAAGTCAAAACATTTCTTTTGTCTTTTGTTTGCGAAACAAATTAATTATAATATGAAATTCTCGTTAAACCTTGAAATTTCATTTTTCATAATCACTTCTTTTTTTGTGTTTCTTGATTAGAAGGACCGCTTTACTTTTCTTTTTTTATCCTTCGATTGGCAAAATTATCCAAGGCATCCTATTTTCTTTAATTTTAATTCTGTTTTTTTTTTTACGATAATAAATACCCTGTTTTTTTTAAAAAACTTTCCGGGTTTTTTTTCCATCAGTTCATTGTTTTCTTTTCGAATTCGTTTTTCATAGCACCAAATAAAGAATTGATGAGAAATCACAAGAAATTAGTTTTCTTCGACAGATAAGTTTCTGATATTTCGACAGTAATATCTCTAAAATTCAGTTTGAATAAAAAGTCCTTTTTCTCAGGGAATTTTCACACAAATGATTTTCCCTTCCTCCTGCTCTCATTCCTGGCGTTGTACAGGGTGTTCAAAAATATCATTTACAAGTAGACGAAGTATACAGAAATAACTATTTTTTTGTAAATAAATATGAAATTGTAAATGCTGGAGGAACATGGCACTGGCTATTCGTTATCAAGGACTTAAGTAAAAGAACATTATAAATTCCATAAAACGTACAGCACAGAATTTAGGAAATATAAATCTATAATACTATGAATAACAACTTTATAAGTCATGAAAATTACGATAATGTCAAGAATAGTGCAATGTCAACAACAAACCGTCGAAGAACCGTCATCAAAGATTGTTAGCGTATTTCAGCTCTGGACCTCAATCCGAGTCCGCCTAAATATTTGATTAGGAAATTAGAAGAAAATATAACTACAGGCTATAAAAAATTGGAAATGTTCTTCGATTGATTTCTCAAGAGTTCCACAATATTTCGTAATTAATTATTTATCATAAGGAAAAAATCATGGTTCACTAAATATAATATACCGATTGACATGTAATCAAGAGGCTCACTTGATGAGGCTTCAATCTGAATTTTTCGATGTATAGGTTTTGTTTTATGAAGTTCAACTGAGCCAGCTATTTTTATTATTTCTTTATCAATCAGTGAAACATTCTTCGGTATTCATTAACATAGACTGCTTAATGTATTCTATTTTAATCCAACCAATAAAGCTGAATTAATTATGTATATGAAACGAGGTCCAATAAATAGTTTCCCAAACGTAAGAGATAAGTATATACGACAGTTTGAAAGAAATGCACTAAATGACATAAAGAAGTATGTTTTATGTTATTTAAATCAATAAATACAATTCTGAAAAAATTACGAAACATTAATTTTTATACGAACCTTCCAGTTCTAAGATCTTCTTCATGATAAGCATTTTTTTTTTTTTTTTGCTTGGATACGCCAACTTTTTAATCAAAAGGAAGCTTCCTAGTGGGAGCCTCTGATCAGCCCAAAAGAATGAAATTGGAAGCTTTGTAACTTTCAGTGAAGTGGAACGTAATGACAGAAGAGTGGAACTTTTTCGTTTAAAATGTTGATGTGTAAAAGATATTTTTACTAATTATGACTAATAAGACTGAGGGGCTGTATAATTTCTTCGTTATTTTTATAGCAACTAATATATTGATTCAAACAACATAAAACTAAGCTTTATTTAATTAAAAACAATTTTCCGATTGAAAGTACATATTTCTATACATATGTGTGTGCATCTATATAAGGTATAATAAAAGTGAATTAAGCATTAACTTTTCTAAATATTGCACACATACATATATTTTCAATCGCAAAGTTTCATTAAATAATATGAACAATTGTATTAAAACACTTTGATTTCTGTGGAGGTTGACTGTAAAAAGTTAAAAAAAGTATCTAAAATTTTATACCTTTCCTATAGTATAAAATTGTTCGTAAGAAATGCGTTTTTCGTGCATTCATCTATATATACACAAAGTTTCACATATTTGCCTACAAAATGAGCATCAATATGCTTATTTTTAAATTTAAAGGGACTAATCATAAATTTAGTTTAAGACATTTATTTCATAAAAGCAAATTTATTCAATACTTTAAAACAAAATTTGTCTAGTAATCCTTGGAGAGTTTTTCTTATGAAACCAAAAATAGCTCTCTCTTCTCAAACCGCCATGTTAAATCCTTTCGCAATATCAAAAGGATTTCCTTCCTTCGGCCATTGAAATAACAGTAAAATCCATATTTCTCCCAACAGCTGCATTTTTCACATGGTTATTTAACTTTTTTGCCTTGATTTTCTTTCTTTATTCATATTGGTTCCAATCTTGGTGCATATGATATGTCTATCTATTGTGGATGAAGCAACAATTGGCTGAAATTGAGCGAAAATGCCAAGCATTGACACTGATATACTCAAGTCAATCTTCATTACTACAGATTTATATCCTTTAAATCTAAAATTTATTAAATTCATTTAATACTAAATATAAAAAATGCCAAGCACTGGTACTGATGTTCACCAATCAATCTTCATTACTATCGAAGTAGATCCTTAAAATTTATTTAAATCTAAAATGTATTAAATTCATTTTATTCTAAATATAAAAATTCCAAGCACTGGTACTGATGTTCACCAATTAATCTTCATTCCTATCGATGTAGATCCTTAAAATTCCTTTAAATATAAAAATTATTAAATTGATTTTATTCTAAATACAAAAAATGCCAAGCACTGGCAATGATGTACACTAATCAATCTTCTTTACTATCTATGTAAATCCTTAAAATTCCTTTAAATCTAAAAATTATTAAATTGATTTTATTTAAAATAAAAAAAACTATTCAATTTCAGTCTTTTCAGTGCATTGGAATAATCATTGTCATACTTTAAGTATTGGTTTGTGGGCTATTCAGTTAGCTCAGAAAGAAATTTTTGATTTAAAAATTTGCTTTCATTTAATGTTGGTTAGATTATTTTTTACCTTTGTATGAAACTTGCAATTATTTTATTACTCTATGTTGATTTGATGGAACACATTTATTGCGATATCACTATTAAATTATCTTCAGAAACAAATATAGCTTATATTATTTCACGTTTACTTTAATTTATTCCCATCGCATTTTATGCTTTTCTAAAATTATAATTTTATATTCTTTGAACTTTGCTTCACATCTTGGTAGTGTTTGTTAAGTTTATTGGCTGAATTTAGAAATCAAATAAAAATAAGTGCGTATTTTGGACTTTAAATTTAATTTTTTTCCCTGAGTTTTTCTGTTCTAATTCAATCGTAATCACATTTTAGAAAATTGCATTTTGAAATCATATTCTTATATTTTGAAGACTTCTACAAATGTAGAATTCTGCTCCTTTTTGATCTAATTTGGAAGCCTAATATAAGAGATTTTCATTAGCTCCGTGAAACGTCTAAGAGGCTATAACTGTTACTGACAGGATTTTAGATTTCTTCACAGATGTTTGCACTTGCATCCATTTTTAACTGATATTCTATCTCATTTAAACTGCTTTATTTGCATATGAATAAACATATGAGATATTATTCCGAGTAATATGCATCAGCAAGCGTTAATTTAATATTCACTTGCTTTGAGAATCAGAAAGGAGGCAAAATACAACCATATTTTCTGATCCTATAAGATAAAATTACTATAGCGATGGAGTATTCGCTCCGTTTTATAGAATAGTTAGGCAACATTTCATTAAGTTAATCGATTCTGCCTTTGTGTCATCTTTGGAATGAATTATCTCTGCCATTTATTGTCTGGTTGTTGCACCGATAAAATCATTGATGCATTACTTAAAATAACTCATTTATTATTTATCTCGTACGTAGTATATGCTGTTGGAGCATTTTTGTAATTGAAATGTCCATGAAATAGAGTAAATCATTTCGTATACACGAATTGTGTTGATAATAAAGAGAGTTATATTTGTAAAAGGCGTATTGTGACAACATTGGAGCAATAATGAAAAATGTTGTTTTTATATTCATTTCATTTATTTAGATGCACTATCAAAAATTTCTGCTTTATCAAAGACTATTCGGAAATATCCATTCGTACGTATTTTAAAGAAAGAATAATAAAAGCAGTTTAATAAATAAAAAAGAAATTTTAGTGTTCTAAAATGTAGTATTTTTTTTATTTTAATCATGTTTCTATTTTTAAATTACTAATTTTTAATTCTATAGAATCTTGAAATCAATTTTTATCAAATTTATTTCCAGATGGCGCCACTGGAAGGAAATAAAAATTTAATTTAATTCATTGATTAATTGATCATTATGCTTTAAGAAAATTAGCACAAATATTCCGCAAAATTTATTCATTACACTATATCTCAAAAAAGAATGAGAGATCCAATTACAATACTCCATACATACAAACATGAAAGACGACAAGTTAACTAGAAAAGTGTAAAAAATAATCTTACCTCAAAAGGAATAATATATAATTACTCAATAGAATAGTTACCATGACAAACGTGATTGAGCGTGAAATCTATCATCTAATTGTATGTGTCTTTTTCTCCCACTACTTGACTTAAATAAACAGATGTTTTATGCCATGAATGTTAGGAATACAGAAAATATAATTATAAATTTAATTTTGAATTCATTTTAATTCAATTCCATTTTTCAAACTTTCAGTTTTTAATGAAAATTAATGTGTATAAAACTAATGATTTTTTTTATCAAAATCTATTTATTGAGACTCATTTCCTTTCCAAGTCAAATAGGTTGTTAGTATATATAGTGTATTTTAATAAGTATATAGTTTATTTTTAAATTTGTCTTCTTGTTATATAAAATTAATTTAAACAAAAGAAAAATTATATTTTCTAAATGAAATGCAATGCATTAAAATGTATCATGATGCATCTTTTTCATGCCCTAAAATGCAAATGGGTAAAAAATAATATTGACCTGACATATTTCATGTCAGCAAATAATTACAAGGCATTGCACAAAATATGTTTTTATTCAATATTCATCTACTTAAATGTTCAACTACTAACTGCTTCGATTATGAAAAAAAAACAAATTTTCCACGTTCACTTATCTTTTCAGCGATTTATTTAATTTTATCAAAATATATAATTTTAAGAACAAAATTTTATCACAGTCATAGTTAAACCAAAGCAAACAAAACATAATAATTTATTCAGATGCTTTTCGCATCAAAATGTATTTCAGCATTATTTCCTTCCTCAGTCAGGTCTTTGTGCAAGTTTTTTTTCTTTTATGACTCTTATTAAATTGCAAATTTTCCTGCATTAAAAAAATAAAGTGTGAAAATTAATTAATTTCGTTTTGCAACACGTTTTTCTTGATGGCTTTTGTTGGATCTTCAAGATATTGTTTCTGGATTTTCTTTGCTTCCTATTAAGTACATTCAATGATTGTTTGAGGCTTTTTAGAATACTGATTAATTTTTTGAATTTCTTTCTTTCTTTCTTTTTTTTGGTCATGTTTATTACTGCGTGATGAAAAAAAAATTTATTGAAATAAAAAAAAGGGAGAAATGCGGGAATTACAGAAAGCATCAAATTCAATCGCTTGGGGCATCCCTTATTTATTACTGAAATAATTTATTTTTTTATAAAAAATGTAATTTAGGACAACTGACACAGCAACGCTTCTTAATCTTAAAACAAAACCTCACAGATTAAGCTTGTAGTTAACAATAAAAGTGTCCTGATGGAACTAAAAGAAATATTTCCGATTTCTATCTGCATCTACAATAAGCTTTCTGATTAAAGGGTCTTTGTGGAGAAAACTTCACTTTGTTTCTCCAAACATTTTCGGGAATTTTCATTTCTTTGCTACCCTTTCGAAATTTTAACTGTTATATATTGAATGGCCACAAATGAAATGAGTTTAGTATTATGGTTTTTGTTTTTATATTGGAATTTTGATCAATTTGCATTTAATTTTGTTATTGTTACAAAAACTATTAATTATCTAGTAGACATCTGCTGATATTTCTTTTGTGCAAGCTGCGAGCTTGAATACCCACGTAACTTTTGTTTGTTGATGTTTTCATTTTCTCTATTAAATTTATGAGTTCAATTTTGAATTCCATATATCCATTGACTTGCACATTTTGAGTAGGCAATAACTGCGGAAGTAAATAAATAACCTGTATTATACACTGTAGATATCTGAAATCACTTGATTGCAATTTTCGTCCTGCTTTGATATCAGTAAATACATACCATTTCCGTTATCTGTTTTTAACTTTGAGAAGTAGGGAGCTTTAAAGAAGTTTTCTCTTCGATCGCCTAAGATCAAAGACGAGAAACCATAATTCTGATCCCTTAAATAGCCTTACCCAAAGTTGGAAGATTTTATCACTCTTTACTTTTTACTTACATGTTTATTATTAGAATTATTTGATATAAAATTGATCTTTCACCTACTCTACATAAAAACTAAAGCTACCATAAATGATGAAATCTGCAAAATAGTGAAAGAAGGATAAAAATCAATATAATTGGAAATTTTAAGAAAATCCATTCTATCACGGAAATAAAAAAAAATGACGTAAAGCCTAGGAAAAGGGCTACTTGAAAGAACATTTAGGAAACAATATTTACATTTCAGACATTGATTAAGCTGCCCCTAGATCATTTTAAAACTGTTCTGTATCCCAGCTTGAACTTATATAAAGGTAGCATCCACATGAATTCGAGACTCAACACCGGTTCTTACTTTAGTTTCAGACTCGCTTCGAGGTTGATTCAGAATGGCCTTGAAATATCCTTTGGACAGATAAAACACACTTTCAATTGGACGGTACGTGAATACTCATAAATGCCGAATTTGGGAACAAGATCCGCATTCCCTTGCATTAACAATGGTGTAGTGTGAGTTAAATGCATAACTTATTCTGTGTCGGTATTTCTTCGAGAAATGGTAGAGGTCCCCTAACATACTCTATAACCGGGCAGTGATTTGCATCGCTGTTACAAAAAAAGAAGTTCTGGATTTGCAAGGGCGTTAGTGTCCTTCAAGTATAATCTTTATGCAAGATGGAGTCCCTTCGCACCTTAGTCTTTTTGTTAAGGACGTCCTCATAAAACCATATCAGAGAAGAACATGTCATCAGCCCCTCCTTTCGTGATTTGTGATCTCCGCAATCCCCAGACTTCAATCCATGGGACTTTTTGGTTCAGGAGGTGTTTGAAATATCTGATAAGACTTGATAATTCATGAACCTTATTTGATCTCATGTAGAGCATGTCATGATATACTCGTGCTTTTTCCAAAAACACACTCCGGTCAGCTACGGAACATGCTATGTTTCGTTTCCAGATTTTATCTGAAATTGATGGCCGCCATGTTGGACATGTTTTGTTGTAAAGAAATTTATAAACATTTTAAATGTATGTTGAATGAGGAATCATTTAAGAAAAAGGGCTTTTAGTGACGAAAGCTTGAACTAATTTTTTAATTCTCTGAAACAAATTCCTATATCTTCATTACATTCTACACAAAATTCCATAACTTTCTAAATAATAGTTTAGTCTGTGGACATCTTTATATTGGGTCGTTTAATTATGGTCACCATGTAGGTTAAAGTTTTTACTGTGCTAGATAAAAAAAAATTAAATTGAAACAGAAAAATCTTTCTAAATTGTATTTTCTTATTTGTAGGCGACTATCAACTCTGCTTCGAAACATTTTGTGATCTGATATTTTCTAGCAGATTTTTTTACTAATATAAAATATATTTCATAACTATGTCAACATGATGAAAATGCTGCTTGAAAAGCAATATGTATCCTTCAGGAATTTAATCAGACAATTCTGTCAAAAGCGTTAAAATAGCTTTGCAAAGGGAGTTCAAATAAAATATTTTAGTTTTTTCTATTAATATTAAAAGGAAGTTTCATATATATTTTTCAAGTATTAATTACAGTCACATACGGTTTAAAATAAAATTTGCGCATCATTAACAGACCAAATTATTAACTAGATCTGATTATTATAGAAATAAAATACATATTCTTTGTTTGAGCAAACGCAATTAACCTTCAGATCATGAGAAGTTTATTTTAGATAACGGGTCGATTCACTTTATCAAAAGCGAATTAACCTTAAGATTATAATCGAATTTCTTTAAAAGCAATTAGCCTTCAAACTATTAGGTGATTATCCTTTAGCTTATAAGTAGATTAAGCTTTACATTATAAGTGGATGGATTTTAGTGAAATCATTTAGCCTTTAGGTTATTTGAGGATGAAATTCAGAGAACATAATTAACCTTTAGATTAGAGGCATCCGAAAAAAAATTAATGGAATTCTGGCAAATAAGCATTAAAATCACATTATTTCTTTTCATTTAATGTTACGATAAGATCTTTTACCTGCACTTCTTTAATTGGCTATCAGTCTTGGAATCACCGACTGAGTATGCAGTAAATCATTGAAATAAAACTATCTAGAATAAAAATAGATTAGACATTCAGTTCCACGGACTTTTTGTGCATAATTTGAGGTACTTCGTACGAGTAATCAAGAATGTCTACTGATGCACCGTTTGTACCACTTTGAAAGAAAAATGCTTTTGCAATCATCAACTTATTTATCGTAACAGTGACATCTAATTTCAACAGATTGTAAACACAATGATTCAGAATGATTAATAGAGAATAAGAATTGCTGATATACATCTTTCTAACTATTGTGAATGTTGCACCTTCGAATTTTTCCTATATTTCACAATATAATTTGGGTACAACAATTTTGCCATATAGTTAAGACCACTGAGTGTCCATTTGGCAAAGGTGTGCTTTCTCTTGAAGAATATGCGACCGAGATCCGCAGTTTTAATGACAATATCACACAATTTCGCCCTTCTGTTTTGAATTTTCACATTTATATACACACGAATACACAAACCGATGAACAGACAATCTCTTAAGGATTTTATATAAAACTAAATACAGACGTAAAATTCCAATAGAAGAAACACATGACATATTTCATCCATAGAATATTTTCAGCCACCGCGTTCACATGCAGTCGGGTGGAAAGACAGACGCAATTCGTATTCAAGGTTATCATTCAAATATGAAAGAAAACCTTCAAGGTTTATATAAATGCTTAATGTACTTAATTTCATTTGATTAGTTCTTTCCGTTTTTGAGACACAGTCATATAAACCGCCGTCATTATAAAAATATTTTAGGACTTAAAAAGTAAAAATTAATAAAAATCCCGTAGTTATTGAAAAGTAAGATTGATGTTAACTTTAAAATGAAACAAATTGTTTTGAGAACAAATTGTTTCGAGTGTTAAGATGATAGGAATAAAATTGAATCCGTATAGTGTCGGGTTTATCCTTGCTGTGCGAAACCCGTTATAAAAGATGATGCTAAGCGTATGAGTAATATAAATATTCTGAAAATAAGTTCTGAGGAAATATGTAGATACGAAAAAGCAGAATTCAGAAAAGTAAATGAAGATATTAAAATATCACACACAGGAATTAAGAATTACGCATTTTGCAAAGTTTTAAAATGCGATTTGACATGCATCGCTATAAAATTGCAAAAACTCGAAAAGTGAATATCGGACTACAAAAGATTAAAAGTAGAGAGAAAAGAAAATAGAGATAAAGCAAAAAGCGTGCCATATAATTTACTTCTAAAAAATTTTGTATAATTATGAATAGCTTTTTTCCTGAAATTTGAAATTATTTTTTTTATTTGAGTATATTGCTAATAGATTCTTATTTGGTTATAAACATATTAAATTTGATGATTATTAATAGCCCCAAGCATCTTCATTTTATTACAGTTATGCCAATAGAGCTGTGAAATTCAATATATAATGGCAAAAATCACAAAATTCGGATATTTTGAATTCCGCACATTCTTTCATTGCTATTTACGAAATAATTTCTTTCTAATGAATATTCCATGTATTTTTGAGAGGTAGAACCAGAAATATTCATCAATGATTCTTGGGAATCATTAATTAGTTTGATGATTTTTTTTAAAAAATTTCTAAGTTTAATAGGTTTGAATGATTATTTTTTGCTTAGTCGAAAACCCATTATTCTTATGAATAATTGTTATTTTCTCGCTCCGTCTTCGCTAAATTTTAAAATTTTTATTTGAATTGAAAAAGGAGATTTTTTCTGCTTCTTTATTCATTTTCGAAATTATTAAATTCACGTAGCTGATTTTTCTCATTAAATGGCATTTCTATAAAAACAACTTAATTTCAAATTTTCTTAGTAATAGGATTTATTTGAGAGGTGAATATTTATTGAGAAAAGATGCCATTCAAAATCAGATGAATTATTTCTATGATTAAAGCCTCATTTTAGTATAAAATTTATAAATAATTAAAAAGCTATATTCAGATATGAATATGTAAGTTTTTTTTCACTTAAAGGTTTAAAATATTTATTCTTGAGTGAAAGAATGTCTTTGTGATAAGAAAGTTCTATTAACAAATTAAGGCTCGGGCAAAATTTAGATTTCTTCTAAGTTTTCAAGCTGAAGTGCTTTTCCATATCATTGAAAAAGGCAGAAAAAGAAGGAAATAAATGTTATCAAGTCAAACAAATCATTATTTCAAACATACAAGCCGTCTTCAGTGACCAGCTACTCGCTGACCATATTATTTGTATTAATTTAGTTATGTTTGATGAATTGTAACTTATCGCAAAAAATGAAAGTAATATTTAAATTATATTGCATATGAGCATAGAGCTTTCTGATTGATTAGCTGTATTTGGAAAGTGATGAAATTAATAGGCAAATTTTATATAGTTTCTGAGGCAGAATGCATATATCATGATCTCTTTCGAAAAGAATGGGTACTGGGCGGCAGTTGACATATCTAAAAATTATGAAATTTCAAATGAATTGGGGGATAATGTAAATGATTTCTCGATAGATATTGTATAGAGAAGCCATGTTTTTGAGATATCTTTTGAAAATGTCGGATATGGGGGGGGTGTCATTGCTGACGTTTTAAAATATGTTTTCATATGAAATAAATATTTGAGAAATTGGGCAGTACTTTTGGTTATAAGATTGGTTCCTTGGTTTGAAAATTATTTATTTTAAATATATAGATTTATAAACACGAAAGTTGGTATGATTTCGCAGTGGGATTGTAATAATTTTAAAAAAAGCATGATTCTGAACCATGAAGTCTGATCTCCGGGATGTATATGCTCATTAGAATTGGAAGGGTAAAGCATAAATTTCATACCTATTTTAATTTCTGTTTAGATTTTTTTTTCTTTTTTGCAATAGATTAAATTTATTCATATGTAATAAAGTCAGATATCAGTTTTGAAATCATTTGATCTTTATGAGCAAATGATTTCATATCGGCATATGTATAAAATACCACAACATAAGCCGATTTGCGGTTATATAATAGAGAACTTAGATTTGTTCTTGGTTAGTTACTGGTTTTCTAATGTAACTGATATTATATTATTATGATTCTGTATCATTGCTTCCGATCACAGCAATTTTCTTGTTGAGGAAGAGAGTTTATAGATAGTTATAAGAGACGATGAACAAATTCCAGCTCAATGGCGGCTGGTCTGGCGACCATTTTACGATTTTGGCGACAGAAACGAAGATTCCCGAAACTACTAGGATTTCGGGATATCTCAAGTAGAAGTCAAGATACAAATTATTTTTAGAACATAGATGTCCTGTCACAGGAGCTATAGAAACGGAGGCACACAGATGAGTGCCTCCTTTTTTATAGCTCCTGTGACAGAATAGGGAGTAATTATTTGAAAAAATTTTCTCTTTGGAATTATCGTCTCCAACCGCTACTCTCTCAGCGCTTCGCGCTGTTGTGATTGTTTAATAGTGACTGACATGCGTGATGTTTATAACTACAGTGCTTTATGGTTTGAACCGTTTTCTATCTGTGCTCTTTTTGTATACAATAAAACGTCATTATTCATTATCGAACCTGTTGGAATTTTCATCGTGCACTTACCGGACATATTTTCATTGAAACATTGAGAAATTTTTCCAACTGAATTGCCATTACAATTATTCCTATGGAAAACTGTGCTAAATACTGACACAAGAATTATTTTGATAAAAAAAATGCACGTTGATAACTTCAGACGAATTCTTTACAAGCAATATAATTATAAAAGATTCAATCATTTCTTTATCAACTATTACAATTTAATGGCATCTTCTAAATGCATTTAAACAAAATAAAAATATTCTAACATATACACAATCAGTGAAAGGAACGACATAATGGAAATTACTGAATGTTATTGCTGAATGCTTTCATTTTTTATATCATTTAAATTTGATTTGAATTACAAACACTTTTAACAATCTGCATTAGTATTTTCATAAAAGCTCTTTCATTTATTGATTATCTAAAGTATAGTCTATTTATGATTGTACTTTATTGTCTATCTAAAAGTATAGTATAGTGCTTAGAATTTTCACTGTTTTCATCTTCATAGGACACCTTCCTTTCCCGGAAATTGGAAGAGAGATGGAATGACATTTTAAGGGTAAGTGGCCCTTTGTTTTTGTTTTTTCAGTAAATATTAATTATTATCTGAATTTATTTGTCAATGGTTTTTGAATGGTTTAAAACACTATATATATTGAAAGTAATTGAAAAAAATGAAATCTTATTCGAATAAAAAATATTCGGCAATAGAGACAAAGTTTGTTATTTTTGCTTTACTGATTAATGAACATGTAGAAGAATCAAAAACATGGATTCAGGTGAGTATTAAGAGTCTGTAAATATTTTTTTTTATTTCTTCCCCTGTGAATTAGTGTTCTTGATATTTAATAAGCCTATATACTTAAAAAAAAGGGGGAAACAACGTGAATGAAAATGAAACGGTAAATACTTAAAATATAACGTTACAAAAATAAGAAATGAAGACAAAACTTTAAAAAAGCATTTTTATTAGTGATTCAAAATATTATACAGAAAATATTATATAGAAAATATTATATAGAAAATATTTTTAATAGAGATCTGGAGGCTGAAACAAAAGTCGTGACATTTAGGTAATTTGGAAGAAAGTATCATACAGTCGTGATAATGTAAATATTCCATGTAAATTGGAATTTTTTATCGCATAAGAATATATTTTGTTCTTTAATGAATAGTTAGGAACTTCCTTTTGAAGGATATTCTTTATGGATTAAGTTACTTATTATATATTTTTTCATTATTTCACACATTTATAATGTTTACTTCGGTACCCGGATGTTTGATAGATCCAGAAACAGAGGATCGAATACAGCATAAAATTGTGTTTTGAAAATATTTTTATTTTATGTTCTATTTTCTGCAATTTGGTCCTTACTGTAGTTTTGAAGTTTTAATTATTATGGAGTTTTTGCCATTAAATTTTCTCGAATTTACTTCTTGATAGCTCTTCTCATAAGGAATGAAATTAAATTTAAATTTGTGATTAACAAACAATGAATACCTGAAACTGATAAAATAGTGAACTGCCATCATGCTATAAGATATATTATTGCCTCAAAATTCAATCTGCACAAATAGGGTTGATATAAAATTGCATAAAAGTGTGTAAAAAAAGTAAATTCCTTTTTGGAAAGAAATTATCATGAAATGAAATACATTCGTTCTCTTGAATATTTAAAGAACATAATTTAAATGATAACAATATTTAGTGAAGACAAATTTATAGAATTATATGAAACTATGACTATATCCAGATATATTTTCAAAGCGTGACTTGGTATGTAGCAAATTTGTGCGGCCTATACCTGTTTTAATTTTGGGTAAAACTCAATTATTATTGTGGTTTGAGATAAACCAGTGGAGTGGTCTCCCAGAAACTTTCTCGCATACTCTCTATTAAACTTATCCTGTCAGAGAACGTCTTGCGTGTCACTTTCGTACAATAACTATGAAATATTAACTTTTCGCTAATTTAGCATTTTTACGGAATCTATCGTGACATCTTAAAAGAGTTATTTGGCAATTAATCTCTTACATGTGGTTAATAGTATCCGAAAATCAAATTTCTGTTTTAGACAAATTTTTCTAAACGGATTGAAACAAACATGCGACTCAAAAATACACAGAAAATCACAAAATCTCATATATTTAAATTAGACCATTTTATAATTATCTTGTTTACAAAGCTACAGACAGCCAATTCGTTGTTGTATTTGGCTTAAAATTAGACAGGTCACACAGCAGATTCGTCACACAGCAGATGTTAAATCTGTGTGACGAATCTTATCAATCTAGCTCTTTTCGTTTTGTAGTTATCGTGTCAACTTATATTAGAACAGCCTGATAGACAGACTTCTTAAGAACTGATTTTGAACAAAATTTGATAGAAATCTGCAAATGTGGTGTTAAAACAGTATACCAAATTTCAGCTGTCTAGCTCAAAGTGTTTTTTGAGTTCTCTTTGATACAATCAGATGGGACATTTTCCCAAAATGCGTTTTTCGAACACAAGGAGGTCTAAAACGTGAGGATTCGTCAAAATTCCGAGTTAGAATTTTTTGACGATTGCCATACTTTCTTTATACTACGTATACGAGAAAGTAAATAAAAAAGAAATAGAGAATCACCATCAAAAGTATATACTTATATAATTACATGTAATTGTTATTATTCCAAAAATAATTAAATATGAATTTTTTAATTGGAGTTTTTGTTACTTGGGAGTTTTGAGGGTGGCATGCCTAATGTACTGAAAAAATTAAAACTTTTTTATATTTTATTAACTTGTGTTTAATTACCTAATTTCGCTTTCATATTCAATTTATACAACGAAGAAAAAAAATGTATAGTCTTACAGAAGCAAAATCTAAATATTTGAATTAGAAGAAGTTTCATTTCAAAACAAGTGCATGCTGCATGGCAGTGTGTATTATTTTTGTATTATGGATGTTCCCTTTCAATTAATTTTTTTTTACATTTACGTAGAAAACAAATAAAAATTTACAAATTTCAAGTATATTCGAATTTCCCCTTTCTTGTAAATTATTTTATATTATCTGAAAATTCTGTTCAATCACCATCTTAACTAGAATTACTATATCTTATCTCAATGCATCTTAACTGGCATTACTATAAATCACTAACGTAGTGACATATTGCAAACTTTAGTTATTGTATTTTGAACTTAACTATTTTTATAACATATCTTTAATTTATACATTTAAATATTTTTAAATACTTACCTAAAATTTTCCTTTAAAAATTTCAAAAGTTTGTCACTAAACTTTTGCAATTAATTTGATCTTTTATATGCACGTTTTTTTTTCTCGTTTAATTCTTCTAATATTACAAGTTTTGAGGAAATTAATTTCACAGATATTATTCTGTTAACAACCTTCTTTTTCAAACATTATAAAAAATTAATGATTCGTTTTCAAACACTATTACAATGAATCCTTTTTTTAAATTTATTTGCACAACGTTTTATTTAAAATTAACAAATTAATGTTTTTGCTATAGAAAATGACGGCATTGATTTTGAGCCAATTTTTTGCAGAAAGCTCTGTTATAAATCGCCTCGTTATTCCAAAAGCCATTAAAAGGAAATTTTAGAAATTCACGGAAAATATAGTCAAAAACAGATAGCTAGAAGTTGTTATTACAGAAATCATTTCCAGCACAGTGAGTGAAAAGAAACAAAAATAATTGGGAAGGCAGGAAACGAATTTATCAGAAAATGTGATAAACTTGTTTTTCCGAAAAGATGTTTTTCTCTTGATAAAATTCCGGGAAGCTACTTCTGAAAACTAATCATTTGAGATTAAAAGGTGTTTGTTCCAATATAATTTGTTTTCCACGGTTTCGCAAATGGAGTGAAAAGTGTTGTGAGGATGGGAAATCTGTTTTCGCTTGAAATGTTTTCATTTTTAGAAACGTTAAATGTATTTTTTTAGTGCATTTAAATGAAAGTTTTACAAAATTCTAAGAATATTTAACTTGAGAAATGCTTGAGGAAGTGACATAAAAATGAATATGAACATTTATTTATTAGTGGTTTAAGGGGACTCTAATGGATATTTTTGAGAATTTTTCACTTAATGTTGTGGAAATTTTTAGGCATATGAATTAAAATATAAATACCTCAAAGTTCTTTTTTTTAAAAAAAAAATAATGTGAAATGAAACAATATTTTTTAAAAATTAAAAGATATAGAGCTTGTTTTTGTTTTTTAATTTCAAAATATTTCGGGTGGATTTATATTTGGCTATATAAATCTTCCTTGGACGAACTGAATGTAGACATACAAAATGTTTCGCATTGTAGGAAAATCATCCAGCGCTTGAAAGTTTACCGTGTGACTAAGAAAAATCACATAGTGCATTTATTATATTTGCAAATAAAGCTTTAAACTCCCATTCTACTATTTTATGCTAAAAGTTTTTGAGGTTGAGTGCACTGCGACTTGATAATCAAACTTCTAAATGATATAAATTAAAGTTTCGAGATTAGATTGTATTGAAGTCTTTTCTATGTATATGAGAGAGGAAACATTGAATCGTTGTTTATATGAAGCAGACGTTTGAAGATTTGACTGTTAGTTCAGTTGTCATTGTCTTTACCCAATAAAGATTTAGTAAAAATAGGTTAGTTCTAAGATAAATTTCGTAGCAGACGTTTGAAGATTTGACTGTTAGTTCAGTTGTCATTGTCATTACCCAATAAAGATTCAGTAAAAGTAGGTTAGTTCTAAGATAAATTACGTGAAGTTTAGCAATAGGCAAAAATAAAAGATAATTGAAATTAATTACACAAAATAAATGGTCACAACTTCTTTCTCAATAAAGATAAAAATAAAATTCCAACAAATTAAAGAAGGAAGTTTAAAGAGTATTTGAGTATATAATAATTGTCGTATTTATATTCCCCTGGTCACATTGGCAACATTCTAGATATAGTTCATTTCCCATTAGATGCTATGATAATCACATATATACTCTATAAGAGGCTATTTGTATGTTTTGATATTAGTTTTTGTGCCTTCGTTTCATTCGTATATGTCATAGACTTTCTCTTAACAACTCCTTTGAGATCGGCAGCGTACGAAACGAAGGTTTGAATCAAGAATGTTCCATATGGTAGTGAAATTGACTATCACGTGAATCTGACCAATATAAACGGCTCGATTGAATTATTATGTTCGAAAACAAAACTTCCAGCTTCCTTCTGTGTTGTGCCTAAATTTTTTCTTCTCGTTATTGTTTAAGCAAGTTATAGCCATTTGTAGTCATTAAAATGGTTTTAAAAGATCCTGCAATATTTTGCAATTACTTTATTTTGTTTTTATAAACGGTTCATTCATCTTTGTGCTTAGGAAATGACTTTTATGATTAATGCGCATTAATATATGGATTACTAAACGTAAAAAAGAAGTCAAATATCATTTTTTTTCATTTTTATGACTTGATGTATTCTAGCAATAAGAAAGTTAACTTATCGTTTTAGGAAACCCAGATTCAAGTTTCATCTTTAGATATGCTTAGAAAAAAATAGGATTAAAATCTAAAAGACGTATTGTTGATGATATGTCCGTTCTTGCATTTCGTTCTGTGGCAGGATTTCACTCTCATAAAAAGAAATTGACACATTTGACCAATATGCTGATCTGATCAACCAGAACGCATCGAAGTTTATTGTATATAATTCAGAAAGCAAGGACTTTGAACATTTCAATTCGTGGTGGATTTATCAGTACAAGAAAGTTTTATGTCTACAAGACAAGAGAAGGAATGTTCTGAAAAGATAAAAATCTCATTTCTCCATTGCTAAACTCTATTAATTTTCTCTGAACAAACTTTCATCCAATTACATATAAATGTATTCGTTGCATTAATGGTTTGTGTACCGTCCCGCTAGAAAAACTGGTTGTACCACCAATAATGCCCCAAAGCCAATCTTATTCATCATAAAACTCCCAATAATGAAAGAAAACATGGACGGTTTGAAAAAGAGGAGCTATGAAAATCATGATCGTTGAGATAATATTTTCAGTGCATTGGCAATTAATTCATTAGAAAGACATACATTATAGGAAAAGTAGTTGTAGTAGTCATTGTCTGCACTGAACTTGAAAAATGGTTTTTATTTAGCATATTTTCTTATCTATCAGTTTTTTGGAGCTTTTATTTGGGATTTTGAGTGCTCGTAGATGCACATTATTAAAATGGTTCACGTTCACATGAGAATTCGATCTTGTCTTTTCTTAAGCAAATATTATTATGTACTGCAACAGCACTTCACTAAAAGTATTCCAAAGAGCTTACAATTAAATTTTTTATCAAATTATTTAAATTAAAAATAATCAAAAATTAATTAAAGTAAATTGAATTCATCAAATTAAAGTAAAAAATAATTTTAAAATTAATTAAATTCATAAAATTAAATCATTAATTAAAATTAATAATCACTTAAAATAAAGTAAGCAGTAATTGGAAATTAATTAAATTATTATGTATGTAAATAATTAATAAATTTAATTTAATTTAACAGTAATTAAAAATTAATTAAACCAATTTTTAATTAGTTCGAAATTAAATACGTATAATGAAAACTTAATACTGAATTAAACATGCATGTTTTACTTGTCTCATATGCTAAGAGAAAGTATTATAATCTATATCTATACTTATAATAAAGCTCAATGTGTGTGTGTGGTTGTGTTGGCGCTCTACAGGCCAGAACATTCAACCTACAGCTACCAAATTTGGCACGTGTATAACTTGGAGGCCGGGAATGTGCACCTGGGGGTTATTTTTTCGAATTTTTAATTAGAATTTTATTTATTTAAAAATTAAGCGAAATTTTGACGTGTTTCTGCTATAACTTCCGAAAATATTATCGCACAAAAAAGATTTTTACATGAAGTTAAAGATCAAAAATTTATCTTTTAAATGATACCAATGTGTTAACCTTAAAATTAAATTTCTATTTTTAATGAATTTTTAAATAAATATTTTAACTACATTTTTCGACAATTTTTTTCGTATAAAATAAAAATAAAATTTAAGCTGCACGAGCACGTTTCGCATTCATGGGAAAAAATTAGCTCTTTTCAAAGTGTTGCCATCACATTGATTAAAGCTAAAATTAAAAATAAATTAAATCTTGTTGGAAATGAAATCTGCAAAAATATAATTTTCGACACGTGTCTGTAGGAAATGAAACAAATAAGAAATATTATTTTTTCTAAAAAATAAATTCAAGAAAAATTATTTTATGATCTTTTACACTCTATATTATTAATCCAATAAATCAGTTTTATTTTAAGGCAAGTTTTGTTTAATATGAACAGGTTATCCATTCAAATCAGGGCCACACAGCTAATTTGTAAACCTTTAGTAAGACACAGATCTGCTAAAATGGTCTAAATGGAAAATGATTATATTTTATATAACTATATTCAATAAATGCTCTTATAAATAACGAATTTTTGATTTTACATAAAGCTTCTGCTGTGGAAATCACGATCTTGAAACACTAATATTTTAAATAAAAAGAGTTGATTTCCAATCAACTAAATCAATCACTTAAACTGACTGATTTATGAAAATTTGAATATCACTATTCAATAAAAAAAGAATAATTTTATATTTTTCATCGATCGTTTCAAAGAAAATACGCCGAACAGCGCGCAGGTTTCTCAAGATTAATTGGCCTAAGATTATGAAAATGTTGTGTTTTTCTAAATTTTTAACATTTAAAACTTCATAAATGAATCTTAGTTGATCGTGGAAAATAGGTCTGACTCTGTTTTCATTAATCATGTTATTAAAAAAATTAACATTTATTTACGAACACGAACACACTGATATTCACTGATAATTAGACATTATAAAATCTGAATAGCTAAACGGAAACGTATAAACAGCTGTGCGCCGGTTTCTATGGCAACACAGCTGGAAAGGGAAAAGTTGTTTCTAAGACAGAACATCTGCTTTACCCAATTTTATAGAATAACTTTTCTCCTTTTTCGTTTCATTAAAAAAAAACATATTTAATAAGAACACCTGCTTTACTCAATTTTTTAGAATAATTTTTTCCTTTTTCGCTTGCTTTAAAAAAACATCTGTACTTAAAAAAGAAACGTATCAAAATTGTAGACAAACTGCGCCTGCGCCTGTCCCCATGGTAACAAAGCTGGAAAGGGAAAAGTCGTCTTTAAGACAAAACACCTGCTTTACCCAATTTTTTAGAATAATTTTTTCCCTTCTTCGCTTGCTTTAAAAAAACATATTTAATAAAAACACGTGCTTTACAGAAGTTCTTAGAATAATATTTTCATTTTTTCGCTTGCTTTAAAAAAAATCTATATCTATACTTATAAATAAAGCTCAATGTGTGTGTGTGTGTGTGTGTTGGCGCTCTACAGGTCAGGTCATTTGACCTACAGCTACCAAATTTTGTACATGTATACCTTAGATGTCGGGAATGTGCACCTAGGTCCCTTTTTTGAATTTTTAATTAGAATTTTAATTATTAATTAAAAACTAACTTTCCCGCCAAAAAAATCTTCCATTTTCCCTACCGCCAAATGAGTAAGGCTTCAGTTTTTTTTTCCCAACAGTTATGAGGCTAGGGTTAACATTTTTCGGCCTATTATTTCAAACGATTTTGTTTATTTTCTTAATGTTTTATGCATTTAAAATTAAACATTGTTAATTAATCCATCTTTCAGATTCATTCTGAAGTACTTTTGAATTAAAATAACTCAGAATAAAGGAAATTAAAAATTTCTAATCTGCATAGTCTGCATAATCTGCATACCCCAACTGGTGTATAAAAATTCACGCATTTGCGTTACCGTAACTGGCGTTGAAAATTCTGATTGTTGACATGACAACC
The DNA here is from genome assembly GCA_026543865.1 of Argiope aurantia. Classification (NCBI taxonomy): domain Eukaryota; kingdom Metazoa; phylum Arthropoda; class Arachnida; order Araneae; family Araneidae; genus Argiope; species Argiope aurantia. The sequence goes on from JAPMOR010017487.1 coordinate 1,026,306, forward strand.
ATTATCAACTGATGATTTAAATTATTTTTAGGTTAGTTGCATGCTTTTGTAATTAAATTGTGTTTATGTTAGTTATATATTTTTTTGTATATTCTTATAGTTTTAAGTACATCGTTTTTTAAGTAGTTTTTTTAAATCTGTTTTCGACCGATTATTTTAAACGATTCATTTTATTTTCTTAGTGTTTGATGCATTTAAAATTAAACATTGTTAATGAATCGATCTGTTCATGATGAATCTGAGAAAATTTTGTTGACAAATTCTTGAGATATTACATAAATTAAGAAATATATTCTTTAGTGCCCATAAAGTTTAAACGCTCAGTGACTCTGTTATCTTTAATTATATTATGAAAAAATGCTTTGCTTCAGTAAAAAATATTATTATATTAATTGCAGATTTTCTTTCAACTTTAATTTAAAGCATAAATTCTACGAGAAGTAACAGAAAATTAGAGAGATACATATTACGTTATGACTGAAGGCCTTTATAATATTATGAGTGAATTATATGACTATCAAAATTTGAAGTTTTAAAATATTTTGATGAAGAATCTATTAAAGTTGGAACTTCGTAAAATATTTAATTATTAAAATTTAAACAAACATTAAGATTGGCGAACCGGCTGGTCGCTAAAGGCCGCTAGTTTTCAATAAAATCGACCTCAAAATTTTGACTAATCTCCTCTTTTAAGATCTCTCTGAATCTGATATATATATATATATATATATGCCTGTGTCTATTAAAACGATCATTAAAAAAAAACCATTGAACTAAAGGAATAAAATTCAGTATGTGGTTCCAGTACCGAATTTGTTGATTTCTATAAAATTTTGAACTGGATATTCAAAAAAAATCAGTCTGTCTGTTTATTTGTGACAGACTGCCAACGCTGAAACATGATAACTTACAGGCGCAAACGTCAAAGAGATAAAATTCAACAAATGCAGTAGTTTTTTCAAGAGAAATATACATATGATTTAAATTTTGGATGAAATACGTCAAAACGATGACCATCATTTTGACTGGTATATTCGCATGCATGTGAATACTATAACTCAAAAATTCAGACATAGACAAATGAAATTTGATGTATTGTCTTCTGACCCAAATTGTAGGTGTATAGTAAAATTTGGATCCATTCAAATGAAAGGAACACTTTTAAAATTCATACTCGGTTTTTTTCTCTATCCGGAGAAACGCAAAATGCATTATATTTTGTCCATATGTGATGAAGTAGATGAGAGTTTTTATGCTTGCGGACTTTCGAGAATTCTACGTCTCTTTCACCAATACCCGCAATATGTTCAGGAGATGTAGACCCCTAAAAAAGAATTGAAAAAAATGAGCTGTATTGTTTAAATATATGGTAGGACAATCCCTCTGATTGATCTACTTAATAAAAGAAATACGCTCTCTTTTCATATTTAGTGATACACATATAGTAATCATTTCGTCTTTCATTATGACTTGTACAGAAATATTGATTAATTATGTGCTTGAGTAAATGTACATATAAAAGTTCCGTCATATATGTATCGTATTCATAAATTCGATAACGCCCCACAGCTGCCAATCTGCGGTTTAAAGCAATAATTTATCAGTTTTATAGTTTGGCCCTAATGCCGACCATCGACATCTTACAAGCTTTCTATCCTTTCTCCACTTACTTATTTGTTATATATATTAATATATCTTTCTTTTTTAAAATTTTTTCAATGCTTCATTTTAAAATATAAAATGTCGACTTTATTGCTTGAAAATGAATGCTTTCTCTAGAAAATTGTCTTTTGATTCGAGCCACTATGTATTTAGTCTTACAGTATTAGGATATTTTAACTAAAATGTCATTACATTGATGTGACATGTTTACTTGGAGAATAGGATTTCAACTAGTTTTATAGTAGTTCAGAATTAAAAGATCGCCCTTTTATAGAAATTATGCTGTTCCAAAATGGTACAATTATTCTATTAAATTAGCTTCGTGCTATATTTGGAAGTAAACTAGGATTTTAATCTGGTAAATGCAAAACAAAAAACCGTTATTATGCGATAATAATAAAAGATTGTTTTTAGAATTAAAATAAGAATTAACAGCAGTACTTTGATAAGAAATATTACGTACATAAATGTATTTTTTGTTTCATGAGCTAACACAGTATAATTTTTTTAGACTGATTAACACTTTGACTATACTTTTAATAGTGGTTGCAATTTTGTAAAAGACTCCTTTCTTTTGACTGGATTCAAATTTTGTTCCATAATTTGCGTCAAAAGTCAATACATAAAATTTCATTTGTTTAAATCATTGCGTTTCTGACTTACCTTTTTCACATGCACGCGAATACAGTAAGCAAACGGATGGTCATCGCTTTGATGGATTTCGTTCAAAATTTAAATTATATCTATATTAATGTTGATAATACTATTTGTTGAATTTTATCCCTCTACTTTAAGTTATATCTACATTTCTGATGATAAAACTATTTGTGGAATTTTATCTCCCTATTATAAATTCTTTGAGATATTAAAATATAAATGTTGATATCTATTCCCATAATTTTAAATTATTATTAACAAATGGAACTTAGTTTAAATAAAACTACAAAATAAACTAAAATATGAATAATGCCATTTTATTTTACACTGATAAAGAAAGAAAAAGTATGTTTCAATTTTCAGTTTCCTAAAATTGACTCTAAGTTAGTTGACAAAATTCGTAAATAATTATGTTATCGAAGTATGAATATTAAAACTATTGAAGAAGAAATAGTTTGTTAGCTTAAATATATAAAAAGGCTTTTTCATCTTTTTTTATGAAAAGAACAGCAATTAACATATTTATATAAAATTGTTATTAAAACGAAATTCCGGGATTATATATAATATGCTTCATATAAATTATTTTATTATATAAAATTTGCTAATATTTTGGAGTCAGAGTTAGGAAGTACATACCTGATTCAGTCAAATATCTTTGCGGGTACGTCATTGAAAGAATCGAATGCTGAAACCGTAATGGTCAAACATATCCTACTTAAAATGCATGGGTGTTTATCGAAGAGATACCAGCTCAGTTATTATTCTTGTTGTCTGAACGCGTTTTAACCCCAAACGCATTTAAGTTTGGGTTTCAATCTGAAAAAACTAAATAACTAAATAATCGTGACATTTTTTAAAATTTGAGATGAGTTGCAATTCTTGAAATCGTTATAGGTTTGCTTATTAAAACAATTTCTTAATTTATTTTATTATTTATATGTAAGTAACTTTTACCATTTGTAGGTTTTAATAGAAATAAATTTAGAAATATTATATTAATATTACCTGATGGTTAAAAACAAACTTTCTAATTGTTTATTTGGAAGAAAACTGTCAATCTGGTGAAGTTCTTTTAAGATTTCTAAAGAAGTTGCTTCTCGAAAAATCCTTATAGATTTTTAAAACTCAAAACCTTTGTTATTTAAATCTAAATAGATTTTTCTATTTAACAAATTGCTGAAATTAATCTTACATAATATAGAAAAAAAATTAAGCAAAATAGAAAATATTTGATTAAATGTCATAAAGCCTGACATTAATTTCCCCAAAATAATTCCAAATAGCACGAAATTATTAATTTTATATTAAATTTAGTATATATATTTTTAAATATTAATCATAGTATAATATTTTTATTATATTCGGTTTACTTAAAAATGTCACTAGATTTTTAAAGTACAAATAAAAGAAAATAACCTTCCAATCAAATTCTCTGAATTTCATTTTTAAATTAAAATAATACTAAAAAAATATTAAATGTAGCAATTCCTTCCTATTTAGGACTGACCAAAGTATGAGACGATAATTTTTTTTTCGTTTGATAGAAAGTTCTTAGAATTCTATTGCAATTTTAATTAAATCCACTATTTTATAACTTTCTTTCTTTTTCTTTCATATCTTTTATCTAAATTTTAAAGTAACACATTTCATTCTAGAGCGTAAGTTAGTTCAATAAAGACGTTTAAAAGGAGCATTTGATTTTCTCTATATCTATTTTTAAATTTTACTGTTGCTCTTTTATTGTTGTTTTAAATAAACTCAACGTAATTTCGATCAATATATCTAGAAATCAATAAAAATTCAAACTTGTATTTATTTCAAGATGTGAGAAAATAATTATAATAGTTCGAGTTTTTTATATACATTTAAAGAAAGTATTCGTCTAGAAAGGAAAGGAAATCAATAAACAAAGTATTTCAGATCTTAAACAGACAACTGAAATTTACGGAGCAAACACTTGAAAAAAAGAAGAAGCCTCAGGGAAACTTAAAAACAATGATGCGCAAATATAAATGAACTATAAAGGATGTATATACGCAAATTAATTATTTTTGTTCGCATTCTGATGAATTTAAAATATTAAAGTTTTGATTACTTCATAGTTTAGAGCATTTAAATCTTGAAATCAAAATGAAAAATTTTATTTCATGGATCTAAGCCTTGTTCAATTGATATAAGCCAAACAAAGCGCACCGACTTTATTTTGAAGTTCAGTTCAGCTATATTTACGTCCCGTTTTAAAGTAACAATGGAGCTATTTTGGGATGGACCTGAACATAATTTTGAACTGCGATCAGATGACGAGGATGACACCTGAGCTGTCATTTGTCTGTCCAAACTTCCACACAATACCAGTGGGAGGACGGTTGTCCCCGACTTCATTTTAAAATCCTTGCGGAAGGAAAAAGGAAAAATTAGTACTAAAGCAGAGCATGAATCGAAATACATTTTAGTGACATGCGAATGTGTTATAAAATGAATTGACTCTTTTAAAAATACAAAATAACATGATTTGAACATGTTGAGAGTGGTGAAGTTGATGTGTAATGAATATTCAACGGAACAAAATATTATGACATATTATGAGCTTATTAATGTGAAATCAATTACCAGAAATAACAAAATTGTCTTAAGTACCTTGTCAATTTTTCATTATGTTTCCGAAATTAAATATCTTTATTTCAAATTCTTTAATTACTTCTGTCTCTTTTTATATACTTTTATTTCACTTGTCTTGTTTCTAATTAGTAAAGAAATAATTTTTGAAATCAATATTTTACTCTCTTTCTAATGCGTTGGAGCTACGAAAATTTGTATGTTTGTAAGTTCTTGATGAAAATACTATTTAAATAGGCTAAAAAATTTAAGGATAAATTAACTGATTACTTTAAATAAGTTTCATTCGTAATGTGTAGTGTCTGCTTATCAAGTTGAGGAAAACTTTTAGTGATTCCATATATTTATGATAATAAATTATAGATTGAAGATTAAGAATTAGATAATAATTAAAATAAAAATTCTGACATTAGTATACAAATAAAAGTAAGTTTTAGAAAACTGTTTTTAATGAATAATAGTTCAGAACAATCTAAAACTGTTCATGTGTTTATTTGTTTAATCCAACCAGAGACAACAACAGTGACAGAAAGGTAAGTTGGAGGTAAGTAATGCTTTTATTTGAATAAGCAGTTAAACCAAAGGCCAAATGAATTAAAATGCGGTAAGTTAAATAGCGGTCAGTGCGAAAGTAGACCTTACTCATGAGAAACGGCTGAGCTATAATGAACCAACTGACTACGCAGGGGACGATTGGTGTCAGTTAAAAAACTGGTAGACCGAATAAGCGAAATAGTTTAAAACTTTTACATTTAAGAGTAGAAGGGGTTGTTTGAGAGTTGTCCTCTCGAATTATAAAATTATGAGTTAATTCATAAATTTGTAAGACTTCGACTAATTTAAAACATGTATTATTGGACATGGTCTAATTACTTTCCTACTAAATGGGATTGATATTAATTGAAAGGATAGAAATTATCATTTCCTTTTTAATATATGTATCGGAATATTCTCATTTAGATGCTTTTATTTAACCTGGATTTGTTTCCCGTTCGTAATGGTTGTATTTTCTAATAAATTTATCAATAAATTTTTTATTTGCCATAGTTTTGAACTTTCGTATGCTCGTAAATTTACGATGTCAATACAATATTTAAATATTTTAAGAATTAAAATAAAATTAATTATTATAATTCAAATTTTGACTCTTTACAAGTGGCGCCCCTTAATATTCAGTTTAAGAAAAGTTGCTTTTGAGAGTATATAATAGATTTAGAGTAAGGAATTAAAAAAAATGAGTATATATAATAGGTTTATGGATGCTCAGTAGAATGGAATTGAGAAACTTAAAAGCGCAAAAAAATTTTACTTTATAGCATACAAAAAATGCTTTCAAAAACTGTTTTGATTAAATTTATTTTATTTAGACGATTTTTTTTTCGAAATTTGTTCTTGAGTTAGAGAAAAGTTTTGGAAAACAATAGTAATAAATTCAGTTTACAGGAATTGGTTAAGTGATATTTGCTTTAAAAGTGTTAGAAAGTTTCAAATAAATTATTTTTCAAAGTTATAAGTTCCTAATGCAATTCGCCCTGTTTTGATTTAAAATACGAAGTTAATTTAAGAAATAAAATAAAATCAGTCTTTTCCAATCTCACATATGTGAGATTCAATGTTTTCTGTAAGCCTTCATGTTTTTACTCGTTTACAATACTTTTCACAATTTACGAGGAAACTGGTTTTCGAAGTTATTCTACACAAACTTACTCTTAATTTGATAATCCCAAAACTTTTTCCATGGCTCATATTTATAGAATAGTGGATTTCAATGGCTTGGGTGCGTTTTCTAAAATAATATATCTGCGAATCGCACTTTTAGTACGAGTATGGCATAACAAATTTATCTAATTTTATCGGGTGATAAAATTCCTTGTAAGTGCTTCATTTTTTATATATATTTCTAATAAATTACTTCTGGTTTAAACACAATAATTCATAGTTTTGTATTTGTTTCAACAGAAATAAATATTTTTTGTTGAAAGACATATTTCAAATATAATCCTAAAAGCCTAGCAGAAGACACTTCGAGGACGAGGCTGGAAAATTTCCCGAATAAGTATGGGCACTCTCGATTCCCAGGCAACATTAAATGTTATTATAGTTCGCCACCTCTTCATCACTTTCAATGGGACATTTTCCACTCGAAAAGATTCGAAACATCATATGCTTTTAATCGAGTCAAATTAGAGTGGTTCTCATAACTGCTCACAAAACGCTTTTACGCAGCTCACAAAAATAAGGAGGCATTTCAAAATGAATATGAGGCTATATCAAAAGTAGTATTTGATTATCTTTATATTATTGCTCTATTCTTATTTTGAAATACTACTTATTTCTTTAATGATTAGTAGATTCTTTATGACTATAATGATTAGATTTTAATGATTTAATGAGTTTAATGATTATATTTAATGATTTTAATGATTAGTAATGACTAATGACGTTTTAATGATTAGTAATGAATGATGACTTTTTAATGATTTTAATGATTAATGATTTATTGATAATTTTTAATAATTTCAATGATTTTTTTTAGATTTTAATGATGCTTTTATAGTGTTTTTTATGACTTTGATTTTAAATGATTCTTTTAATGATTTAAGGTTTTTTAATGACTTTAATGATTATTTAATGATTAGTAACTGCTATCAGTTACAATCTAGTCTTTAAGCTTCACAGCATGGCTTGGATGAGGCATGGTAATTTAGTCTGACTTTCATAAGCTGCGAAATGGTTAGATTGTTCCTCTACGTCATATGTACATTAGTCGCTTGAAATAGACGTACTTATCAGGAAGATTGTACAAGCACCCTCTCTTTTCATTTGTCTCTCAATGAGATGAAATAACCTTCTATGACTTGTAAATAAGCTTTGGGCTGTATTCGAAATATTATTAATTCCTCTCCCACTGAGGAGCATATCATATATGAGATGAGAAGTTTGCGGTATGGTGGTTGATTCTTGCCTCTTTGATAGGTACGGAAAAAGTTGGAGGTTGGCTACTTCCCAAGTCAAGGGTTGTACCTTGGCCGGTGAAGGATCTTAGGACAGTTCCAGACAGTGTTACTGTAGAGGTAGTCCGGTCATTCAGTTTTATCCGAGTGTTTTCGGGTGGTCGGAGTATTCAAATGTGTGATATTATTAATTCCTAATATCAGTACTCAATTAAACTTCTTTAACTAGGCAGCTTCATTCTTTTCTCATAACAATAGAATTCTGATATCACGTTTTCATATGTCGTGGAATCCATGGCAATATAGTTTAATTACATTAAACTCCCGAATCTCAAAAAATAATTAAGTCTTAATATATTTCTACTGAAAATATTCAATAAGCTCTCGGTACTTTAAGAAGATTAACGGAAGCAAAGAATTTACATGGAGTCTTCTTTCAAACTTTTAAGACACGACAGTCAACACTTCATGCAATATTCAATAATTATCGAAATTAAACGATGCATCCATTAAATTAAATTAAAATGTCCCGATCAAAAGAGAAAAAATCATCTTGTTTACATTCAACAAGCTCTCTACATTAATTATTTTAATAACCACCCAGAGGAAAGAAAGCAACGTGATGAAATTTAATAAAGCCTTTGAAGTTCGCGATCCTAATGGATAACAAATTTATATTTAAAACATCTCATCTCTTCAAAGTTTGTGATTTACTTAATTTTATCTCCAAAAAATATTTAAAACTATTTCTTAGTTGTCAATGAAAAGATTGCTTTCGCAATAAGATATTTCCAATTACCTTAATTATAATTATACCACACAATTTTATCTAGAGCCTTTTAATGAGAGTTACAGCAATTAGATTAATGCACCAACTAGGAAATTACTTCGCAACCAACACGAGTTAAAGCACTTGATCGTTGGACTCATCTTTTCTTTACCAGCATCAAAGGAAACAAAATAAAGCAAATGGTGTTTTCTTCCAGGCTGAGCGTTTAATGCATGTCTTTCTAATGATCCAGTATGTTTTTCCTACTTGATTTAACCAGACAGAGGCTCATTTCTGTTTTTCTTCTCGCTTATGTTTTGCTGTTTCATTATACATGATTAAACAAAGGATGACAATATTAATCGGAGACTGAGAGACGACAAAATGATTATTTGTGTCCAGTTTCTGCGAAATCCTGTAATTTGAAATATTGTTAAAAATAAATAATTTATATTTACATTATTTGTGATTTTTGAATGGTATTTAATAAATTCTTTAGAATGAATATTAATTTATGTTTACATTATTTGAGCTTTTTGAATGGCATTTAATAAATTATTTAATACAAAGATTAATTTATATTTGCATTGTTTGGGATTTTTGAATGGCACTTAAAAAATTCTCTACCACTAAAATCAATTTATTTTTACATAATTTGTGATTTTTGACTGGCATTGAATAAATTCTTTATTACGAATATTAATTAATTTAAAATTTAATAAATAGTGTTTAAATCGTGAGTAGGATTTCAGTACTGAAGTTAATTCAGTATGGTAGAGGAAAGTTACATTCGGAACATCAGAACACTTTTTAACAAATAGTGACTGAGAAGTGATTATAATTAGAAGCAGTAGAAATTTTTGTATTGCAAATTATTGTAGTTGCAAATTTTTATTAGATTTCTATTAAACTGTGTAGGATTAAATCATTTTCTCCTTCATCATTTTCTTGTCGTTTACCTGAAATATAAATTTTTTGATTTCATAGAACAATCAGCTTTTATATACATGTTGCTCTACTTTGTAATTTGAAAATATCAGTAGTCCATATAACGCAAAATATTGAGCGATTTTTCATATTTTGACTAATCTGATTGTAGAAAGAATTATAAGTATTTCCAACAGGGAAATACACTATTGCTTTACCTTATTTATGTGTATATACCCTTCCATTGCTTCCTTTTCTAATCCCGGCTGCTTTTGGGGAAGACTTTGTCGATGAAAAGTATAAATCCTTTTAAATATTCTAGAAAGTTCACTGAGATATTAAGCAATCGGATGAATAGAAGTGGGCATATGATGATGTCGTTTGTAAGCGATCAGGGATAAAATTCATTTGAAAATTCAGTTTTAAAGAAATTGTCTTAACTCGGCCATGTATTTACCTCTCATTCTAAGAATTGCAATTTATCTTTATTGATCAGGAGAAGAAGAGACATCTTTTCAGACTATTTTTACCTTACACACAATATAGTACACTCATAGGCTAATCACTTACCATATGCCCAAATATTAATTATAATCACTATATGTGTAGAGAAAATTTTATTTGTGTTTATCGCCTTCGATTTATAACAAAATTTCAATTGGTTAAGGCAAGAGAAAATATCACTAAATAACTAACAGTTGCCATTCTCAGATGAATCGAGATATTTTAACGAAAGTGTTTCGGGTAGAGTTCCAAACTGGTGAAAAAACTGTACAAGATACTACCATACCGACAAGAGTGAATGGAACAATTATAAAGGAGATTGTATCTTGATTTTACCTTGAATATCTCGGAGTCGTCACGCTGAACATCCTGTTTTTCACAGAAGAGTTTTCACAGCAGAGCGATATCCAAGATTCTAATAATAATTAAGACTTCATCATAACTGATGTTCCATTTAACAGAGCTAAGAATATCGATGGATAATTTGAGGATCAGATTAATAATTGAGAAAACTGAATCAATCAGTAAACCCTGGTTGCGTATCTTATCAAAAATCTTTGGGAAAAAATTTGTAAAACAGATAAGTCATCCTGTCCTTATCAAAGATATTTAAAAGAGGTGGACACTAAGCCATTTGTAGCTGAACATTGCAATTCCAATTTTGATATCTAGCAACATAACTGACAGTATATAAAAGACGATATAAAGAATACATGGTTTGTTAGGAAAGGTATAGTCTTTATTGCAGCGGATTTTTTTATATTTTTCAAGCAAAATAATTTTTCTCATTAATGGCGCTTATAAATGAATGCAACTGTTGTTTAGCAAACTACTGGTCGACATATAAAAATAAGGAAAATGAAAACCTATTAGATAGCAAAATTTCTAACCGTAATCATATTCTTAAGTATTACTTTCTCGCACACGAAGTATACAGAAAGGATTGTAATCGTCTAAATATTCGAACTCGAGGTTTTGGCAAATCTTCACCTTTCGGACCTCCCTAAATTCGAAAAGCGCATTATGTCTGTCTGCCTGTGAACTCGATAACTCAAAAATAATTTGAGCTAGAAGGAGGAAATTTGGTGTTTGGACTTAAGACCAAATTTGCTGATTGCAATCAAACTTTCCCCGAAATCCATTCGAAGGGAATTTATCTTGCTGGCTGCTCACATACAAGTGAACTTGATAACCCCAAAACGTAAAGAGTTACATAAATAAAATATGCTACACAGATTTAGCATATAAAATGTAGATTCTTATCAAATTTTAAACTAAATCTATCCAAGTATTGACCGTCTATCAGTCTGTACTTTCGCATGCATTTAAACATAATAACTCATAAACATAATGGCTTACATCAAGAAAATTCGGTATGTGATCTTGTGAACACAATTGTAATTCTGTGTCAGACTTTACTTACAATTGATCTTAAAAAAAGCATCCAAACTACACATTCGCACGAATAATTTAGTAAATATGCTAAAATCATTCCAAAGATCTATATTTCATAACTAATATTCACTAATGCCACGCAAAGCATTCGTAGCTTTACCCGAAGTCCATAATTTTACTTAAGGGGTGGAAAAGGGTTACGACATTTATTGGAGAGTATTTCAGCAAAACCACCCTCGCTGTTTTTTATCTGTAATAGCTGTAAAAATACTAATGTATTTATTAGATATCTATATAAAATGTTTATGATTTATTTGGGAGATTCCGGCTGTAGACCTTCTGAATGCTGCAAACAATTTTCATTGAGGTCTAATAAAATATTATATCTTTTTACTTTTTTTTATTATGGAACCTGAGAAAAATGAGCTTACGCTTATCTCTTTTTGGAACAAGAATCGGGAAGAATTGCAAAAGCTTAAGTATAACTCACAACAATATCTGGGAATTTTATTTTGAGTGCTCAAATATACTTTTTCCATCTTCAGAGCTGTTTTTTAAGCTTGGAACATTCGAAAACTGAGAAAAAGATTTTGAAAATAAAGTTTAAGGAAGCGATATCCAGTCAAAATGTTAGAACAAATTTGATTTCATATCTTATCAAGAAAACATAAGCCTATATGAAAGCAAAGAAAACACCTTGAGTTTTCGTAAGATGATGCTCTTGTGATTTGTACAAATTCAAAACTCAAGATCCAGGGAAAATATTTACCAATCAAATATAAATCCTAAAGACATAATCAATAATTCAATTTCACACGATTTTGATTCAATTTCACACGATGATGTCAGTTTCATACGATTTTGATTTAATTTATACCAATTTCACACGATTTTGATTTAAATGATGTCAGTTTCATACGATTTTGATTTAATTTATACCAATTTCACACGATTTTGATTTAAATGATGTCAGTTTTACAGGATTTTGATTTAAATGATGTCAGTTTCACACAATTTTGATTTTTATAAAATCTTTTGTGACGTTTTCCTTATTAAGATTTATAAGTTGGTATAGTTGAGCTACCCCAACCTACCCGAAATGTTATCAGGACGCCACAGCAGCAATAGGAGGGAATTGAGATCTAAAGGCCGTCACCAGATATAACTTCACCCATTGGAGGCACGTCCCGTCATTGGCAGGAGGTAATTCAACTTCGCATTGTTACTATATCCACTACGATGGCAAGAAACTATCACGATACCGAAACTTCTCATCCCCATATCTGAGTGCCCTTCAGGTAGAGTAGATTTATAAGTAAGGAAATGTAACTAGTGCACTATGCAATTTTCTAAGATGTGCTTCCATGTTTGGTAACCTGGAGCATGTTTGGTAATCTCTTTTAGTCAGTTCAGGTTTTCTAATCTCTTTTTGAATTTGATCTGTTTATATCGTACCATAAGTTGAGTCTAAAGTCTATTGTCAATAATATTTCGTAAAAGTAATACTGATTCTTCTACACTAAGGACAGTTTTTCTATACTTTTCAAAAACCAGTAACACATTGTTGTTTCCTTTATGAAAAAAAATAAAAATAATAAATATTCAATGACTTTCTCTCTGAAAATGCAACAATTGTTCGAAAGCTACAGAAGAGAAAAATCAATTTTCTTGAATAAACATTTTCATATTATCTTATCGCTTACTTTTTTGTACATGTTGTTTAACAGAATTTCTGTAGCAGTGAGCAAACATGTTTTCTTCTAATGTATACTTTTCTGTTCGTTTCAAAGGAAAGGGAGATTTTTTATATTTGTTTTGTAGTAAAAGAATTCAGATATCTTCTTCATCTTTTTGGTTCCAATCTTTTCTACATAATTCTGTGGAAATGAAGAAAGGAGACAGAAAGAAAGATTACCATCTTTCCAAGAAATTTATTTAAACAAAAAAAAAACCTTCTTTTACTTTTCATGGAAGAAGTAGGAACAAAAAATGTTGATGAAAATTGGAGAAAAACAAGTTAACTTTGAAAAATAACGCTGCCTTTAATCTTTCTAAATAGATTTCTGGGAAACGACCCTTATGTGATATCGCCAACTTCTTTTTGCTTTGAGTTTTGAGATTGAAAGACATAGAAGAAGAAATATTTTAGTATTTAGGTTATTGGGAAGATTGTGTTCAGTGCGAAACAATCAGTTATCTTTTTATCATGTTAAAGTTCTTACTAACAATAACTGTGTGATTGAAATTTGTTCAAAAAGTTAACTAAAAAAAAGAATAGCGTTTCAAAACTGAGAGTAAATTTTTTGTCATGTGGATATAAATATTGATTTACTATCTTATTTTGTGCATTCATTTGTATAAATTGAAAGATCGACATTTTGATCAATCTAGCTATCGTTGAAAACCAGAAATTATTTTATTTTATATTGCCGTATTATTAGAAATAGATAAAAGATCAATTTTATATTCTAAAATAAAAAGAGAAAATTCTAGGAAATAGATTCTAAAAAAATGAAATAATAATTTTTAAGTTTTGATGTTTCAATTTATGTAATTCAATCTGTATTATCTTTTAATGAGACTCAGCGCTCTCAAAGAAAATAGAAAAAAAAAAGATTGACAAAACATTAAAATATTTTGTCAAATCTGAACGAATAGTTCGGAAAGTGAAACTAAAATGTTATTAGCTCGATGATATAAAGACATTTTTTATATCGGATAGAAGGAAAAAATTAAATTTTAAAATGCAGGAGTGAATTGAATTTGATGAATATATATGAAAAAAGAAGATGATAATATATATATTGAGAATAAAACCTGTTTCCTTTAATCGTATTTAAGTGCGGTGATTAAGTTTCGGCTTTGTTGCAAAGAGCAGAAAATCCAAATCCACAAAAATATGGAGATATGTTGTGTTCTATTTAAATTTTGTTCAATTATCGTACACTGGTTGGTTTGCATATGCATTTTTAGATGTAGAAGTGGTATCGAATTAAACTGACGAATAGGTGATATTGTCCTTTCATTTCATTACCAAAACATCCACAAAATGGGCATCTGAATATATAAGGACATTTTAATACAAAATTAAATGAACAGTAAATGCTTATGTTGCATTAAAAGTCAAATGGTTAGTCTGAAGAAGGTTGTAGTTGACGTCAATTCTGAATGATAATTTTAGAATTACATAAAGGACAGAGTATTTTTAATACTGATTGAAGATATTAATGCGCTCAAAGTTAGAATCACAGATGATGTGTCTAATGTGATAGCCTTAATGTCGGACAATACTTGGAGAGAACTGAAATACCATCTTGACATTCTTTAAGTTAGCACGGTGGCTTGCATTGAAATATACTTGAAGCAAGGGAGTCTATTAAAAACGTTATACAAGTCTTTAAAATATGCCAAACAATTACATGCCAAATTATAATAGCTTTTTTATCATAATTTTTTATAATCACCCATTGAAATTATATTTCCTTCATATTTTAATTATTATCATTTAACATTTCTCTAATGAAAATGAATAAAACAAACTTAAGTTCTTTAAGAATAAACTTTATAACAATAAAACATGAATAAAAGGTGTGCATTTTAGCATCCAAAAGTTTATCAAAATTTTTAGTCATTTGTGGAATACTTAAAACCTCGTTGCTGCTCCATTTGATGCTTCTCCTATCATGGACTCTAAATTAATGTTAAATATACTTTTGTATGATTTCAACTTATTTTTACTACAATAAGTAAATTTTCAAAGAAGTACGAAAAAACTATCATTCTCAGAATTTAAGACATCAAGATGAACTTCTAGGGTACAATCAGGCGATTATAAAAAAAATAAAGGATAGTCTCTGGAAGAGAATGTCTGTAAGGTCAGTGCAGAAATATTTGGAGAAAGTCCAAAAAGATTTAAAAGCTTTACATTTAAACTTGGGCTTTCTCCTAAGGTGATCAAAACTCTTGTTGGTCTATTTATTTACTCCACTCGAAATGCAACAATTGTATTAAAAGTAAGCTGTTTTTCATTCTATGCCATTTATTTAGTGCAACGTAAGTGTCATAAAATGTTGTAACTTTCAGAAAGTGAAGGTAAAATAATCCGATAAGCACTGAAAACAAGGAGTAAATGAATGATATCATCCAAAATAATTGAAGTTTTCAAATTATGTCCATTATAAATCCTACAATTCATTATTTTTGTGATTTGCTCGTGAAAAATTCTGAATACCTCCAAATATTTTTATCTGAGCTTGTACATTTTCGGTGAAAGATAAAATCTATCTATCTTTTCAACTTGCATCTATTGAACACAGTCTAGACATTTAAAGTAGGATATTTTTAATCTTAACTTTGAGAGGTTTGTAGCATAAGGTTTTATTTATTAATATTAGAGCGTCTGCCATCAGTGATGTCTGAGTACACGAACAAAGACATAGTTATTTGGAAATAATTAAGAAATGCGATGTGAATATGGAAAATTCCCAAATGCCTTAAGGTAAATTTACTCAAGGCTGTAGAAAATACAAAATACTGCAACAATAGTTGCTAGTGATAATATACAATAAAAATACCTGTCTTCGAACCACAAGATAAGGGTCATAAAATTTATTGCTTCTACTACTTCATAACGCATCTAAAAAAATACTTTTCCATTTTCACACTACTAAGAGATGAATTTTCCAGCTTGGCTTCCTAAATTAATGGATGTATAAATGTTCACAGACTGACTAATCTTAGGAACTGAAGTATGGCTCTTATGTTTAGTTAAATCACAAGAAGTGCTAGAATTTCAAACAGCCTGAATATTGTGAAATAAGACCGTTTAGTCTGTAGACTAGAATCTCCTATTTAGCAAGATTAAATAACAACTTCTTCTTGGTTGAGACAAGTACCAGGAACATTAATTAAAGAGATACTTAGAAAAGGTAAAGAAAGATAGCTGGATAGTTTCAATTAATTTTAATTTTTAAGTTTTATATACTGGTTAGCGGCTTTCTGTAGTATGCAAACACGTCCCATTCCTTTAGGGAGTTGTCAGCTCTTAAAGAGTTTTCACTGATTAGAAAGGAAAAAAAAATAATCAATCGATAACAACCGAAATGTTCCCTTTTCCTTGTCTCTTCGGTAACAAATTACCTCCTGTAGTGTTTATTTCGTTTGCATTCCCACGAGAAAAGAAGATGGATTTTATTAAAGTAGTATCATTATTTAATTTCCTTAGAAATGGAGGCAATGAGTTATTCCACAGTTTTAAAACAGTAAGCAAGATTTATTTTAGAGAAATTACATTATCTTATTTATTGGATCCAGGAATTACAAATATTTTTACTTTAATATGTTTTTAGATCTAATTAATGTATGGTTCATATTTATTCCGATCCAATATATGATCGGAATAAATATGAACAACGATGAAAGAATCAATATACTAATATACTGAGCGTATTTTTTTATTGGCTTCGATTTTTCTACTGGTTTTGATTAAAGAAGACATGTTGATTTTGAAATCGATGTTAGTTTTTTCTGTCACACCGGGTTTTTCTTTACAGCTTATCTGTAATGGAGGAGATAATAAACAAAAGTGACGTACCTTCTATGTATGGGGACTGATGGAAGACGATATAGGGGTCTGTTCCAAGTGACTGCCTTAAGTGATTGTTATTTTTGTATAGATATATAGAAATCAGAACTTAACAAAACAAATAGGTTTAAAATAGAGCGTCTTTGTCTTCAGATAAACACCCAGTATGACAAAAGAGATTCTGATTTCATAAGGTAGAATAATTTTATTGAAAATGACTCTTCTTTTAAGGGATTCGATCAACATGAGATGAACTGTCATCATGGATGGCTGTCAAAAATCACTTGTTTCGGAACTCTTTGGGAAATGATTGCGATAGAAAAGCATGCATGAAAATGTAATCAAAGTACCATCCTTTAGAACCTGGGGAATTGAATTTTTTAGTGCGTTGAAGTGATAATAGCTTTTGCATACTGCATAATATGTAAGACAAGAAATATATTTAAGAAATGGGAATTATAAATTAAAGCACAGCGAATAGTGATTGTTCAAAATAACTCAAACTGAACTTAATGTATTTGCTGGGATTTCACGTGTTTTAGTCCCAATAGATAGTTCCGATTTTTCTGGGAAGAATATGGGGACATAACGAGACTCACTAATTTATTTCAACATCATTCCCACAAGTGAGTTATGTGCGTTGATTTCTTTCTTCATTAGCAACATAGATGCACGAAATGACACCGTTGTTTGGGTATTAAGGATAGCAGAGCTCGTGAGAAGTTCTGTAGGGAAAGTAAAAATTGTATTTCGAAAATGTTTGGAAATGGAATGCTTAACTTTGACATGGATATCAAGGTATGTTTCTATACAACTGTTTTTATAAGTTCCTTGATGACTTTTTTTCCCTCAGTCATAAAGCATAACGATTCCACCAAGATTTCAATGGTCATGGAAGAATGGTATCAGTGAGTATATGCTTACTGATTAATTATTTCCGGAGCATTCATACAATAGAATAATTACAGTAATAAATCCTTTTAGGTGCAAAATAGTTGTAAATAAACTACATTCGGTAAATGATTTTTCCTTATTTTCCATTCAATACGTTCAATTGTATATATGGATGGCATAGATTGCATTAATCATATTGTAGTGAAGAATTTGTATGTTTTTCAAGGAATGTAGAGGGTACTTTGAATCGTAAAAAAGCTAATGAGATAGAGGAAAGGCCTTTTTTTTTATTCATTACTCAGAGAGGAGTTAAAATAAGTGTCATATCTAAGTCAACCACAAATATGTTATTCGATATAATGTTTGAAAGTATTCTAATAAACATATATTTGTCTGTGATATTGTAATAATCTGTAATATATTTGTTTGAACAAAACCAAATATAACTGGTTATTTTACTTCATGATAAAGATTAAATTTTAAACTAATATAAATAGTAATAGATAATTCAAGAAGTCTTCAGCATTAAGGAAATTAATTGTATTGCAGTCTCCGTTTGATATTGAAACTTTTAGAAAACTAGAACTCCTGTAAATTAAATTATTTATTAACTGTGTTAATTCATAGAAGCCCACATTTGACAAGAACAATTTCCTTCTCAACTATGTGCAAGTAAGAATAATTTTTTAAAACTATTTTATTTATTAAAGAGCAAAAATGTTTTGCCAAATTGATTCAGTGTTTTTAATGCAATACAAATTCATTTGAATAAAATAAAATTTCATCTCAAGTAGAGTCTCCTAAAACAATCAGCGATATGTTAAGAAATTAATTAATTACGAATAAAGTGAATGCATGCTTACTTGGGAGTTATACAGCTTAATATATTGTGCATCAACTGTCCGAAATAACTTCAGAAGGCTTCTTCTTGCCTTTAAGAGAAGCAATAACCACAAAAAATTATTATTAATAGTTTGTGGAAAAATAATCATCTTTCAGATGTATTCTAAACTGTTTGATGCACTAAGCAATTTTTTAAAGAAGATACAGAATTCAAACATAAGTATTATATTTTACAAAATTAGTGTGTGTAAAATTAAAATTGAACGTGAAAGTATTTTCGTCCAGTATTATAAGTTAGTGTTTATAACATTATGACGTCATGTTATAAAATGCAGGTCTTTTCCTGTGAAAATATTTTTACAATACTTCACAAATAGCATAATTCAAGATCCTATTAAATTAACTTACCCTCAAAAAATTAAATTTTCTCTGGAAATTCTGATACATGTCTATAATGCAAAGATTATAGTAAAAATATTATTAAAGGCAATGAATTGAATTATCTGGCATTCAGTGCTGATCTTCTGTATTATAAAAACATCCGGTAAATAGTTTCGCTTAGGAATAGAAACATAGCTTTGGTATTCCTAATGCTAATTAGGAGTCTTAGTTTTGCAGTAAGAAAGGATATCATATACAGTAACCGGAGGGTACAATATTCCTTGCTTCCAATTGTTTATTCTTTGGAAATCAATATCAGTACAAAATTTTGTCTGTATCAATTGATTATTCATAATTTAGGGAAAGCATTTTTATGTATATGTATTTGTTATTCAAATGATTTCAAGATCAATTTTGACATTCATTAGAAACGAAGCAATCGATTTAAATTCACCACAATTTTAATAATGATTTCTTGCAATGAAAATTTTCACAACATGTGAATGAAGAATTTAGTATTACTGCTTTCAGAGAATGGGATATGGGATGAATTATAAAAACGATGCAACATATTTTATACAAGTGCTGTAGACGGTAAAATTTATTACGGATGCAATTGTACTTCAGTTAAAGCTATCAATATATCTGAATCATGTCGAGAAAATATATCATCGTTCAAGCTATCCGTTTGAATTTCCAAATCATTCTTTATTATAGATGTCCATGATAACCATTAGATACATTTTGATTGAAAATCAGATTATGTGTAAAAGATAAATTTATTCTTATGATTATCATGATTTATTATCATCCATTATTTTTAAACATTTATGACACTGCACTTTGCTCTCCAGAAAATATATATCTGCAATGGGAGAAAATGTTTACAATAGTCGTTCATGGTCTGTTATAGCTTGTAACTCTGGAAATTCAAGTGTTCCTCCAGAATGTAAGAGAAACAAAGAAAAAATATCCCACAATACAAAATGTTCTCACCACTGAATTTGATACTTCTTTATCAAAAATAACTTTTCTACTATTTACATCAAGTCATTGAAATTCCTTTTTTTTATTTTAATCTTTATATCTACCCCTTGTTTTCTTTGACATGACATTTCTTTCAAATCTATGGGTTAGAAACTTTAAAAAAAATCTCATAATTAATTTCGGATTCCTGATTCAAGTTGATGAAATTACTAAATACAAATTTAAACTAAGCATGTGATTCATATTCCCTGAGGCAGTGTTGTCCATCAACTCCTCTGGGATTCCTGCCAACTATTCTTTCATCTGGATCATCGAGTAGTTGGATCGATCATATCTCTGAGTTGAGATCTTGATTTTATTTACTAAGCTACTCTAAAGTTTATCAACTACTGCTCTGATTGTGTTGATGATTTGTAGCTTTGATTACTGTGTTGAGCAGTTCATGCAAATCTGTTGTCCTAGTAGCTATTCTAATCAACCTCTGCTCTGAAAATGTTGGCGATAGTAACTTTGATTATTGAATTGAGCAGTTCATGCAAATCAGTTACTCCTGTAGCACATATACAGGGTGTTTCAGTGAACCGTTTCAGAACTTCTAAGAGGGGTAGGGTACATCCTGACAACTCGAAATCATAGAGCAATGTGGGGTCGGAAATGCTTTCCTGAAGCGGTGTTGTACACAGAAGCACCATAAAGAAAAGAGACCGTAAATGAGAAATCGTTTTAATAATACATGAAAAGAAGCAAAAGGTTCATGGATTAAAATAAATGTTCGAAGTTTCTTCCACAGGCTACAATGCACGCCTCACATCTCTGACGCATGGATATCCGAACATTCTGGAATACTCCAGGCATATCTCTAATCTCTCCGGCAGCTACTGCGATTCTTGCAACGAGCTCCTCAGCTATGTCAACAGGGGTGTCATAAACTAGTGATTTCATATGACCCCAGAAATAAAAATTAATAAGTCGGGTGACCGTTTCGGCCAACGCATGGGACCCCCACGTCCGATCCACCGTTGACCAAATGTGACATCCAGGTAGTTACGAACATCTCCGCTATAATGGGCAGGGGCACCATCGTGTTGGAACCACATTGTCTGTTGCGTCGATGCAGAAATCTGTTCATCTCTCAAAAGTTGTGTCAATACTTGCTACAGAAGGATCTAGTACGTAGGTCCGGTTAGACGACCCGGTAACAGGTAAGGTTCGATGAGGTGATCTCCCACAATACCGGCCCATACATTGACCGAAAATCGATTCTGAGCTGCAAGACGTCGTATTGCATGCGGGTTCTCGATCGCCCAGATATGGTCGTTATGCGTGTTGAAAATTCCTTCCCTTGTGAAGGATGCCCCATCGGAAAACAACACTTCAGCAGGAAAAAGGGGATTTGCAGCACATTTTCCCAGGTACCACTGTGCGAAAGCAATACGGGGTTCATAATCCTCCGGTTTTTGTGTCTGGATACGCTGCACGTGAAACGGATGCATGTCTTCTGCTCGGAGAATCCTTCAGACGCTGCAATGGGAAAACCCGACTGCGTTTGCTACACTTCGTGTACTTGTTCTTGGATTCCCCTGTACATGCTGCAGCACATTCTGTTCGGGGTCTGCAGTCCGTGTTGTTCTTACCCTATCCCTGTGATCTCTTTCTAATGAACCTGTCTCAGCTAACCTCTGGTGCAGTCTTGCAAAGAAATTATGACTGGGAATACGCCTAGTCGGATATCATTCCGTTTACAAACGCTGTACGGCTGGCCCACTACAATTTGCAGCCCTGTACGCAAAATGCATATCGGCTAACTCTGCGATCGTGTAATCATCCATCCTACTAACTTGGCGTTCTTGTGCAAAATGAAGATTCCCTGTACGAAAGTTCGGACTTTTCGCACAACGCCATCTACCGTGTCAGGAAAGTATTTCTGACTGCCCATGGGTATATGATTTTGGTTCGTTATGATGTACCCTACCCCTCTTAGAAGTTCTGAAGCGGTTCACTGAAACACACTGTATATTGTATAATATTGTATGATAATTAGCAATATTTTTAATATATTATAATACTGTTAAATATTAAATAGTATAATATAATACAGTTCATGCACTCTCAAAAAGACAGCACTTTTCACTACTCGTAGATTAATTTATTAACAGAAGAGAGACTATTATTGGGCAAAAAATATGCTAATTCAGCATTTGTCTATTAAAGTGTGATATTGCTTGTGCAAAATAACATAAGATACAGCTGGATAGAAAAATACAACAAAAAAAATCCTTAATGATGAATATTTTTAAAAACCTTTCTTGATTGGAAATTCTATGTTGAAAAACTATTATATGCTGATAGCCTTGAATATTTTATTCAATATTTAACAGTGTACTGAAAAATAATATTGCATGAAATGCTACTGTAAAAAAATTCATTGCCTTAGAAAAAAGATACATAATATAAAGTATGACTGCTAGAAAATTTGAAAATTAACGTGTTGTATGAAATTTCCAATGGTTCCTTTAAAACCATTTGTAGTGAAATGCACAAGAATGGAACTTGGAAAAGATATTTTTAAAAAATAACGAAAGGCAAAAATAAAAAAGGCTATACAAGTAAACAATTTGCAACCACAAAAATTATCTGACATATTTAAAATTAAATTTATATAATATTAAATTAGAAATAAAGAAAATTATATTAAAGTTTACATATATAAATATTTATATACGTATTCATAATTATATAATCATAAATATCACATATATATATCCTAAAGGTCATTACTGTTAAACTGGAGAAGGACAAGCATACATTCTTTCTGTAAAATAAGTAGTGTGGAAATATTTACGCACAAAATGTGATGACTGATGCTATCAAGTCTAAAGCATTATTAAACTGTAATGTTTTGGTTTCGATATTCAAGATTTTTTACCAGTTTTTATCATGATTTTTCCGCTAGAGAAAGAAAAATTAGTCATAAAGGGGTTTTAAAAAACTGCATTATTTCGTTCTATATGTGTGTTATCCAATTATATTCACTACATTAAAAGCGATACCATATATAATTAATAAGTCAAACAGAAGGATAGAAAAGAGTAATTTCTTGTCAAAGTATTTTATTCATAGTAAAATATATTATTTTTAAAGAATATCTGCAATAAAATATATTATAAATGTTCTTTAAAAATGTATTCTTTATAGACATAGAATAAGAAATAAGTAATTCCATCAAATATACTAAAACTTTTAACTTCTTAGATAAAGGATAAAAAAAAATAAGATCTAATAAATATATACTGTAACAATGTGTTTTTATTATTGTTGCCACAAAAATATATGTAGGTGTTCCTTGTAAAATCCAAGCAACGTGTACCATGTTTTAAATGATAAACTCTGAGACTAGAATTCTCATGCGAAAAGCTTGAATCTAAATATAATAGCATAAAGCTGTGAAATTCAAACAGTAAGCTCCTACTCATAGCATTTTCGTACAAAGCTAAAGAGATTATTCAAACTTTCTGTGATGTTCATTGATTAATTCTGACTTCAATGCAGATTTTCCGCCAGGCTCCAAAATTAACATTTCTTGTTTAAAGGTACTTTTGTATTCAGTATCAAAATAATAACACAAAACAGAGTTCCTAGTCTGTAAAGGTTCCGAAAAGGCTTTATTAAAATGCAATTCATTATTTAAAATCATCAAATCAGATATTTAGTCTGTTTTTATATATTACTTGATGATATATCCGGCTCTGCCCGGGATTAAAACCCTTTCATGTGTTTTTTTTAAATAAAAATACTTTTCTATAAAATATTGTAATCCTTTTATCGTCTGCTATCCTGTCTTTTTGCAGTACTATATCTGCCAATTCTATATTTGTCTATAACGTAACAAAATCCTTTTATTGTCTGAAATGTTTTTAATTAAAATATTGATTAAAGCAGACGATTTTAAAACCAACGATAACTATTTTTTCCCATAAGTTTGAAATATTACTCCTACAAATTTTGCACTAAAAAGATGAAATATACAAAAGGTTTAAAGAATTATTAATTGAATAATTAATTTTTTATTAAAAAAAAACTTAGAAACAAACTATATCAATAATTTTTTCTGGTACAAATTGTTAATCTTCTCTGATATAAATTGTTAATCGTCGTTAAAGTTTCCTCTTAGAATTTTGCTTATGTGTTCTGATAGCAGCTCTTAGCATGCATATTTGTTCATCAACATTAAAAATATATATATATTTCATTTGATCACGAAAAATTTATTTCAAACACCAAAGTCTAAATTTCAGCGGTGCGCTTACTTATGTATTCTTTTGATTGTCGTTAAATAACCTATTTAAAACAAACAGAAAGCATTATGAACAGATATATAATAACATATTAAAGAAATTTAAAAAATACTGGTAGAGAAATTCAAAGTTTTAGCATTGCCTAACAAAGGAATACTTATAAATGTTCTGTTTCAGAATCGTCAGCGCTGCGTTCTTTAAATAATTAATATAGATTTAAAAAATTATATAGGACTGAAACTGATGACGTTGGAAAGGTAAAATTTTGAATTTCATGAATATGTACTAATATAATGGCTCTAAACGTGCTATTAAAAGATGTGTATACGATAAAAAAGAAATTATAAAACTAGTGGTCTCTTAATTTTTAACATTATCCAGTAACGTACTCGCCTACAAATTTCCTTAGTCAAAAATCATCTGCGTTAAATTTTCTGAAAAATTAATAAGTATTGGAAGAATGATTACACAAAAAAGAAACTGGTATCGTGAAAATTGTACACTTTTTAATTTCATGATTGAGTGATTTTTTATATAACTTCGTTCAATGTTTCTATGGAAAGAAGGCAAAATATGGACTAATTTCTCATTGAAGCGGGTGCTATTGGTGTTACATCAGTTTCATTTGCTGGCAAAAGCTTTTCTTGCCTTTGTTTAAGAGATTGGCCATACTTATTTTTAAACAATGTCAAATAATACTTTGATGCGAATGCCATAAAAGGAAAATTATTAGACTAAATGTTATCAAAAATGGCAACAGTTTAAAGGATGTCAATAAAATTTCTTTTCTGTCAAAAAAAGTTCGAAAACTCACCACCAGAGGAAAAGTGGCGCTGTATGAAATATTGTTAAGCAAAATGCGACACAAACACACCGGTTTCAAATGTGTTTAATCGTTTCTGAAACGTGTTATAAAGCATGTTCAATGTATTGTTACGAATTTTCCCGGGTTCGTTTGGATAGTGGAAGTTATATGGTGTGGAGAACGCTCAATCAGAAGGCGGCAGTAGAAAAAAAAACGACGTTTATTTACACGAAGACACACAGGACAGCACAAAAACGACAACTATAAACAGCATAGAAGGCGATTATCTTCAGCCGAGACGTGTAGCATACAACAAGAATCTACTGCAGACAGTAGCGCACAGTTTAGTTCAGCACTAGTTTGACTCCGTCGCTGCTCTGCTAATCCCTGGAAGACCAGTTCTTTACCGTCGATTCCGACTACGACTACTCTTCTTCGACTCCCTGCTCTGGCAGCTGCAGACCCTTTTATAGGTCTTAGGAAGCGTGGCTAGAAGCCTCTCAACCAATCAGGAACGTTCGAGGCGTATCTCGGTTCCTACTGGACGGATCGGGAAAATTCTCGATGTTTCGGGTATAATCTATTTTGGCGCGAAAGTCGCCAAATTCGTCTCCAAGTCGCCAAATGGTCGCCAAGCTCCGGGACCTCCGACGCGACAACCAGACTCCGTCCAATACAGATGACTGTAAAACATTCTTTCCGATGATGGAACCAACTATGCTGGGAAGCAGAATTGAAGGTTTATAACAGTATGTTATCTCAAAAGTACTGTTTATGGTGATAATCTAAACAATCTGGCAGAACTGAAAGAAGCGGTACATCAAAGTGTGCGTAACATTCCTCCTGATATGCTAAGATCTACTGTTGAGAATGCAATAATGGGATTTAACTTGCTTTCAAAAAATGGTGGACGCCACATTGAACATGCTTTGTAACACGTTTCAGAAACGATTAAACGCATAATAATAATAAACATTTAATAATATTGCATACAGCGCCATTTCCCTCCTTGGTGATGAGGTATTTTGTTTTCGGAAAAGAAATTCCCATGACCTTTTTTAAACCATTACCAAGTTTGATAACATTTTGTTTAGAAGTTTTCCTTTTATTACCATTTTAAAGTGGAACTTTAATTATAACCACCTTGCATATATATTAAAATAAAACAAAAATTTAAAAAGTAGGTGCACAATAATATAATGAAAATTTTAATTTTAATACTTTTATTTTTTAAAAATAATCACAATTAAATAAATATTCATTTCTTTTTACGAAATTTATAAGTTTTTATTTCTTTTCGTGAATTTAGTAAGCTTATTATTGACTATTTATTTCAAAATATTGTTAATAATTTAGTGATATATTAATAATTTTTATGTTTTCAGTCATAAAATCGTTTCGAATTAATTTCTAAAACAGAGCTGTATTCTCAGTAAAGAATTCGTTTACAAGCATAAGGCTGATGTCTGAAAAACTGACATGCTTTCTTTTGCCGTGGTTCTGTGATGTGCTTACAGCAAAATAAGCTCATTTCATCTTGAAAATCAGTAAAATATCGGAAAAATGGTTAATTATTATAACCGAATTATCTTTCAGG
Organism: Argiope aurantia; assembly: GCA_026543865.1. NCBI lineage: Eukaryota > Metazoa > Arthropoda > Arachnida > Araneae > Araneidae > Argiope > Argiope aurantia. The sequence goes on from JAPMOR010017487.1 coordinate 1,053,179, forward strand.
GGGCAAAACTTTTATTACTCGCCCTTTCTTTCTTAGCTAGGTACTTTTTTTATTTTAAGAAATAAATTCTTGGCTCCTCTCACTTAGTTTGACTTATAGCATTACCAAACAGCTAATAGCCTTCTTAAAATTCTGATTGTGTTTTTGACGAATAATAGAATAATAATTGACTAAATCTTTATTAAATAAAGATTTGATCTTTTGAGTTCACTTTCTTTCATAACTTTCATCGACCGTTCTTCATGAGTTGAGTTGCATGCCCTCGCTACACTAGGCGTAACATTTTATTCTCAACTACTTAATGACAAATTTCAGAAAATGCCTATATCTAATCAGTATGAACATGAAGACTATAACATTTTATCTCCGTGTATACCGTGAGAAAACTTGATACATTATATGGAGTTAATCGATATATTAAATTTTTTTCTAAAAGAAATCTGATGATTATCAAGTATATTTTCCCCGGTATGACAGTAACCTTTGGAAAGTATCTTAACAACCCTTTCCTTAAATAAATTTGATTTTGGTCATTCTATATCTTTTTATATAAAACTGCTTGTTATTTTATTTTTCGAAATCTTGCTGATATTATTTTCAAGAAGTGAAAATAATAGTGCGTTTTCCTATACTTGTTTGGGGGTGCTTAAATTTTTAAGAATATGCAGAATAAGAACTTAAATGAACCTACTTTCCTCTTACACAAAGCTGATTCCTCAATCTTACAGCCCCCTACCCCCGTATAATGACCCCAGGCACTTCCCCTGCCTGCTATGCTCTCGTTACATCATTGATCAACATGTAAAACGCTTCCTGTAAGGGAGTAATTTTTTTTTCTGTGAGTGCACATATGACGAATTTTGATTCACTGCGCTTGCTCCACAGCTAGAAAACCTTTGAACTTCCTTTCCTCTAGTTTTGGAGCAAGCGCAGTGAATCAGAATCCCACTCACGAACGTGTAATAAGTAAAAGTGGCTAGCACAGGACTAGCCACTTTTACTTATCACTCGCGTATGCGTCGGATTCTGATTCACTGTGCTTGATCCACAATGAGGAATATTTAAATTTCTTTTACCAGTTAGCATAATGAACTTTAACAGATGTAATCATTTGTAAACTGAGCAATTATTTCGAATATGCCGATAATTTAATCCACATACACAGGATCGTATTATCAAATAGGTATAGCAGTCAATCAAGGAACCTCCTCAAGTTTGGGGAAGACGGCCTATGTTCCATATTTTATTACATTATTCTAAAGGAAATTGGATTGCTTGCTTTTATTTTATTTATAAGACAATGAAAGTGCAAATTATAATCAACTGATGCTTAAATTTATTCCGTACCTATTGCAACTACCGTTTAAATTTCAGAACATTATTTTAGGATTTTTTTCCCATATTTCTAGAATATCAGATAATTGCAATCTACTTTTATTTTCAGTTGAAGAAAGCTTCAAAGAATGTTGATTTATTCATAAACTATATTTTTTCAATAACTCCTGCAAACTTTGTATTAGAGTATTTAGATTGTGTTTAAAAAATTGTTGTAAGTTTTTTTACCAATTCATTGACAGCTGCCTTCACTTTTTTTTTTGCACACAAGATTATGAAACCAGCACTCTTGAAGGGTATATGCAATTAAGTATATTCCATTTTAGTTTTTCATAATAGATGTGAAAGGACGTCTTTAAAATCTGCATTGTCTGCAGATTCCGATCCGAGCCTGCAGATATGTATATTTATTAGGTAAAAAATTTCTAATTGATGATTTCCACATCAGGAAATTGATGATTTTTATTATCACATCTTTAGAAGTCTGCACAAGCAAGATCTGCCATTTAGCAACTTATCAATAAAAAGTATAAGATGAGCAAGGAACGTCCTTCAAGAAAAATTCTTTTATTAATCAATATTCTTTTAATTTATTTAAAATTTCTAGGTTTAATCAGGATATTACCAGTAAAGAATGCAGTTAGGGCCATCACTGGCATTATTATTTTACTTACGTGTAATATTTTGAATAATGAGAATGATGATTAATATCGGGGTTTGTAAATCCTTTGAACAAACACAATTAATCTAAAATACTTGGATATTACTGAAAAAAATTTTCATCATTCAAGGACTTTTTCCTAAGTATTTTTGTGACGCTAATAAATTATCGTTCCATAATTACACAAATTACATTATTGGCTGTTCTTTTGCATAAAAAATCAGATATTAATTACTTTAATTCAGCAAATTGTTCGACAGGCCATCATACGTGAAAGAGACGTGTCTAATAAAAGATATACTTTTTTTGTAACAAAATAAACATTCATTTCAAGTTAAATTCAGTATCCATGCTCTAACCATTAGGACGGAAACTAACAAACAAATGACTATTAAGTGTATAATTCCTTTAAAATATAATATAAAATTCGTAAAAAATATATTTAAAAGTGCTTTAGTTACTTTAAATAATTAATCTGAACATAAATATATTGAAGAGACACACTTGTAATAAAGGAAAATACTTGATTGAAACTAAGCAAGGACGATAAACCTCAAAGTGAAGATTATACATCTGTGTCAATTTATTAAGACAACAAGAATTATTCGCAAACCTAAAATGTATTGAAATATTAAGATGCCTGAACAAAACTGCAACGTCAGCTATTTATTTATTGGCCTATCTGAATATTATTAGTGCATGATTTTAAGTTTATCATTGAGCACTAAGAATTAAATTTTTGTTCTATATCCACATAAAAAATTTACCCAATTATTACATTAAACTTGTTAAAGTAACGTAAACAAAGACGTGACTTTACATTTTCATTGATCCATTGCTTAATTATATAAAAGTATTTGCTGATTCTATTTAAATTTTGTAGTATTCCCAAACAATTATTTTGTTGATTACTAATATGTTATATAAAAAATATAATAATTTGTTGTTTCTTTTGAGATTTAGAAATAATATAATATGCTCTTTTAACTTACAATTCATTTTAATTGTTGTTATTTTTTCTGACAGAATGACGTCGACATTCAGAGTCCTCAGAAACCCTCTTTCTTTAAGAGTCTCAGAGATGGCGGCCATTTAAAATGTCTACTTCTGACTTTATTGATCTTTGGTTGCGTAGCAGTCATCGTGTGGTGCCGAGTTGCCCAAGTTAGTCGCCTCGTCATCAATTTCCATCATTTCCCCGTCAGTAGTAGGCAGAAGACAAGTCCTTGCGACGAGGGTTACATCTACATCCCAGTTGCTTTCCTGATTATGCTGTATTTGGTATACTTGGTAGAATGCTGGCACAGTTCGACAAGATTGGAATTGACATACAAAGTGGATGGCAATGATATTCAACAGTATATAGAGCGAATGAAGGAAGCCAAAGCTATCATATGGTGGAAGGCTATCTCATACCATTACGTCAGACGCACCAGACAAGTAAATTTAAAGCAGTTATCGTTATTTATATGTTTCATAAAGAGTTTTTAGCACCTTGAAGGGGAAGAAACATTTGATAACAAACCCATATACTGAAATCTTAGTTCAAAGCCATTAAAAACAAAATGTCAAAAGTCGGAGGAGTGGGTGGTATGAATATTTGTCAGAAAATCATCATGAATGTAAATGTCCTTAGCATCAATATCTGATAATGCTAATCACAAAATGAAACGAATTCATTAATCCTTATGTTTTATTTGCAATAAATAATGCATCAAAACTAATTCAAGAGCGTGACGGAAATTATTATTTATGCTATCCTAGATTGCATTGCAGAAACGTGAACGCTGCAACATTTATTTCAGAAGGACTGAGACTTAAATAAAGAAACTTTATAAGTAAACAAAATTTTGCCGGAAACAAAGCTCTTAATAATATAAATTAAAGCTGAAGAATTCAGAATTCACTAATGAATTTTTACTAATTCATTATATTGGTCTTTCATTGTAATTAATGCGAAATTTTTATCAACGTTTCCCAGTTCCTTTAAATGCGTTAATGACGGATAATCTAAAATGTAAACTAATTGCGTTAAAATTCCTTTGACATTCTCAGTCTTGTCCTATTAACAGCTTCCAATGACGAATTGATTCGAAATACTTCCACGAACTTCGAATACTTTTCTTTCAATTTATAACGTCTATACTTTAATGATATTAATCACATTAGATTCATTCGCCTAGTAAAATTTCTGTAAAATATGAAAACTTATGCAAGATCTAGAAACCATTGATTTGATTAATAACGAAGATCTTCTAAAGAAGTAAAACAATAAATAGTAGCGCTGAATAGTACGGGGGAATAGTACACAGTTTGCTACGAAAATCTAATTTGATGCTGCGTGATAATTTGTAAATTAAGAATTGATTTCATTAAATATGTGTTTATAAGTGAAAATGCTGCACACGTCTCACAGAAGAAGTTTCTTACAAATCGTACAAAAGTTTTTTTAACTTTTTCTAAAAAAGGCAAATTAAATATGAATTTCACTTAGTACTAACTAATAATTGTTACCCCATTTATCTATATGTGATCAACAGGCACTATCAGATAGTTTTTCCCATTTTTAAGTTCATGAAAAAATCATGCCATTAACTAATATTAATAAATGTAAAAATGCATTACCATCAATGTAACACTTCAGTTTGTAATCCTTGCCTTTGATATCGAACCAGTTAACTGGACGAAGGAAATATAATTAATTTTTAAAAAATAACTCAATTTCGATTCTTTACAGATTTTTCAGAGCAATAATTTATTGTAGAAATGTAAATAGAGGCCTCCCAGTTCATTAAACCATTGCGCGTTAATCAAAACTATTTTTACGCATCCAATTAGCTTTCAGATTTTGTATCATCTAAATCAAAATACTTCTTATTCAAAATTCCAAACTATAAAGGCTTTTCTTGTTCTAATAGAACTTGTTTAGAATTTATGAATGCAAGAAGAAAAGATATGCAGCTTTGGAACTTAATTATTATTATTATTTTCGTAAGATTAACCCAGTTCTTACAGAAATACGGTAAATATTTACCTTTCAGATTGAAATCAATTAATCTTTGCTTTATTATTTTGGAATTCATGCGCGTATATTTTAAATGTCAGAAGAAAGTGACATTAAAAAGGAATATAAGGCAACGCATAGTCAAACGTTTGATGCCATTCGCTGTAATATTTGTTATGTGGCAATGACATCAAACGAATGAACTCGATTTCCTTGCTTTGCTTGAGTGTATCATTAACTATCATTTTGTAAGCATTATATACTGAGGAGACAAAAGTCATGGGATACCTTCTAATAATGTGCCGGACCTCCCTTTGCCCGGAGGTCCGGCACACGAGGAGTTGTTGAAAGTCCCCTGCAGAAATATTGAGCTATGTTACTTCTATTGATGGCCATAATTGCGTAAGGGGTGCCCCATAAATGTTCAATGGGATTCATGTCGGGTGATTTAGGTGGCCAAATCATTCGCTGTATTTGTTTAAGATGTTCTTCAAGCTAATCGTGAACAATTATAGCCCGGTGACATGGCGAATTGTCATCCATAAACATTCCATCGTTGCTTGGATACATGAAATCCATGAATGGTTGCAAGTAGTCTTGTAGCTGAACGTGACCATTTCCAGTCAATGATCGGTTTAGTTGGATCAGAGGACCCAGTCTGTGTTTGTTAATCCACGTCATTCGGACATTATTACTTCAGAAACCTTTTCAGATGAATCATTTGAATAGAAATGAAAACCCTGCCAATGCATTGCCTATTTATACATTTTTAAGAGATATTACAGTTATCTGTATATTTGCATTTTGATTTCCCATGATTTTTGTTACCACAGTTTATAATACCGTAGTAGCATGCTTGTACTATACAGTATAGTATGATACTAAACAATATTCGCAATAATGTATAATATTGTTAATATTGAATAATATAATATAGCAAAATATTGTACAATAATGTGCAGCGGGCTGTGCTCTCTGGGTAGCAGCCAAAGAAAATTCATCATCCTTTATTTTATCGTAAGTTACAATAGACTGATATAACAACAAACAAAAACTATACTGCGATTATGCGTTCTTATTTGAAACCAAACACAAGCACCTTTCTTTAAAGTATTATATGTCCCATTAAAATATTTAGTGGTTTTTTTATTGATCACTACTGCATATTTTATACAATAGTTTTGAATTCTCTAGACCTACTTTTAAAAAAATAAATGTGTGACCATTATAAACTTTCTATTATAATTATGTGCTATCATTTCTATTTTTATTTCCTTATAAAGGATATTAGTCACTCTTATTGATAATAAATATTTAATTTATAAAGTATTTGATAAACACTGATTCTTTTATTTTTAGGTTACACGATACAGAAATGGAGACGCCTACACAACTTCGCAACAATATCTTGAAAGGGTGAATTCTCGAGTAGCTGCTTCTTGCTACGTATACATCCACTGTGGATCAAGAGATGTATCAAACAAATTGATTGATTTGGAAAAAAATCCCCGAACAAAAATACGCTTTTCTAAGGGTACTCACAAGTTGTTTGACTTTTCTTAATTTGAAACTAACAAATCTAAAGACATAGTATCCCACACTCAATCACTCGTCAGATCTTATCTATATTTATATGAAATCTCACAACCCCTAAATGCGTCATTTAGGTCACGTGTCCCACATCCTCCTCTATTCTTGAAAGATGCTGCAAAATGAAATTCTGACCGAGCTTTCAAATTCAACAACGAGACAGATTTCGCCAATTAATTAGCAAGCATATATATTCAATTAGAAAGTTTTATAATTATTGGACTTTATTTGTGATGTAGTTCATATGACAGGGATAACATGGCTAAATTAATTCTATTAATGTGTTGGTCAAAGAGCTGGTCGTAGATGGCGGCTAGTGATGCTTAACTTTCGATAAAAAGGTGTAATAACATCCGTTATAGCATAAAGATGCCCCACAATATTAGTACGATATCTCCACGATTTTATGCAGCCGAAAAACATCGAAACAAAACAATCGATAAAACACCAAACAATATCGTGGAGATATTGTACAATATCCTGCGCCCGAAGGGAACATTCATTGAATCGGTGCACGAAATACTTAAACGTTTTTTTAATTAAAATTTTTAATTTAAAAATCATGCTATATTAAAAAGCATCATGGAAGTCGACACTATATTAATTAATTCAATTATTTAGTAAGAGAGGAATTCTTTCATATTGAAACCTTCGATAGGAGTTACAATAAGAAATAAAAATATTAAAATATGCATGGATGCTTGGATTAAAACATGCATAAAGAGTTAAAACCCAAGGGAAAAGAAAATCTATAGTAAGACAGCAATTATAGATGTCTTATTTTTTAAGAAAGGTTTTGCTTTGAAGAAAGCAATAAAGAATTGTAACTCCCGTAGAATCTGACAATTTCATTCTTCTCTACCTTACAAAAGATTTTAAATTTTTTTTCATTCTATAAATTTATCAGGCTTTACAACACAATTGAAGCTTGAAAATAAGTATTAAAATGTTAATTTAACGACAAACATCAAAATACTTTCAAGTAAAAAAAACACACTTTTTATTCTTATGATGTACAAACAACATTTACACTAAAATGCAAATGAGGTTATTGTCGACCAGGTTGTCTCATAGGACTTCGTTTCCATTGGATCTCAACCATTCTTCAAAAGTATAGTTAGAATTTTTAAAAAGTATCTGTTTTCACATTTCAAGAAATAAATAAAACTTTTAAAACTATTATCTTAGTATATGAGATAGTTAAGAGAATTTCTCGAAAATATTCTGCCACTTCTTTCTTCATTTATTGCTCCGCATTCGAAGATGAGATATGATATCGCCATTTCCAACATTTGTTGATCTCAGGAGATCCTTTATTTTACGGCAAATGAACATCATATCCATCCTGAATGGCAGTCTGGCACTTTTGGCGCGTATAAAAAGATAAGTTATTCTTTTATTTTAAGCTATTATGTTTAGAAAAGTGTTTAAAGAATTTAGTAATTATCTTAGAAACTCCGCACATAGATGGAAAATATCTATAAAGTTGACTGTAGAAATTCAAACCGTCTATTTTAATCTTGAAGTAAGATTTTATGGTTACCGAATATTTGATCACGACTTACGTATCAAAATGCTTAGTATTTCATTCTTCTATAAATAAAATTACTTTTGCTTTTCGCATCACAACTTTTTTAAAGAAAGAAGATTGTAATTCCGTTATATTTTAAAATTACCCTAATATTGATAATTTTTTATTAATTTTCAGTCTTTAAATGTAGGCACAAAAGTTATATAGTTTACCTAATGAATATGTGAGTTCTATTATATGATATTTAAAGGCCCGCATTGGTCTGGTGACAGTTTCTCTCTATATAGCTTCAAAACTCTACTCGACTCACACTCAGTCGCATGCAGGCAAATTTTAAAGCCAACACCCATCCAATCTACCCAAAAGAGTATAAAGTTTTCAGAAAGTCAGTAAAGAGAGAGAACTTTCATTTCTTCAAGAAGATCTTTAGGGTAAGTATTAACGGTAGGGCATTTGATCTTTCTCTCAAGATCAAATGTCCTACCGTTAATCCGTTGTGAAAGTTTAAGAAATCAAATCTTTCATCTGACCACGATTCAAATATTAGTAGATCTGTCGAAAACATCCCTCTAGAAGCTTCAAAATGGGAAGAATTATGGATTATAAAGGATATCTCATTAGTTAAAATTTACTCTATAGTAATCGAAATAGAATATTTTGCTAATATTTAAAACTAAAATTGATACAAAATTTATCATGATTTCCAAGTTCCTCCCGAAAATTCGAGGCGTGGTGGCATGTTGGTGAGATCTCGGCTTCGGAATTGGAGACAATCAGGCTCGAGAACCGATTCTTCCGAAGAACCGCTTTGTAAGCAGGCTTGGTGTGACCCAAATCCGCTGGGACCAAACGTCATCCGCGGGGTGTGGTGCGGAAATTAGGAAATGTAGGTTCCGACAAAAGTGTCGTCCTTGTCATCTGACTGCGGTTCACAATTGCGGATGTTCCTAAAATAGCCTTGGTGTTACTTTAAAACGGGGCGTTAACGAAACTGAACGGGATTTTACGAATTTGCCTCATAGCTCTTACATTAAAATGTTTTCATATTCAATAACTTTGAATATATATATTCCTTGGAGACTCAAAGAATTTTTTTAATTTTTTTCATGAAACCGAGACAATTTGTCGTGAATTCCCTTTAAAACACAGTTTTCATTACCATAAAAAATCCTGAACTTGTGAACTAACAAAACCTTAAAAATAAGGCACCTTGTGTGGTATAAATTCTCTATAAAACCTGAATATAAAGCCAAACGGAGCTTAAAATCCCTATACCACAAAGACGATAAGTTTTGACCATGCTACAATTGTCTTTCTTAAAGCGCTCAGTCTCATTAAAGGGATGTAATATATCTTACTCTGAAAGCTTCTTTGCACGTAGCCCTTATTTTCAAGTTAACAAAGCATACAAACATTCTTAGTATTCTGCATTCCATCATCTCGTACCTTCTCGCTTCAGATGCAACATTTGCTTCGAGGATGGTTTCTTCAATTTTCCAATCGCTTGATTGGTGTAACAATTATTCAGAAGAGCGCGAAGAATTGTAACTAGCTAGCCTTCAGCAACTTATTTGAAGTATTATTCTATTGTTTGGTTTGTTTTAATAAGTAGAAGAACTTTTCGACCGCTAACTCAATAAACTGCGCGATTTAAAAGTATACTTTGCTTTCAGTTCTTTAACAGAAGGAAGAAACTCTCTTCTCCTAATAAATGCTCTTCAGGTTCCCTGAGGTTTGCAAGATAAACTTCTTTTTCACTCTTAACAAACTCGTTAACTTTGGAAGTTTGTGAACTTTAATTACACGAGCGCAATCATCGTGCCATTGTCTTTTACCCCTTCGTTATATTTAAAATATGCCGAGTTTTAAACGATACCGTTTAGGAAAGGAATAGAATAAAAGACGTTCCTTCAAAATATCAGTTAATTAAGCGTATTATTTTCCTTCAGTTCTGTTGGAAAATGAATAATCAGTAAACTAAACTAATTATTTTAACTTCTGTGAAGTATTATAAAATTCATAAATACTGAATCAGTAGTTATATATATATATATAAATAAATAAGGAGTAGTATATCTTCAAATTTAGTATTGCAGGAAATTCATATGCTTGGTAAGAACTTAAAATTTCAAGAAAAATGAAACTGATTTTTCATTTGTTAAATTTCATTAGTTTATATACTGTATCGCAATTAAAGTAGAATTTATTTTGAAAAATATTTAATTTTCTTAATGTATAAACATAAAACAAGAAATTCTTAGTAGATTTGAATAAATTGAAAAGTAATATAAATCAAAGGTAAAATTTATTTTCTCAGTAACAACTACATGCAATATTAGAATTAAAGTTGCTTAACCTCAGAAGCAGAACCTGCATAACATATAAATCGATTTGAAGAAAGCTGGTCTATTGTGAGAAGTATAAATTGAATAGAGCAAACTGAATAAATCAAGTATTTCGAAAAGAGAATTCTTTGCATTTTAAAATCATTCTTTAACTTCAAGGAAGGGATACAAACAGGTGAAATAAGATCTTTACAAATCTCATTTCGAAATTTCCCATTTCACATTGTACAAAATTTCGGTGTAAATATCTGTCTGATGCAGATACTTATTACGATAAATAATACTTTAACGAGTCTCCTTACATCTGAACTTTAATCTAAGTTATTAACTTTTCAATGCAAAATTTTAATCAGTAATTTTATATAGAATGGATATAAATTGAAAAATGTCTATCTTTACAGATTATTGCTTTGCATCGATTGATGCAGCAGTTGACTATTACGGACAAAGAGACAGATTTTACAGGGAAAACGCACCTTTCGATGAACACATGGAAATTAGGGAAGGAGTAGATTTGCTAGGAGTAGATTTCCATCCTTTGATGATCACAGTAGCCAACAAGGATAAGTTGCCCTGGTATATATCCTTGGGAATATTTTGGTTATTTTCGCTTTTCCTTTTGTCCTGGCCATTACGTATAATTATCGACAGCCAAACAGCATTCGTCGAATACAAGATAAAGAAAGCTTTCGGTACCTGCTCACCGTCCAATCTGCGACAGGAACAGTTACCTCGGATCAGTACAGCTGACAGCGTTGAAATGGAGCGCTTGATTGCAAACCGCTTGAACATGGCACCTAGTTACTCAGAAGCAGTTCTGCTCGACAACAACTATGCTTACACTTCACTTGAATCTGGGCTTCATTTGGACAATCAAACACCATCCAACCATCGCCATCAACGTCGTCATTCATTAAGTAGAGCAGAAGACACAGAGTTTATCCTTCCAGGACAAAGAAGAATACCCAAATCCTTCAGCCAACCATTCAAACCCTTCCATGAAATGCGCAGACTCAGCATGAGCCGTCGTCTGATGCTACCACGCTTATCAAGAGAAACTCCACCTTGTTATGATGAGGCTGTTATGTACAGCTATCCTCTCGTTCGCTATGTGAATCTGAGAAGATCAGCAACTGATCGAGATTTGTCCGTTTTACGTCCACTGAGATCTTCATGGAACAACTTGTTTCACTGGATGAAACGAACCAATGAAACTGAATTGTGATCGTATTTTGTTATTGATGTTATCAACTCTTCTTTTCACCCGCTTTGTGTCATGCATGCCCTGCACTGTTTTATTTTCTGCATGAATGTGGCTGTGATTCGTTTGTAAAAATTTAAATAAAAAGAGTTTTGCTCACAAAGTCTTGTAAATTATTTACGTCTAAATAATTATTTTATTCTTTATTTTTTAAAATCAATTTTACAGTAACATAAATTAATAGCAGTACTTATCAAAACCCGAGATCTTGGAGATTGAAACTGCACATCATTCAACGATGTTATCATATTCAGGAGCTGGAGAGGATTTCATTCTTTCTGAAGCTTAATAGGGTATAAAATAGAAGCAAACAAACAAGAATAAAAATATATAAAAGATATAAACATGATTTACTTGGAGCAATAAAAAACAAGATACCATGCGAATGAAATAGATTATTCCAAATGTCCATATAACCGTAAAGATTGAAGTGCTTGGAAATTATAGGCATCCACTTTTCCTAAATGGCCTATTTCTATCCCAATTATATACTGGGAGACGATATTTGGGTTCAAACCCTATACTTGTCAAGATTAATCGTCTGTAAGACCCACAGAGTAAAATGTTCAAATACCAGTGAAAAATGCATGTGACTGGTGCTTGTAAAATGTTGCAGGTCGAGAAGACTTCTTAAAAACACAAACTTTTATTTCTTGCGACAAACAAACATTTAATACATTATAAAATATCACATATTACACCGACACAGACTACAAACACAAGTTTAAAAAAAAGAATCTGAATCATTCTACGTTTAAGTATGCGCGCACGAGTGCTTCCGCTCTTATATAGAGTGAATAAACATTTGCGTAACATTTGCATAAAACCATCAAATAACATTTTGCATAAATAATTGGGAGCATCATTTTATTTCATGTGATAAATCGTTGCGAACGGGGTAATTCAACTCACAGTATTCGCAATCCGATTACTCACATCGAATCATCAACAGTTTGTGTACACGCATTCGGATGGAAAGAAAAACCCAATATGAAACGAGCATCCTATTTTTACTAACATATACAACAAAGTTTATTATGTGGAAAAATATTTTACTACGGCTGAAATAATGAAAAAAATAAAGCATGTCACAACACTACTTTCGCATCAAATTTTCACCGAGGGCTAGTGGATAAATCATAATAACTGCTTGAATGTTAACAAGAACAAAAATACAACAAATAGTTCAATATATGAACGATTCAATATTCAGCAGGTTTGATAATATCACTTAAAAGGCAGATGCTAAATTGTAAGATTTTAAAAAGTTTTTGGTAGAACAGAAAAAATATTCTAATGCATCTTATTTGACTAAACTGTTTTTCTAATGATTCCGTAGCTTTCTAAAGAATCTGAGGCTAATAAGCGATTGGCTTTGACTTTGTTTCATTTAGATTTTTATTTTTAATTACATAAATTGTTTTAATATCGATTGTCTCAAAGAAAAAATGAATAAACATTTAAAATTAATGAAAAAAATGGAAAAAAACATTTATACATTAGAATAGACATTTACAATGAGTAAGGTCAATATAAAATACTAAATCATAAAAATGCAAACATAGGGGTTATAGATAGTCCATAGTAAAAACAAATATGAAGAAAACTGTGTCATTTTCTCATCTAAAATTCTCTCGATAATTAATGTATGGCAAATTTTATTCGTATCAATTTTATCCATTATATCAATGTACAAAGATTAGCCGGCATAAATGTATCGACATAACATGCCTGTATTAGATTTATGGTAATTTTATTGAGAATAGAATGTTACATTTATGCAGTTTATATTGAAATGAAAAGCAGTTTTCAGAAATAATGAGTCTTTTTAGAACAAAGAATGTTTCAATTGTTAAAATTAATTCTTGTCATATTTTGTGTAAAATACTATTTTTCACCACAGTAAAAATCATTCTTTTTTAATAATAAAACATTCTATTCTATAGATTGTAAAAAATGACTAATATCTTTTAATCTGCCAAACAAGATATAACTTTGTTTTCAAATTCAAGTTTAATCCTTTATATCCTGACAGTACCAATAATCTTGCATTATGACCACTTTCACGAAGCTATTCACAGGATGATGAAGATCGCATAACGAACAACAAGCACTTGAAGGTGAAAATTAAAATATTTTAATTAGTAATTAAATTTATTTAATTGCCTAGAAGGTGTTTTCCTCTTTCCTAGTGTTATTTTGTAACTAAAATTAACTAATGATGCAAAAATGCAATTACAAAGTTTTGGCAAATTAATTCTGAATCTAAAAGTTTGAGAAATGAAAGAGTTCAGATAAGAATTATTATCCTCCTAAATTCTGAGCTGCAATTACAAAGTTTCTGGCAAATTAATTCAGAATCTAACAGTTTGAGGAATGAAAGAGTTCAGATAAGAATTATTATCCTCCTAAATTCTGAGCAGCAATTATAAAATTTCTGGCAAATTAATTCAGAATCTAAAAGTTTGAGGAATGAAAGAGTTAAGGATAAGAATTATTATCCTCCTAAATTCTGAGCTACCTAAAATACTTCGCAAAATCTAATAGTCATCATTTTTTTTCCCTTACTTCTCGGTCTTATTTCGTAAATTAAATCAGATTGCGTTTGTTGATGAAGAATATACTTATTTGAAGTACTTCAACTGAATACGTCATTTTCTAGAAGTAATTGCCCTGTTATTTAAAGTAATTTTACATTAAAAGATTTGGTTAAAAGATTTTAACAAGCTTTGACAGCCAAACACAAACTGCTCATTCAGTGTTTACTTTTTACAAACATACAGATGAAAAGTACAAAAGCACAGGGATTAAAAATTTGTCCTTTAAGAAAAACAGCCTGATATATAAATTTGGATAGTTTTTTTATATCGTTACTACCATAATATATCAATCTAGAAAACTAATAACAGCTAACTAATTATACATTTCATACAATGAAATATTTATTTCCTGATATTGACAAAACATTTAAAAAATACCTCCACTCTATAAATACACAACATTTGTCAACTGTAATTCCCATTTAATGTTTAATTTTTTATAGTGAATTTTTCAAGAATTTTGAATAGAATATTCATTATAGTCATCAAAAGACTTTATAATTAGCTAATTATATCTGTCATTCACTGATATCTTAATTCAGATTTTGAAACAAATGGAAAACACCTTCAATTAGTAGCATCAAATTCACGCCTAAAATCCGAAATCTTCACTGTCTAGGATTTTTTCCCCTTCAGAAAATAGTTCTCCAAACTGTTATAATCCTTCTTTCCTTTCCTTTTCTTCACTTCATGAAGAGAAATAAGATCACCTTGCTTCGGCCAGTGGCACCTCGAATTTAGAGAGGATCATTTATTTAAAACCTCTCTCAACTAAAGAGCTCAAGAGCTTTAAAGCAAAATAAAAGAAAGCTTTCTATTGAGAGTAAAGGCAGAGGATTTAAAGACCCTGTAAGGATTTAAGTTTATAAAAAGTAGTTTCGGTATGAATAATGTATGAAGACAAAATAATGTGTAAATGCCCACTTTCTGTCAATTCCTAGAGGCGACAAGGAATCAAAAAGAGATTCAAAAGCTCTCCAAGCTCTCCTTCTTGAACTTTCAGACTTCTTTTTTTTTTCTATTTGCTCTTCACGACTATTTCTTTTATTGAGTGAGCTCTGTCTGGAGCAGAGGGATATTGTTTTATTTTCCTCAAATTAATTATGTATTTCAAGCAGCAAAGACTATTAAACCTCAGATGTCTATTAAAACTTATAATTAGCTTTGTTTAACACTAGGATTTCTGAAATAGTTATTTTTATGTATTTTAGTCTTAGCTAGAACTGCAAATAAAGCATTTCTTCATGTTGCAATTGAATGCAAAATGTCGAAATGACTTAACCTCTTCCTCTAGAAATTTGATTTTAATTGCAAAGCTGATTATTAGATTTGTTAAATTAACATAACGCAAAGAGATATCACTATCTTGTATATTAGGCCAAAGTTGTTTCTTGGAAGTAAGACTTAAAAACATATAATAGATGAAAAGCAAGAATACATGCTCTTTCCGCGATTTTCTTATATATTTGTGCGGTATGTAGCTCTACAGCTTTAATGACAGGATTCTATACCAAATTTAATTTACCTATCTCGTGGTGATTTTAAGTTAACATATATTCATACTTTTATTTTACATTATACAAACTTTTCAGTTCACTGATATACAAATGGACCATCCTATGAAGGATTTGGTCCAAAATTTACAATCTAATGTAAAAGCTTCTTTATAAAAGTACCAAGACTACATTTTAGACTCCCAGCAGTTCCATCTAACTCCTAGCATCTAAAAAAAATTTCTATTGTATTTTTATGCTAAAAACAACAAAATAACATGCTTCCTGCGTGTAGAGTGAAAAGAAAGGTTTCAATAAGCGATAGTGACGCTTTATTTCACACAAAAATATGAATACATAGAAGCCTACACAAAAATAGCTTTTGCAACAAATAGCATTACACAATCAGCAAATCTCTAGTAACCAACAGCAACAGCAAAAAGCACTCAGAGAATTCGCTGAAAGTCAACACTCAGAAGACAGATTTCACTGAACTACTGAACTTTTTCCTCCTTGTTCAATTGTATGCCTCTACTTTTATAGCTCATATGATAGGGCATCGAATGTTCTAAAACAAACGTTTGAACTTGAATCCGAATGAAGATATTGCTAATATTTGCGAATGCTTGGAAACCTTTCTTTTTGTTGCTGAAGTCGCCAACTTCGTCGCCATGGTTGGAAGTAACTGACTTGGCATCCATTCAGTATCCGCTAAAGCTATCAATAAAATTGATAAGCTTTAACGGATTGCGCAGGGAATCAATATTACAGTATTCACATGAGCACAGATTTATATCTACAATTTTGACATAAAATTGCACATTAGATTTCATTCGTGTAATTTTTGTCGTATTTTCTTCTTCTTATTATTATTATTATTATGTTTTAAGCGAGACACACAAACATTATCTCATAAGCGGCTTCATAGTATTCAGAATTATTAGAATGGAAAATTCTTAAGGTTGAATGTTTTAACAGCTTAAAAAAATAAGTTACTATATGCTATGTATGAAGTAAAAATGATTCATCAAACAAGCTGAATGCAGTAATATGCTTTATATGACGTTATGGAAGATTCAACAATTACGGATAATCCATATTTCAAATTAAAAATGATACAAAAATTATTCATTTGTTTCAAAAATAAAAGAATTTTTTTTAATTAAATTTCTCTTAAATATTTTTTAAAATTTAATTTCAGTATATAATATCACAATCTACCCAACAACAAACCAATCACACGGTTTTAACCAACTGTAATTATGCAAATGTTAATTTTGCAAGATTTTCATCAAATAATAATGTATTTATATATAGAACTAACTGATACAATTTTAAAAATATTTTATCGAATTACTTCAAATTAACTGATATATTCTTAATCTAAATGACTATTCTTATAATGTCACCTATCAAGTATATGGAGCAGCTGGAACAAAAAAAAATGCTACTTAATAGATAAGAACATCTTTTTATTCATCTATACTTACTCATCTAGAAGACATTCTTTATAATTATTGGTTTAACTTCAAATAGATAAATAACTTATCACCTTCTGAACGCAAATTAAATATATTGATCAGATATAGGCGTTGAATTAAACGCAACACTAGCTTTAATAAATAATTATCTCTATTCTTTCAACAGTCCTATAAGGATAAATAACAACTGAGTTATTAGAGCACTAATATCATCCTTCACAGAATCACAGACAGGAATTCACAGTTCGTTGTCTTTTGATCTGCTCTGTGGTATCATTCAGACAATACCGAAGTAACAGAAAATGCTGTTTGATAGCCTACAGAACGCACACACACACACACACACACACACATATATATATATATATATATATTCTCTCAATGTCATCTATACTTATAATAAAGCTCAATGTGTGTCTGTGTGTATGTGTGTTGGCGCTCTACAGGCCAGACCATTCAACCTACAGCTACCAAATTTGGCACGTGTATACCTTAGAAGTCGGGAATGTGCACCTGGGGGTTATTTTTTCGAATTTTTAATTAGAATTTTATTTATTTAAAAATTAATCAAAATGTTGACGTGTTTCTGCTATAACTTCCGAACGTATTACCGCACAAAAAAGATTTTTACATGAAGTTAAAGATCAAAAATTTATCTTTTAAATGATACCAATGTTTTAACCTTAAAATTAAATTTCTATTTGTAATGAATTTTTAAATAATTTTTTAACTATATTTTTCAACAATTTTTTTCGTACAAAATAAAAATAAAATTTAAGCTGCACGAGCACGTTTCGCATTCATGGGAAAAAATTAGCTTTTTTCAAAGTTTTGCCATCACATTGATTAAAGCTTCAATTAAAAATAAATTAAATCTTTTTGGAAATGAAATCTGCAAAAATATAATTTTCCGCACATGTCTGTAGGAAATGAAACAAATAAGAAATATTATTTTTTTCTAAAAAATAAATTCAGGAAAAATTATTTTATGATCTTTTACACTCTCTATATTATTAATCCAATAAATCAATTTTATTTTAAGGCAAGTTTTGTTTAATATGAACAGGATATCCATTCAAATCAGGGCCACACAGCTAATTTGTAAACCTTTAGTAAGACACAGATCTGCTAAAATGGTCTAAATGGAAAATGATTATATTTTATGTAACTGTATTCAATAAATGCTCTAATAAATAACGAATTTTTGATTTTACATAAAGCTTCTGCTGTGGAAATCACGATTAACAAAATGTTCTTGAAACACTAATATTTTAAATAAAAAGAGTTAATTTCCAATCAACTAAATCAATCACTTAAACTGAATGATTTCTGAAAATTTGAATATCACTATTCAATAAAAATAGGATAATTTTAGATTTTCCATCGATCGTTTCAAAGAAAATACGCCAATCAGCGCGCAGGTTTCTCAAGATTAATTGGCCTAAGATTATGAAAATGTTGAGTTTTTAAAAATTTTTAACATTCAAAACTTCATAAAGAAGTCTTAGTTGATATTGGAAAATAGAAACATTCATTCATTTATTTAAATGGTGTGTCCAGAATATTTCTCAGAATATGATACCTTACTGCATTAAATTTTGACTTCATAATTTTTGAAATATATTTATAGGCCGGAACAAAATATTATTATTGATTTCATTTCAATCCTTTTGAAAGCAAAACTAAAAATTGAATTTCATGCTGAATCTGAGAAATTTTTATGAATTATTCTTTGAGATATTACATAAATTATGAAAAATATTTTGTAGTTCACAGAAGACTTTTTTTTAGCATATTCAATAATAATAATAATAAATAAATAATAATAAAGATGAAAAATAAAATAAAACGCTTGGTATTATTAAAAAATATCTTTATATTAATTGCAATTTCATCATTTCCACTTTAAATTAAAGTTGAAGTTTTACCGGAAATGACAACAAATTAGCACAATATATATAGTAAATTGAACGAAACGATCTAAACAACAGTATAAGTTTGGTATGACTATCAAAATTTGAAGATTAAAAATGTTTTGTCTGAGAATCGATTAAAAGTCCAGTTACTTGAAATATTTAATTGAAAATTGTAACGAGCGGTAATACTGGCGAACCGGCTGGTAGCCAAAGGCGGCTAGTATATATATGTGTGTGTGTGTGTGTGTGTGCGTAATGATATTTTAGCATTTAATCTAATCCTAATTAATTTCTAAAGTTTTATATTAATGCATCCATGCTCCATGAAATGAAGAATTTTCTTAAGTTATTTCAGTTTCGCGAAATATTTAATTAATGTTGAAACTTTCGAAATTCTAATCACTTTTAAAGTTCCTGACGCAAACTTCATCTCTCACAATGGCAACTAAATCTTTAAGCGTAAAAATATTTTTATATTAATGAATAAAATCAGATATATCTCCACAACGACAGCAATTTATCACCATAACGACCGCTAAATCAGCATTAACGAATCATGCGAATAGCGAGTTCTCAATTACCCATGGAATTGGGTTGCGGGGCAACCCCTACTGAGCGAAATTCGCAGATAATCCACAAAGTGGTCGTAACAAGATACAAAATTAAAGCGAAAATTCTTTTAAGCAATTTTCGCTCATAGTAGAGAAGAAAGTATACATATAATTACGATTTATAAAGCATCTTTTTTTTTCTGTATTTGCAAGTTTATTGTTTTATTTTCTTACAAAAAAAATCAGACGGTTTTTTTTTTTTTTTTTTTGTACATGTTAGAGTACATCTTTACTTATTTGTGATTGAAATTTTTCCTAGTAGATTTACAGATAAAACCGACTGAGAATATCTATTTCTTATAAAAATAGATTTTCTAGTCTTTAAATCAAAATTGTCGAGAGAAAGAAAGGATGTGACATTCAGAGTCCTAAAAATGTAGTCAATAAGTCATATATTTATGTACCAAAAAAAAAGAGAAAGAAAATAATCAGCAAGATAAGTGAGTACTGTTTCAAAATAATTAATGATTTGAAATTCTTATAAAGTAAGCCAAATGAGCAGAATCGGGAATAAATTTCGTTTAAAATAAAAGTGCATACCGTTGAAATTATAAGAAATATAGTGAAGGAAGTGAAGGAAGGAACTTCATAGTGAAGGAAGATTGTGTGGTTACAATAACCCTTATTAAACCGATATTTTACTTTTGAGGAAATTGCAGCCTGATTTCATAGTAATTTCTCAAACAAGAAAGAAACAAAAAAAGAAAAAACTTTTTTTTCTTTCTTATTTTGTCTGCTTTCAAATAAAATAGCAGTGTTGAGCTTGAAATCGAAGTCTTCGCTAGGGATATAGCGCTGTCTTGCGAAATTGGTCCATTGTGAAAAGTTTTTATGGCCAATAAAGTAAAATTTATTTAATTGTTGTACAGTATTTAGCAATAAATAGTTAAACAAAAAACTTCTTTAGAGTTGAGAGCATTTTGAACCCCAGAAAAGAAAAAAAAAGTGTATATAATTTTTCAAAATTTGGAATTATACTAATATCTAGTGATATAATCTTAGTTTTATTTAAAAGACAACAATGTTATAATTTCTTTGTCTTCTTTTAATTACAAAATCTCATTATTTTTCAATTAAAAAACTGAAGCTTGGTTAATTTATTTATTATTCACTGTAAAGAGGAAGCGTTTTAATCAGTATTATTTTCTCATTTTTAATCTTTGCAATGCAACGATTTCTAAATAAGTGCCTGTGAAATCTTAACTAAGTTAATCTCTACAATACAAATTTTCAGCAAAAAAAATTCAGTAAAAATAATCAATTTAAATTTTTTTTATTTTTATTTATTGACTCGAATTCGATTTTAAAAATTTTATTTTAATTATTTTAACAATCTGCTTGTAGTCTTGATTTCTGCATCCAACAATTCCGCATATTTCCAATTTTAAGGGCAGAATCAAAGCGTTACCTTTCGTGTTTTATTGAAAATATTTTATATGTTCTGACTTTCAAAAATATCTCTACATTTATATTGAAGTAAATAAATATAAAGTAAGGGAAATCTACTATTTTATAATGAAAAAATATCTATTTAATTCTAGCATTAAATTGGCACATCGATGTTTGAAAAATTCTTTAAAAATATGCAATGACAAATGTGCAACTCTAACCTTCATTTGTAAATTTTACATGAATAGTTGTTTAATATTTGTGTCTTCTGGTATTTGAAAATAGTTCATTTAGTCTGTATAAACACGCACAATTGTTGTAAATAAAACATGCCATGTTATTCCATGAGAAAACATATAATAATACTTATTTAAATATTTATAGGAACGAATTGCATTATTTAAAACTGCCACATTCAATGAATCCTATCTTTACAAACAGATTCATTTGACTAATTGTAGAAAATAAAATATATAATAGCTTTAAGCACAATAATTATAAACAAAATATATTTAAATGGGGAAAATTATTTTAAATTATGTTTTAAAACGTAGTAACGAACAAATGGAAACACATGCTTGATATATATGTGTGATGATATGATAGGCTTTTCAATAGTATTAGATTTGGGGGCCATCAACAAATTTAATCTTCGTTTTGTTATCTGATTTGGCCCTGAATCTGGATGAACTGATAAAATCTGTAAATTTTAAAATACTAACTTTAACATTTAAAATATATTTGCAATATATTTTAAAATTTTTAACAGTTTCTAGTGAATTATCAAGATATATTTCGATTGCTATCATATCTTAAATCACGCAATAAATAATAGAAATTTGATAACAGTTAATAATAATGAATTAAAATAGAATTTTTTTTATTACTTACGAAATTTTCAAATATCTGTATAAAAGATTTATTAAAGTATTTATTCACCAATTGCAACGTTTAGGCTGAAATAAAACATATTGTTGCGCTAGAGTTTGTTGTGCTGAGAAAATGTATTGTGTTATCTTGGATTTGCTTCAAAATATGTACCCAAATTTTGCTTTCCAGTATATTATTATTAAAATAATCATTAATTATTTCATTTTATGCCAAATTCTAAAAATACATAGAAATTTATATACATTTTTATATCATGCAAGTTTTGGAAAACAGTGCTAGCCACTTCTGTGATACCTTTTATCTATTATTTTAAGCATATTTTTAAAAGAAATAATTCTTGAAATGGCAGTGGAGAAGCCAGATAGTTAAACAACGCAAAAACATTATCGCTTTATTATTTTCTTTTAGAAAATAATAAAAATTTATTTATTAATTTCCTTAAAATGGGAAAAGAACTTTTATCTTTTTTTAGATTCTCATACAAGAAGTATGCAAAGAGAACTTATTATAATCCTTAAACTTTTTGACATCGAGATTTTAGAGGTATTTATGCTTTAAGATCGGAGTATGAAAAAAGCTATTGTTGAAATTGCTTTATCTGTAAACATGATAATCAAATTCTGAGTCAGTTAGAAACATGGTTATGTTGTCTTTACATCAAATTAGTAGATTAATTAAATTATTAGTTAATTTTTGAAAAATTCTTTGTGAGAATATTACTTATATCTATCCATGGATATCTGAATACAAAAATTCAAAAGCACAAACGTTAGAAGAATTGAATTAAGTATACAGTTTTGTCATCAACAATGTGGATGTGTATCAAAGTGTGGACTACATTTGTTAACGGGTTGACAGTCTGTCGGTCTGTCTATTTTTCTATTCTCATATGTATGATGTGATTTATCACACTTACAACAATTTCGGTGAATTAAATTTGGTATGGCGTCTTATAAGCAACATTATGAATATGATGCGCCTTTAACGACAAGATAACTGAATTTTTAGGCAGGTAAATTATCAATATGGAGTACATTTTGTTTAACAAGTTTTCCATGCTATTTCATGAAATATCAATTTATACTAACGTTAAATGCTCTATATTATGTTAGTATGCTCGAAGGTAGAGAGATGAAGATCCCATTGGACTAAAAAAATTTAATTAAATCGCTTTTAAAGATAGAGAGTATTTAAATTAAAAGAACGAAATTATTCAAGATTTCTTCATATCGAAAATTTTATTATCCTATATTTTCTTATATTTTATCATATATACATAATTAAAAAAACAACTGTAAACTTAAAATTGTGATTTAAAAGTGCAAAAATCTTTATTAAGTATCTCATATGTCTCAACAACAACAAAAACAACAAAAATTAAAAGCAGATATATTTGTTTCACTTTCAATAGGTGATCCTAATTTTCTCTTAGTATAAAATATTCTGCATTGAAAATATTTATTAGTTAATTTCCATTAATTTTTTCTCCTTCGCCAAAATACTTAAAGCGTGATTATTTAATTCTGATGAAACCTAAAACTGAACGAAAAGTTCAGTTTGAAAAAATAATTATGTTACATTTTTTTTTTCGAATATTTCAAGTAAACAGTGTGGGAAAGACGTACGATCAGAGACAGAAAATCGCATTATTTCATCAATAATTAATGAATCTCTAAACATACTCGGAAATTAAGATTATATTGGTAGAAATCTAAATCTTGTTTTTCGCTCTTTGAAAGAAAATTAATCGAAAAACTGCTGTGTGCTTAAACAACTAATACCACATCACATATTATCAGAATTATAACTTTAATAAATAAATACTTACAAAATATTTAAATTTTACGAAGAATTCTTGCAATTTGAATGATTCATGATTACTACTAGTTAAATATTCATGTAATGGTGGAAATCTAAATTTTAAAAAAATGCGCGTGGATAGAAATTCTATAAAATATATGCACATAAACTTTTTAGAATAATAGTATGTACACAAATTAAATAAAATTGACTTATTTTTACGTTTAACAAATTCCATGATACAGAACATATTGCAGAGCTAGATTGTTTAGTTTCAACCAAGCCAATTTAAATATAAAACGCATATGAACTTGAAAAGATAACAAGCTATAGGAAAGAAAAGAAAAGGAATAATGATTTGATTATTAAAAATTTAATATCGGTGAATTTATCTTCAGTAATACAAAAACTTACCAATAAATGAATAATTTGATGTGATCAATTTCAAAAAAAATATTTAAATATCAAAATATTCTTATTCGAAGAGATATATTTATTTAATCCCTTATTGAATTGATATCACAGGATAGAGACAACATTAAAAGAAGCAATCTGAATAAAAAAAAATAACTACTAAATGTTAGAAATTCTGTGTCCCGCAGCTTAATATGGGAAATAAAAATTAATTGAGTTCTTTTCCTTTAAAAATAATGGTTTCGGTAAATATGGAAAAGAAATTATGCGAAAAGAATTTTTGAAAGAGAGGACGAGAATTTATGCAAAGAATATTTACTTAGACATAAGACTCTTTTAAGTTGAGAATATTTTCATACTTCTATATAAGTATAAGGAATTTAAGAACCGATTCAAATTTCAATGAAAAGAAAAAAAAACTTTTTAAAAATTATCACGATAAAAATAACTTCTTTAACTTTAAATAACTTTAAAAATAATTTCTTTATATGAAATAAAAAGAAAAACAGAGAAAACTACGTTTCTCAAATATTTTTTAATTGAAGCATTATATTAATGCTTCTCTTGCTGAACTATGCGCATTGAATGCTGAATCCATAAGCGTAATAACTCAAGGGAACTGCGACTGGTTCTCCTTTTGTGCGCTCAAGCAACTCAAAGGTTAACAGGGTAATTATAAAAGATATGGAAGTTAAAAAGTCTTTGAATATTTATGAAAAAAATTGTTATTGCCCTTTTGTGTTAAAAAGAAAGATCCCTTATCCGACGTATCTGAGAGCCGAAACCTATTTTGTTAAGGCACGTTTCTGGTAGCAATATTAATTAACGAAGTTATTTACAAATGGATTTGTTCGTAACTAGCAAATTTTTAAATCCACACCTTTCTGTCTGAGGAAATTTCCACCCTCTTATCGCTCTCTAACCCATCAAGGACCTAGCTGAATAAAGTCTGTGTTTAAAAAAATATGTAGTTATTATGATTTCAATATTATATTCAAATGATATTTTAACGAGCGGCATTTTTCGAGCGTACAAGCTTTAACTGTTCATTTCAGTATCCGAAGACTACCACTTTTCGACGATTCTACCCGCTAAGTGGGAAAGGATGAGAGAATTACCGGACCTCATTTTTGACCTTGAATTCCGTCCCATTAGATACTTTTTCGTTCTAATTTTCCCCACATCTATGTGAGTATCGTGTGTGTCGTATTTTAAAATCGTGTATTGATTGCTTTATATGGCTAATCAAAGTGGCAAAAACGCTTTCAGGAGTGACACGAAGAATATCTTATATAATATCATTAAATGTGGTCCACTTTATCCACTGTTGTTAATTTCAAATATTATCAATTCAATAACAAATTAAAAAGAAATGTTTTAACACAAAAAATTATTATTATTTTATAAAAAGGTGATTTATCAAATTTTAAGTACAAAAATTTTCAATTTATTCATTAGAATTCAGTTTGTATGCCTCTTACAATAAATAAAAAATTGTTCTAAAATATTTTATTGTAAATTAGAATCTTTTACCCACAATATTACAAGTTTTCCGCAGTTTTTCGGTTTCTAACCCCTCTTTATCTGAATAAAGAGTCGACTTAAAAAAAATCAAGCGTTTTATGAAGGGTTCAGAAAAGAGTGTTTTGTATATACAATTGCAAACATACTTTGAAAAATGTTTTTTTTTTTAAATTTTCATTTCATTAACTAGGCTTGTATGAAATTGTATTTCCAAATTCCAAAAAGCAAACTAATTTTGCACACATATCAATTCGAATTAGAATTATTTCCAATTTAAAAAACTCTTAAACGGAAATTGTTTCAATTATTTTGGATGAAATATATTTAGATTGCTTTCTAAAATAATATAAAAAAATCCAAGATAAATTCTGAAATTTCAAAAAAAAATCCAAAAGTTTCTTTACAAAAATAAAGAGGAAGCAAACGAAAACACTAAATTCCAAAAGAATCTAAAGTATCTGTCTCTTGTAAGATTGAATTTGCCTCTAAACTGTCCGGGTTTTTTAAGTTAATACAATATCCGACATACCAGTTGATTTTATTTTTTAGAGCCTTGGTTACAATCTTTTTTCTCCTTTATTCTTTAACAACTTTTCCACGTTCTACTGAGTTTAAATGCCTTCCGGAAAGATCGTCTCTTAGAATGGAAATAGGACTTTTTCTATATAATTCAAGAGAAACTTTTCGCTAAATTTCGAGAAGTTTTGGTTAAAACGCACTAAATTGGTTTTCTTCTTTTAATCAATTAACAATTTATGGCGCTTTCAAACATTAAATTTGCGTTTTATAAATGGCATATGTTTTGAAGCGATCATTTCTAAAACACTGTTACATGACTTTTACATTAAAATGCGAAAATGCTTAGAAAGAGCAGTGTTCTTTTAAGAATCATTTTCTATCCATTTAATATTTTCTATCCATTTCTCCATTCACTGCTTAAAATTACTTAACAATTACATATCTCTTTCTGAAAATATTAATCTAAATCTATATCTAAATTTATACTTATAATAAAGCTCAATGTGTGTGTGTGTATGTGTGTGTGTTGGCGCTCTGCAGGCCAGACCATTCAACTTACAGCTACCAAATTTGGCACGTGTATACCTTTGAGGCCGGAAATGTGCACCTGGGGGTTATTTTTTCAAATTTTTAATTAGAATTTTATTTATTTATAAATTAAGCGAAATTTTGACGTGTTTCTGCTATAACTTCCGAAAATATTACCTCACAAAAAAGATTTTTGCATGAAGTTAAAGATCAAAAATTTATCTTTTAAATGAAAGCAATGTTTTAACCTTAAAATTAAATTTCTATTTTTAATGAATTTTTAAAGAAATATTTTAACTATATTTTTCAACAATTTTTTTTTCGTACAAAATAAAAATAAAATTTAAGCTGCACGAGCACGTTTCGCATTCATGGGAAAAAATTAGCTTTTTTCAGAGTGTTGCCATCACATTGATTAAAACTCCAATTAAAAATAAATTAAATCCTTTTGGAAATGAAATCTGTCAAAATATAAGTTTCCGCACGTGTCTGTAGGAAATGAAACAAATATGAAATATTATTTTTTTCTAAAAAATAAATTCAAGAAAAATTATTTTATGATATTTTACACTCTCTATATTATTAATTCAATAAATCAGTTTTATTTTAAGGCAAGTTTTGTTTAATATGAACAGGATATCCATTCAAATCAGGGCCACCCAGCTAATTTGTAAACCTTTAGTAAGACACAGATCTGCTGAAATGGTCTAAATGGAAAATGATTATATTTTATGTA